>CM060109.1:28111391-28633891 GCA_030522415.1 Channallabes apus
GAACAATGTGAAGTGCCTTTGTGCTTTAAACGTTCCACAATCATCCCCATTCCAAAAAAAACTAAAATCACAGGACTTAATGACTACAGACCAGTCGCCCTAACATCTGTGGTCATGAAGTCATTTGAAAGACTGGTGTTGGCCTATCTGAGGGACATCACAGGACCCTTACTGGACCCCCTGCAGTTTGCTTATAGAGCAAACAGGTCTGTTGATGATGCAGTTAATATGGGACTGCACTTCATCCTTCAACATCTGGACAAACCAGGGGCTTATGCAAGGGTCTTGTTCATAGACTTTTCATCAGCTTTTAATACGATCATCCCAGCACTGCTTCAGACCAAATTAAACCAGCTCTCTGTTCCTAGCTCTATCTGTCACTGGATCACCAGCTTTCTGACAGACAGGCAGCAGCTAGTGAAACTGGGAAAATTCATATCCAACAGTCACACCACCAATACTGGAGCCCCTCAGGGATGCGTTCTCTCCCCACTGCTCTTCTCCATCTACACCAACGACTGCACCTCCACAGACCCCACTGTCAAGCTCCTGAAATTTGCAGATGACACTACAATCATCGGCCTCATCCAGGACGGTGACGAGTCTGCATACAGAAGGGAGGTCAAGCAGTTGGCTGTCTGGTGCAGTCACAACAACCTGGAGCTAAACACGCTCAAAACAGTGGAGATGATCGTGGACTTCAGGAGAAACCCACCTGCACTTCCCCCACTCACCATCATGAACAGCACTGTGACGGCAGTGGAGTCATTCCGGTTCCTGGGCACGACCATCTCTCAGGACCTGAAGTGGGACATTCACATTGACTCCATTGTTAAAAAGGCCCACCAGAGGTTGTATTTCCTTCGCCAGCTGAAGAAATTCAACCTGCCACAGGAGCTGCTCACACAGTTCTACTCAGCCGTCATTGAATCCGTCCTGTGCACTTCAATAACTGTCTGGTTTGGCTCAGCTACGAAAGCAGACATCAGAAGACTACAAAGGACGGTTCGGACTGCTGAAAGAATTATTGGCACTCCCCTGCCCACGCTGCAAGAACTGTATATATCCAGAGTGAAGAAAAGGGCACGGAATATCACTTTGGACCCCTCACACCCAAGCCACCTTCTTTTTGAACTTTTGCCATCGGGTCGACGCTACAGAGCACCGAACACCAGGACAGTCAGGCATAAGAACAGTTTTTTCCCCCAGGCAATCTACCTCCTTAACAGATAAACATCATTCAAATGGTCAATAAATATATGTGCAATATTGTGTACAACACCACTGTGCAATATACTGTATAATACCACAGACTTCAGATATTGATGTAACTTATTTAAAAGTATCTCACATCATACTCCATTTGGTGTCAACCATTTAAAAAAAAAAAATTCTTTCTTTTTTTTTTTTGCGTCATGCTGTTTTTGTCTTGTCATTTGTATTTTTTGTTCTGGAAGCTCCGTCACTAAAACAAATTCCTTGTACGTGCAAGCGTACTTGGCAATAAAACTCTTTCTGATTCTGATTCTGATTCTGACATACATATATATATATATATACACACATACACACATATATATATATATATATATATATATATATATATATATACACACACACACATATATATATATATATATACACACACACACATATATATATATACACACACACACATATATATATATACACACACACACATATATATATATATATATATATATATATATATATATATATATATATATATATATATATATATATATATATATATATATATATATATATATATATATATACACACACACACACATACACACATACACACATATATATATATATATATATACACACATATACACATATACACACACACATATATATATATATATATATATATATACACACATACATACACACACACACAGTATATATTACTCGCCTGTGTGATAAATAGTTTTTGAAGCAACATTAATGACTCTCAAAACCAGATGCACACAATTCTTTACATGGCACATAATAAAAGCACATGAGTAATGCTGTTCATAATAGTGCATTTTATAAATATGTGGTTAGTAAACATGATTATAGCCTAATCACTGAAGCTGATGATTGGCCACAATGAATAAGGAACCAGCTGATGAATTAATTTTACTGGCCAGTCATGAGCTAGAATACTTAAAATATGGACAAAAGCCCCCTAAAGTATGTTTTTAACCCAGGTGCATCACTCAGAATTTCTGCTAACTGGATTGAGTATTCTGCCATCCTCACAGCATGTGAGATAAATACTCAATACAAGATGCTGGCAGGCACAGACTCCATTTGGCTGGTCTGAATAAAGCCTGAAAATCCTTTAGCTTCTTCCACTAGAGCACTTCTGGCAATAATTAGAACGAAGTATGCAACAGCAGAACAAGACAAATAACCCAGCACTTATCTTAAAAAGACTACTGTTCTTCTACTTTTCCTACCTCCATTGCACACTCTCTCAGGAGAGAAAACTCGATGAACTGAACTAAGCAAACAGTAGATTCTTCTCATTGTAAACCTGCCTGAACACGTCTACACTAGTTAACACACTATGTTCCTGTCGACTGAAAAGGAAATCCAAGAGTACATCCATATGTTTTTAGATAATGAACATGACTTTGTTTAGTGAGATAGAACAGAGTTATGCAACCTCTATGGACAACTAATATCACTAATATGCCCTTTATCTCTAAGATTCTGGAAAAGATAGTAGCGGAGCAGCTATGCTCATATCTATGGAGCGATATCGCGAAAAATATTAAAATGCAATTGCAAATTGCATTTGCAATTGCGTTTCCCATATGTGGACACACAAAGTGTGCCATAATTCAAATGCACTTGCAAACTTTGCATTACCGTTTGCTGTTTCGCCTTTGCGAGCGCACACTAACTGCCAAATTTCAAATGAAAAAGCAAAGTCCATTTGCATTTGTATTTCCCAGGTCTTACACGTCATGAACCTGTCATATTTAAATAGCAAAATCAATCACCACGTTTGCTTTTTCACTTTCTCTGCACCGCGCGTCAAGCCGGCCAAAATTCAAACGCAATCGCTAATCCATTTGCAATTGCATTTCCAACACGTTACACAGAAACCTGTCAATCAGCGTCAGGGGCGGGTCTATACTGTGGGGTGAGATTGTACGGGGAGTGACGTCACTCGCAGTCGCGGACCAAGAGGGGGATATTTGAGCAATGGAGGTGAACCGCGGTAAAGTTGGTTATGCGCTAAAATGCCCCCCTGCCACTGATTGCACCCCCCACAAAATCTCTATCAAATATATTAGGACATCACAATCAAAAATTCATATTATTATCATCATCAAATATATTATATGAGTATTATCAAATATATTATTACTATTATAATTAACCCTAAGCATGTGACACATTAATACATGGAAATTAAGACACAATATACAAATTCTCATATAACATTTATTTTGCTGGGGTTTGTCATGTAATACAAAAATGTTTACACTAAACAAATATTGTTTATGATGAAAAATTACACCAAGCGATTATTATAAATAAGAAATATATAAAAAAAAAAAAATAATACATGAGTATATGAAAAAAATATATAATTAATATATTTTTCCCCTATACTACATGTGTTTTTTTTATAAAGCTTATTTTATAATCAAATTCGTTTGGTGCAATTTGTAAATCATAAACCTATTAATTTATGTTGTAATATAATATTTGATAGAGGTTATGTTGGGGGGCAGTCCGTGGCAGGGAGGCATTTTAGCGCATAACATTACAAAAAAAAAAAATCTATAGCTTTTTCGTTATGTGGATTACACATGTAAAACCAGTTGTACTATAACCCACTCCATCACTCCAAGTTTGATTTCATTTTTATTTTATTTATTTATTTTTTCAAAGAAATAAAAAATTAACTGAATTAATATCAAACTGAATATTGCAAAGGGAAGGGTTGTAGTTATTAGCAAGGATAGAGTGCATTGTAGTATAGTTGGTTTTACATTTTCTAAATGCCAAGTTTCTATAGCAAAAAAGTTATTGAATTCTGTTGGTCATTTTTTGCAACTCATAATACTGTACCAAAGTGCAGTCATTTTCATACATATCTTTACAATTACAATAATAATTATTATTTTAATAATAAAAAACACCCCAATTCTCATTTAACAAATTCTGTTTTATTGCCACAAGAATTGTCTGTGTAATCATTTATTGTAAAATGTACATTGAAATAATTATTAATCAATTAAACAAACAAATAAATAAACAAATAATACATAATGTAGCCTAACAGTGTAATATGTTTGATGTCCTGTGAGGTATTCCTCTGTAATCTTGTGTATTCTTCTGTAAATAAACGCTTGGGTCTTGGTCATGCACTTTTTAGACAGTCCCTTAGTGACTCCATCGGTATAAAGCGCCGGTACGCATCGTTTCTGAAAGATTTAGCTCCAGCAGGCTGTAACAGGATAAGATCTAAAAATATTTTTATTAGTAAAACCTTCTGTCCACTCCAGAGCAAGAAAATATGCGAAACATTGTGTGTTTATTTATTGATAAAACAAATGAGATAATCTCGGTTCACCTCCATTGCTCAAATATCCCCCTCTTGGTCGGCGACTGCGAGTGACGTCACTCCCCATACAATCCCGCCCCACAGTATAGACCCACCCCTGACGCTGATTGACAGGTTTCTGTGTAACGTGTTGGAAATGCAATTGCAAATGAATTAGAGATTGCGTTTGAATTTTGGCTGGCTTGACGCGCGGCACAGAGAAAGTGAAAAAGCAAACGTGGTGATTGATTTTGCTATTTAAATATGACAGGTTCATGACGTGTAAGACCTGGGAAATACAAATGCAAATGGACTTTGCTTTTTCATTTGAAATTTGGCAGTTAGTGTGCGCTCGCGAAGGTGAAACAGCAAACAGTAATGTAAAGTTTGCAATTGCAGTTGAATTATGGCACACTTTGTGCGTCCACATATGGGAAAGGCAATTGCAAATGCAATTTGCAATTGCATTTGAATATTGTCCGCGATATCACTCCATACATATCTACATAGAAATGGCATACATGAACTGTATCAGTCAGGATTTAGGCCTCAACACAGCACAGAAACAGCACTCGTTAAAGTAGTAAATGACCTCCTATTGGCCTCTGATCAGGGTTGTGTAACTATGCTTGTATTACTCGACCTCAGTGCAACTTTTGACACCATTGATCATGCTATTCTTCTTCACAGATTAGAAAATGTAGTAGGAATTAAGGGTACAGCCCTCTCCTGGCTCAGATCCTATTTGACCGATCGTTATCAGTATGTAGACTTAAATGGTGATAATTCTGCATGTTCTCTAGTGGAGTTTGGCGTTCCGCAGGGTTCAGTTTTAGGCCCACTGCTTTTTTTCCCCTTTACATGCTTCAGCATAATCCGTAAGCATGGTATTAGTTTTCATTGTTATGCTGACGACACACAGTTATGTCTCAGCAAAACCTGATGAGAAAAACCAGCTAACTAAAGTTGAGCAATGTGTGCAGGACATAAGAAATTGGATGCTAATTAACTTCCTTCTGCTTAATCCAGATAAGACATAAGTTCTAGTCACAGTACCGCATACAGCTAGGAGTAAAATCTTAGATCACACCGTAACTTTAGATGGCCTTTCTGTTCCATCAAGTGCAACAGTAAAAGACCTCGGCGTGATTATAGATTCCAGCCTTTCATTTGAAGCTCATGTAGATAATATCACCAGGATAGCATTCTTTCACCTCAGAAATATTGCCAAGATAAGAAATATATTCTCGCTAAACGATGCAGAAAAACTAGTTCATGCTTTTACTTCACTTCTAGGTTGGACTATTGTAATGCCTTACTGTCTGGTTGTTCAGCTAGGTGCATAAACAAGCTTCAGCTAGTCCAGAATGCAGCAGCGAGAGTCCTCACTAGAACCAGAAGATATGAGCACATCACCCCTATCCTATCGATCCGCCACGCCTACTTCGATCAAAGGATGCAGGCTGCTTGTCAGTACCGCGTATTATGAAAACTACAGCTGGGGGCAGAGCTTTTTCTTACAAAGCCCCAAAATTATGGAATAGTCTTCCAAATAGTGTTCGGGACAATCTCAGTATTTAAGTCTAGGCTAAAAACCTATTTATTTAGCCAAGCATATTTATAAATAGATTTGCCTTAGGTAAAGGAGCAGATCTGGGGGACTCATGGACGTAGAGTATTACAGTAAACTGGTATGTTTAGATGCTGTCTTCCTCACTCTCATTTGATCACTCAGGTTTGTTGACGGTGAGGTGATTGTTTGCTTTACATCTCAGGGAGCCTTCATGTTTGTGTTTCCTTCTGGCTCTCCCTTTTAGTTATGCTGTCATAGGTAGTCCTGCCGGAGTCCCTGCTTGCACTCTACAGTAAATATACATTCACATTATACATTATGTGACCATACCTAACTGCCATCTCTCCTCTTCTTCCCCTGTCTCCCCCTCTTTCCTCTCTCCCCGTCACTCTTTCTCTCTCTCTGTCGAGCTACACGTCATCCCTGAGCTGCCAGTGATCCAGACTCCCTCTGCCCTCCGGACCTGTCTGATCCATCCTGGTGCCCCGCTTCTGGTTGGAGGTCTCGTCGCATGGATGCCCCGTGTGTCTCTTTGGGATGTGTCTGGTGTCTGGAGATTATTCTATCTACTTAGAAGATGGTTCTGGCCTTGACTGGTGTTATCAGTTGTTTCTCTGAGGACTTGACAATTCGATAGTTCAGGACTGGAACTTTCTACAAGTCCGAGTCTCCAATAACTACCTGGACTCCATTTTAACATCAATTAACATCAACTACTATAGCTGAACTGCCTGCCACCTAACACACTGTATAAATGCAGATCATTTCCTGCTATCTGTTTCACCCAAATGAGGATGGGTTCCCTGTTGTGTCTGGTTCCTCTCAAGGTTTCTTCCTATTACCATCTCAGGGAGTTTTTCCTTGCCACTGTCGCCCTCGGCTTGCTCACCAGGGACTATCTGACCATTTTGATTCATACACATTCACATTCCATACAAACTTAAATAATTCTTTTGATTGTGTAAAGCTGTTTTGAGACAATGTCAATTGTTAAAAGCTCTATACAAATAAAATTGAATTAGTATAGTGAGCATGTACACATTCAAGGCAGAAAAAAAGAAAAATCCACATTTCCTTCTTCAGACAGGAAAAAGGTGTGATGTTCTTCAAAACTAATACGTACTCAGAGTAGATTCATGGTTAATCATGATTGGCCAAAAGCAAACTAATATCAACATTGATACACTACACTTGAACAGAGACTGAGTAAACAGACTTTCCATATACTGTAGTGAGTACTGCGTGACAAATGTTTAGTTTATGATTAATTACTGATTTCTAGAAAAAGTGGGTACCTGAGAAAGACAGTCATCAAGAACTCTGCAGCAGGTTTATTACACAGAAACCCTGCTGAAAAAAATAATAATAATTAAGCTGCCAAAACAGACGCGTATGCCATCTTTACCACCTGGTACATGCTGGTAGAATGAAGAGGGGAAAAAATGGTTGCCCATAGAATAAACTGGAGAAATTATTGAAAAAGAAAAAAATAAGGCAAAAAAATTTTTAATAATAAGGCAAAAACAAGGCAATTAAAAAATCTCGAACATTTATTGATCATTGTAGATGACAAGCTTGACTGATGTTTTGACAGCAGGTCAGACTGAGCAGGAATTTCTTTTGAAAATATATATTCTTTTAAGTTCAAAGCAGTTCATCAGAATGAGATGCATTTTCCACGCTACTTAGGAATACATGAGGAGAAGCATTTTAGCTCGGGCCTCCACTCTGATGACATTTTGTTAACAGCACACGCTGCTCTGATTAACGGCTTCCTGTTTAAATGATAAATGCTTCAAACACATAGATTTGGAAAACATTTACCGATATGACGTCAACTTCCGAAGCGGCTACATGCCGCATATTACTGGCAGAAATGAACATCTCGGCTAAATCTTATTTGCTTGCAACGACGCCCACTTTTCAGTCCATCAAAGAAATGTGCATGTTGTGTGCTCATGTCAAGAGCTGTGGAAAAAAATTGTTATATAGTGTAGAAGGGGAAAATGCGAAAATTAAGCGTATGAGCAGTGTGTATGTTGAAGTTGGGGTGATGATCGCAAAGCGGAGCACGCTGCATGATCGGTCACACGTTTACAAACCGAGCATGAATGAAACACAGGCTGCAAAACATCCAGCTTTATCTGTTTTGCCTCTAAGTTACAGCCACGATGCTCTACACGCTGCAGACAATGACCGAGCTGCAGATAACGCACGAATGCACGTTTCCCCCCATACATCCACTGTAATGAACAACACACCAGACTGAGCTTTTTGCCTTGCCATTGTGTCCGCTCGACAGCCGAGTGGCTACGGATCTGCGTCCATTTTCCGCCAATGCGTTTGTAATTACCGAGCACAAAGCGGCTGTCGATCGGCCTTGAACGAGTCCCGACGCCGCTCCGCAGACGCGCCTCTTACCTCTGAAATCAGCGTTCATTTTCTCTAAAGGTATGCGCCGCCCCGCTCTCCTCCACCTTCCCCGCGCTGTTACTGAGTGCTGTTGCTGGTACACTGAGCGAACCGCATGCTGAGATGCTCCAGGGCTTGTATGTGTGTGTTTTCCAAGCTTAATCACGCTGTTAATCCAGCTGTGGGGGAGGAGACGCTGCAGCTGCTGTTCCTCATTCTGTCGGCAGAGGTCGCTGAACACACCCAAGGGTTGTGTGATGTATTGTATTAACAACAATATTAAAAAATACAAATTATTTATATTTGAATTCGTGCTTTTTTCTTAAGAAACAAAAATAATCTTTAGTGTGCGTAACCATGTCAAATTCATGTTGCAATATCTTAATTTAGCATTTTAAATAGTACTATTTTTCAGGTTCATGTCTTTTCATGTAAAATATAAATTGCCCAAATTTCATCTGCACGACAATTAAGATCATTGAACGATTTGAATTCAAATACAGATGTTTAATGTGTCATATGATCCTATCTGAAAATTCACTTTTTCACCACTTTTTGGCACCAATAACATGTTTTGGACATTACAAATACAGATTACAATTGTTACAATTACAATTATTACAAAGGGAGTAAAAATATAACATACAAGATTTAGTTTTTTTTAAAATACTTATACACTTAAATATACACAGTTAATAGAACAAAAAATAAAAAGATATACAGTATAAGAAAACTTAAAAAATATGTAAATAAATAATAACAATAGACAACAACTAAATAACTCAATAATTAAAAAGAAAAAATAGACTAACTAAATGGGGAAAAATCAGTGTTTCATTGTTTAATTCTGAATTTTAAGACAATAACAGAGAATATTTGTGGTTTTCTATTAGATTTAACAAGTTTCACATAGGAAAGGTGATAGTTTAGGAAGTGACTTAGAAAATGTGCATTTATGAATGTAGAATTTGGCCATAAAAAAATAAAAGTTAACAATATACTGTACCAGTTACTATGGTGGAAAAAGATAATTATTTCCTTTAATTTGAAGTTATAAGATTCTTTAATAAAATGAAAGGTATCATTTACAAAGTGGCAGCCAAAAAAATCTTACCAGGGCTTAAGTAAAAAAAAAATTGTAAATTGGAGTATCCAGAGAAAACTCACCAAGCACAGGGAGAGCATGCAAACTCCATGTGCACAGACCCAAGGTGGGAATCTAACCCTGACCCTGGAGGTGCAAAACAACTGTGCTAACCACTAAGCCACTGTTCAACACTCGATGATCTGGCCATGAAGAAACACACATTCACACCTGGGAGTGGTTTAGGAATTTGGAAATATTAATCCACTATCCTGTAGTGGTTAGCACTGTGGCATCGCACCTCCATTTATTCCAAGGGTTTGATTCCTGCTTCAGATGTGTGTGTGTGTGTGTGTGTGTGTGTGTGTGTGTGTGTGTGTGTGTGTGTGTGTGTGTGTGTGAGTTTATATTATATTAGTCCTGTTCAAAAGTTAGCATTGCAATTCTATGTATTTTTGTGTAAAAACATAATTTAAAAAATGCTCTAATCATAGTCAGTCTCAGTTGGTGGGTTTCTTCCAGGTTTCCTCCCACAGTCCAAAGATATGCAGATTATACAGTAATTGGTGTTTGCAAATTGCATGCAGTGTGTGTCCACTTTGATGGATTGGCACCCTGTGTACCCAAAGTTTCCTGGGATAGGCTCCACCCCCCTGGTGATCCTGTGTACAGGATAAGCAGTAAGGAATATGAATGAATGAATACTCCACTATACCACTCAAGGGGGAAAATGGGTGGTCAGGATGCAGAAAGCCACTAAAAAGAACTGTTTAAAATTCATATTGATACACCATTCTGGTGTAAATCCGCCTCAGTGTGTGTTTTCTAGCATGCCAAAATTTTTGGACTCATATGTGGCATGATGTGTAACACAACACTATCAGCATCTAGTGCAATCACTCACTTGTTCACTGACTCACTAATTCTCTATACCGTTTATCCCATACAGGGTCACGGGAGGCCATGAGACTATCTCAGGTTACTCAGGGTACAAGTGACAATTAGCCTAATCTGCATGTCTGTGAACTGTGGAGGGGAACCGGAGTACTTGGATGAACCCAAATAAATCCAAAATGCCATACCATGGCTCTTTGTTTTATACTGTACAGCTCTCGATCCGGTGACAAATACACACACACACACACACACACACACATTGATACTGACATTTATTTATGCTTAAATATATACTGCATATATATATATATATATATATATATATATATATATATACTGTATATATATATATATATATATATATATAACATTTTCAATTCAATTTCAATTCAATTTTATTTATATAGCACTTTTAACAATGGTCTCAAAGGATCTTCACAAAAATGAAAATAAAATAAAAAAAATTTAATTTATGGAAGTGTGTATGTGTGAGAAAAATGTGTCTAGATAATAATGAGATGAATGAATGAATGATAAATGAAGTGTCTCTGATGAGCAAGTCAATGGTGAAGGCAACAGTGGCAAGGAAAAACTCCCAAGAGAAGGCAGGAAGAAACCTTGAGATGAACCAGACTCAACAGGGGATCCATCCTCATTTGGGTGATAACGGATAGAAATTATATAACATCATGTGTGTTATGCAGCTGAAAGTTATATTATATTATATTATATTATATTATATTATATTATATTATATTATATTATATTATATTATATTTGTCATGTTTAAAAGTTAGTAACTTTCTTTTAATTCTATGCATATTTTGTGTAAAACCAAATAAAAAATTATCTGATCATAGTTGGTATGAGAATTAGACAAATACAACCTCAGGCAAACCAAAACATATAACTATTTTCACCATGCAATTATTTATTTAACAAAAATAAAGTAAAAAATAAAAACATGTAGGCAATATTAAATACCTCTTTACTGCTTCTACAGGATTTAATCAGGTAGGTTGCAGCCAGATGCTGCTTGATTAATGGATCATCAACAGTTGTTCAGGCTATAAAAGCAGAAGTTCTGGATTTTTTCTGGTCTGGATCATTCAGATGTGTTTTAACACAATGCCAAGAGGGAAAGACAATGTCAGTGTCTTACAGAAGCAAATGTTGCTGCACATTAATCTGGAAAGGGTTAGAAACCCATTTTCAAACAATTTGGAGTTCAAAGATTATTCCTACTGTAAGTGGAAAATATTTAAGACAGTTGTCAATATTCAGAGCAGTGGATGTCCCAACACATTCACTCCAAGGCCAGGCCACACAATCTTTAGAGAAATAGAGAATAAAAAAGCCATAATGTGGCTCAAGGTACATCTCAGACCCTACAGGCCTCACCTGAACATCTTACATGTTAAAGTCGATGATAATCCAAGAAGAATGAACAGGTGCTATTTATTTGCAAGAGTTACCAGGGAAAAGCCTCTTTTGTCTAAAAAGAACATGAAAGCACAATTAAGGTTATAAAAACTGCAGCTGAACAAACGACAAGACTTTTGGAACAATGTAATATGGACAAATGAGACAAAAGTGGATTAGTTTGGACTTAATGCCCAGCACCATGTTTGGCAAAAACCAAACAGCATTTCAGCAGAAACGCCTCTCACCCATTGTAAAGGGGTGATGATTTGGACTTGTTTTGCAGCCACAGAACCTGGGCACTTTGCAGTCTTTGAGTATACCAGAGTATTCTACAGTCAAATGTGTGGCCATCTGTCTGCCAGGTAGGGGTGATTTAAATTGGGTCATGCAACAGGACAATGATCTGAAGCATAATAGTAAATCTACATCAAAATGTCTGAAAAAGATAATAATCCATTTTTTGGTATGTCCTAGTCAAAGACCAAACCTCAACAGAATTGAAATACTGTGGTGGATCATTGTACATAAGCAAATTCCCAAAAACCTCAATGAACTGAATCAATGTTGTGAGGTAGAATGGGCCAAATTCCTCCACAACAATATGAGAGGCTAATAAATTAATAAAATAAATTATTCCTTCAAGTTATCGCAGTTAGAAGTGAATTTACAGGCTATTGAATCATGAGGTTTATCTAAATTGCCCACATGTTTTTTTCACATTGAAAAAAGTTATTTGTTGATGTTTGTCTGAGGTTGTACAGTATTTGTCTAGTACTAAGACCTGAACCTAGAACTTAGATTGTGATGACGTGTTGTTTCCAGACCAAAATAGGAAGCAAGATGCACCCTGACTTTATTTTTCTTATATTTTGTCTGTGTTTTATCATGTTAAGTTTAAAACAGAAAACCTTTTGTCTTACTAGAAGCAATTATTAGAAAATGGAAGACCACTGATAATCTCCCTCGATCTGGGGCTCCACGCAAGATCTCACCCCATGGAGTCAAAAAGATCACAGTAACTGTGAGCAAAAATCCCAGAACCACACGGGGGGACCTAGTGAATGACCTGCAGAGAGCTGGGACAAAAGTAACAAAGACTACCATCAATAACACACTGCACCACTAGGAACTCAAATCCTGCAGTGCCAGACGTGTTTCCCTTCTTAAGCCAGTACATGTCCAGGCCCGTCTGAAGTTTGCTAGACATCATTTCGATGATTCAGAAGAGGCCTGGGAGAATGTCATATGGTAAGATGAAACCACAATAGAACTTTGTGTTTGGAGGAGAAAGAATGCTGAGTGGCATCCAAAGTATACCATGTGAAGCATGGGGGTGGAAACATCATGTTTTGGGGCTGTTTTTCTGTAAAGGAAGGAATAAATGGGGCCATGTATCGTGAGATTTTGAGTGAAAACCTCCTTCCATCAGCAAGGGCATTGAAGATGAGACGTGGCTGGGTCTTTCAGCATGACAATGATGCCAAACACACTGCCCAGTCAATGAAGGAGTGGCTTCGTAAGTAGCATTTCAAGGTCCAGGAGTGGCTGAGCCAGTCTCCAGATCTCAACCCCATAGAAAATCTTTGGAGGGAGTTGAAAGTCTGTGTTGCCCAGCAACAGCCCCAAAATATCACTGCTCTAGAGGAGATCTGCATGGAGGAAATACCAGAAACAGTGTGTGAAAACCTTGTAAAGACGTTTGACCTCTGTCATTGCCAACAAAGGGTATAACAAAGTATAGAGATGAAATTTTGTTATTGACCAAATACTTATTTTCCACCATAATTTGAATTTTTACAATGTGATTTTCTGGATTTTTTTCTTATTTTCTTATTTTGTCTCTTATAGTTGAGGTATATCTTCAGTATGATGAAAATTACAGGCCTCTCTCATCTTTTTAAGTGGGAGAACTTGCACAATTGGTGGCTGACTAAATACTTATATATAAAGTATATTGGAAATTGATTAAATAGTTTGCCTTTGCTAGAAATTTTGTACTTTGTGCCTTAGTTTTACCTTAGATTACAAAATAATCCAAAGATACAGAAAATGTGTGTAAAGTCACTCATCATTCATTGTCTATGCCACTTTATCCTGTATTCTGGTCGCGGACAGAATGGACAAGTGTCAATTCTTGTGTAAACAGTTGTAAAAGAAATAATAATTTGCAAGATAATTTGTAGGATTTTTTTGTTCGTTTATTTCCGTATTTAAAATTATAATGCACAACAAGAACTACAACAAAAATGAAGGCAGCATTTTGCAGACAGCATCCTGAGTGATGCCTACTGCTTTTAGAAATGTCAATAAAAAAATTGTTGTGCATTGATCATACATACTTACATATCATTAGGCAAGTAGTTAAGTATGCACCACCAAAACAGCTATGGCCTGTTGAGGCATGAACTCCAAAAGACCTCAAAAGGTGTGCTGTGGTATCTGGCACTAAGACTTTAGCAGCAAATCCTTTAATTCCTGCAAGTGTAGTACCCCTCTGTGGATCAAAATCATCTGTCCAGCATAGCCCACAAATGATCGATTTTACTAAGATCTGGGGAATTTGGACACAGAGTCAACCTTGATTTTTTAAAATACATTTTTGTTTCGTTGGCCTTGTTCCTCAAACAATTCTTGAATATTTTGGTCTGCAACAATCTAGATACTTATCAAATTAATAGTAGCAAAGTACAATATCTAATAATTTGCTGTTAATTGCAAGTCATCACTGGGTTATTTCCTGTTCATGCATTCCTGAGTTTCAGCTGACTCATTACGTGTTCCACAGATGCATGATTTTGGTCAGTGTATATTTTCAAAAATTTCCTATCCTGATCCTGCTGTCATTGAGCAGAATAAATATAATAGAATAAATATTATCAGACCGTGTTTCCTCTAGACATAACTTCCTTTGCAAATAAACTCCCTCTTTACTTCCACATACGGCCCGCATCATGTATTATACTGTTTTTGTGTTTGTCAGACTTTACATTGTTCTCTCTAAATGCTCAGGACTGACATAGGTAGTTCTGACTTGTGTCCCCCTCTTCATTTTCTACCTCATTACTTTCTAAATCTACTGATTCGCTATTTCTGGAGTCTTTAAATCCTGAGCCATTTACTTATAAAGGAAGTTCCTAAAGCACTTTTCTGTGGTTATATCAAGTGCATTAGGGTTACAAAAACAACAGCCTAGAATAGCTCAGGCTTTAATGCGTTGATATCATTTTTAAAATGTTAGCTTTAGTTTGTAGGAGCCTTATCTTAACAAATGTTTCCCCACAGATTTAGATAAAATTATTTTGCAGCACCATAGGCAATGGGGTAGATTATGTTTAGACTTGTAGATCTGTAATTTATTATAGTTATCATTATATTCATCCTGTCTTTATCTTAGTCTGATTTATCATTAGACATTTGTTTCAGTCTCTTGCATCTGTCCTTTTGTCCTTGTCCACTTTGTCTTGAATCTCCCAAAACAAAACCAATCATGTTGCAAAGCATCCAGTCCCTATATAAAACATATTGAGCACTACAAACATCACCATAATTATCTACGTTATAATTATGCTCCTGCTATGCCATTTTGGATACATCTGGTTTTTATTTTTTGTGTCTTTCTGACTCAGAGAGGGAAGAGAGCTACAGGAAATTCAAACCAGTGAAAACAATCCTGTACCATCTGTGCAGTGCCCTGATTTATTCTGGTTTGTTGTTGCTCAAGGATAATAATTAGGGCAGTTAAAGCTCCATGTGAGCATGACAGTAACCACAGGGACACAGCAATCCTATCTATCAGCGGAACAACAAAGAGATGTTTCTGTAAAACGATGTGTCTTTCAACCTGAATTTGTGTCATTAAATTATTTAACATTCAATACAAACATCACATTTTTTCAACAACACTATAGAAATAATTCCATTCTGATAATTAACAAACTGATGCCCACTGGATAAAGTGACAACCAAACATTACTACCTGGTGTAATATGACACGCAATAAATGTCAACCAAGAAACAAATGTAACAAGAAGCTGTTTGTCCACTCAAAACTTTTCACCAGCTTCAAATCACAGACGTCACAAACATGCTATCATTGTACAGTATAAATAAATGTCATTATTTGGTATTCTGTCAGGAAGATGTTGAGTGACAATTTACAGATTCCGGTGCTTGTTACTGCACTTGGGAAAACTGCCGAAAATGGTTGTGTGTGTTGTGCACCACCTATACATTACTGCAACCAGTCCTCGGGAGCTGTCTCAAGCTCCTACTGTGTTGGAAACACTCACAGCAGTAAGTTGCCTCACTGTGTACATGCATTACAGAAAAGCTTTTAATGGATAAACACAACATATGATAAGATTTGATGGACTGCTGTATGACTGTGTGTTTACAGTTGATAGTACTACACTGCTGCTTTGGTCTACACAAAACTTATATTTAACATATTCTTACTTAAGCAACATATATCAATTAATTTGTTTCTTCTTGCAAAATGCATTGAAAATAGCATTTCTTTTGTTCAGAAACAAACAGGTGTGGTGAGTATTATGTTAAAAATACCACACTTTTTGTCTATTTCTGTGGTTTCTAGTTTTGCAATCCATCATTTAGACTAAAAGGCTCAGATTAGAAAGGATTATCCTTTGCTTTTGGCTCTACTTGTTCAACTGCAAATAATTACATTGTTATTTGAGTTGTATGGGTATTTAATGTCTTAATAACAAATTCAAATGCCTGGTACCTGTAAAGAATTTGTGTACTTCTATCATGACTGATAACAATATGACTAAACTGGATAAAATGCAGAAGGAAGATTTTTCATGGCCTGTTTCAAAGTGTTGCATCAGGAAAAACATAGCTCTATGCAAGTCAGCTTTAGCAGCTTCAGCTATTGCCCCATCAGCACTGACTGGTGTGTGATTCCCTCAAGTGCTTCCCATATTTGGCAGTTATCACCTTATTTTTTCTGATAGGTTGTTGTTCTGCTACCACTTGCCTGGAATTTAAATCAGTTATCATAACATTAACACTGAAGTTGCAGTGTCATGAACTATTTTTTCTTGAGGCACATACTGTAAAGTGGGCTGTTATTTTAAAAATCCAAAAATTGTATTTTATATGATTTTTTTTCCTTTTAGGTCATTCAGATTATTATCCCAGCAGCATGGTGGCATGGTGGTTAGCACTGTCACCTTGTACCTCCAGGATCTGGGTTTGATTCCCTCCATGGGGTCTTAGTGTGCATGAAGTTTCCATATTCTCCACCTGCCTCCTCTGGGTGCTCCAGTTTCCTCCCACAGGCCAAAGACATGCAGACTAGACTAATTGGTGTTCCCAAATTGTCCAAAGTGTGTGTGTGTTTTTTTAATGCCTTCAGCATTATTTTACAATGTAGAAAGAACTAAAAATGAGGAAAACCATAAAATTTTAAGGTACTGTATATACAAATTATTGATTGATACTATATTTTAAGGCATCCCTTGGCAAAAACTAAATGGGAATATCAAATCAAATCAAATCAGACAAGACTTGTTTATCCTTGGAAGGAATTTCCAAATGTCTATGTTACCTATGTACCATGTTCATCTATGCAACCAATACTATGCCAGTATACAGTAAACATCGTAGGACAACACAGCAATTATACTGCTCAGGAAAATGTGTTTTGCCTCCTACATATGAACATATATAGGTACAAGATATAAGTAGAAACAAATCCTAGAACAACAGCAAAGGAAACGGGTACAAGGGCATCTATAAAAAATGAGTCTGATATTGACATACAGTAATTTTAAAGGATGCTCAGCTAAGAAGAAGTCACTCTTCAAACTCAAGGTTAGCACCTGCACAATTAAAATTAAACAGTTTGTCCAATATTTTCTTATGCCCTTATGCACAGTTAATTTTACAAATTTTACTAGTTAAAATTATTTCTTTAGTATTTCCTTTTTATTGATTATTTATTTTACGTACAAGATTTTATTTTCTTATTTTCTTTTTTTTAAGGTCAAAAGAAATCCCCAGTATTGTTGTAGAATGTAGAAAATAAATCACTAAACAAAAAAAAACAAAGAAATTGTGTTCTAAAACTTTTGAACGGTAGTGTACCTTGATTATCCCCAAGACTTTTGGGAACATACTCTATAGACTGACAACACAAAAGTTACATATAGCATAAAAACAACACAGCATTTCAATAAATGACATTAATACCAACATTATGAAACATGGAAACCAAGGGTGGCAATTATGTCATCATATAGGGCCAGGCAGGTTTGTGCAGCTTTTTTCACATGATAAATTAAATCATCATTTAAAAACTGCATTTTGCAACTCGGGTTAAAGCGGCATGGACTAGTGAGTGAGTGGGTGAGTGAGTGAGTGAGTGAGTGAGTGAGTGAGTGAGTGAGAGTGATTGGAAACATTTAAGTGTGACATACAGTATATGTGAAAAAAAATAAGGAAGAGGTAAATATTTTTTCATGGCATTGTAGTTTATGTACATAATGTGTTATTATGAACTACAGTATGGTTATGATTAAACAGAATGCCTTGCTTGTATGCTTCTGTTTTCATGCCCAGTACATCAGGGCTACCGTGTAAAGTGTCATTGCTTGGATACTTTGATATAATTGCTGGGTAGGGCAGTCAAATTTAGAATGATAATCCAATAAAATTGCATTATATAGAGAAACATTACTGTGGAAAAGGTCTTGAGTGACAAGCTGCCAAGTGCCAAAAGCTATGATTTAAATATTGGTTGGTTTTTATAACATCCTTATCAGCAACCTGATTTCCCCTTTCATTTGTTGCAAACAACTCAATATTTATATTTAGGCATTTTGCAGAACCTTTTGTCCAGAGTAACATATACAAGTATTTAAATTTTTCATCATTAAATATATCCTTACACTAATGCACTATGTAGGTTGCTAATTAGGAGTATCATCGGTCAAACACTTGAGAAAGATTTTTTTTGTGTGGGAGGAGTCACCACAAATACCTAAGAAACAGATAGGTCACTTTAGGTGACTCTGTGAATCAGCTGTACGGACATCTCGAAGTTCATTCCACAACCTAGGAGCTAGAACAGAAAACGGTATAGATGTGTGTCTTCCTCAATCCCTAAAAGGTAGTGGAACCAGAGGGAATGTACTGCAGTGCGGGGGGGGGGGGGGGGGGGTGCTAAGTGCTTTGAGGTAAGTGGGTGCTGGGCCATTTTTAGCTGTGTGGGCACGCTTCAGTGTTTTGAATTTGATATGGGCAGCTACAGGAACCCTGTGGATGGTGTGGAGAAGTGAGATGTTTTTGGACAATTTAGGAAGGTTGAAAACAAATTGTGAAGCTGCATTCTGGATCAGTTTCTCATGGGGTTCATGTTTTTTATGCTTGAATGATTCATAGGTTACTTTGTGGCTTACAGTCAGTACCTTGCAAACTATTCATACCCCTTGAACTTTTTCACTTTTTGTTACACTACAACCACACATGTAAAATGTATTTTTATTTGAATTTTATGTGATAGACCAATACAAAGTGGCACAATTGTGAAGTGGAAGAAAATGTCCCAACATTTTTCAAATTTCTTTACAAATAAAAATCTAAGAAGTGTGGTGTGTGTTTGTATTCAGCCTAATTTACTCAGATATCACTAAAATCCAGTGGAACTGATTGCCTTTAGAAGTCACCTTACATAGAGCCCACCTGTGTGAAATTTAATCTCAGTATTAGAGATGCTCCGATCAGCATTTTTGGGGCCGATCACCGATCACCAAGATCATGATCTGCCGATTACTGCCGATCACCGAATGGCAGGTGAATGGGAATCTTTTATCTATAATCTAGCAGAGTTTGCACCATTTGTAGAAATTAAACTAACTCTAAATTAACTATATTGGGGGGAAAACTGTAGAAATAGGCTACAGTCAAGATTTTGAAGAACCACCAAGTGTTTATTTTAGAAAATGAGAACTTAAGGCTACTGTAGGCCATCTTTCCCAAATAAGGCAGAATAACTTAAAATTATTCCAAACAAAGAAGGGTCAGACAGACCAACACACATCAGATCAGCTTAATGGGATGTAGCCTCTTAATACACTGATTATAATTTATAATTGGCAGAAAAATATAAAACTTGTTACACCAAAACTGGCTACTGCCAGAAAGGACAAAACTATGGCAAGTGTTTTAGTTTCTCATACTCGGCATATTCAGTTGTATGGCGTGTTCTAAGATGCCTAATCATGTTAGTGGTGTTAAAATGCCCTTGCTTGCTTCCACCACGACATACATTGCAAATGGCTAACTTTACGTCTTTATCGGACAGATTGAAAAACTTCCAGATGGGAGAACTCATGTTGAAACTGGTAAGCTCCGCCCTGCTGTTGTTTATCTGTGCGCCATGCATGCACGTGTGAAAAAGTCGCGTGAGTAATTTCCGTCAAGTGATCAGCTTTTTTGATCGGCGCTTTTGGGGTTCACCGATCAAGCTATTTTTAGCCAATATCAGCCGATCATGATCGGTGGCCGATCAATCGGAGCATCACTACTCAGTATAAACAGAGCTGTTCTACAAAGCCATTAAAGGTTTGTTAGAGAACATTAATGAACAAACAGCACCATGAAGCCCAACGAACACTCCAGACTGGTCAGGAATAAAGTTGTGGAGAAGTTTTAGGCTTATGAAAAATATCCCAAGCATTGAACAACTCACAGAGCACTGGTCAATCCATTACCCAAAAATGGAAAGAGTCAGAAACAGCCAGGAGGCCCATGGTGACTCTGGAGGAGCTGCAAAGGGGGAAGAATCTGCCCACAGAATCGGGTCAATATGGAAGAATTGCAAGAAGAAAGCCATTGTTGAAAGAAAGCCTCAAGAAGTTCCATTTGCAGTTTTTGACAAGCCATGTGGGGGACACATCGAACATGCAAAAAAAAGGTGCTCTGGTCAGAGGAGACTCAAATTTAACATTTTGGCCTAAGAGCAAAATGCTACAGTATGTGAGGTGAAAAACTAACACTGTGAATGGTGGTGGCATCATGGTGTAGGGATGCTTTTCTTCAGCAGGGACATGGAAGCTTGTGAAACTTGATGGGTAGATGGAGCCAAATAAAGGACAATCTTAGTCTTGGAAAATCTGAGTCTGCAAAAGACTTGAGACTAGGGTGGAGGTTCACTAGCAATGACAACTGAACATACAACCAAACAATGACCCTGAACATACAGCCAGAGTTAAAGGCGTTAAAGGTTTTAACCAACTGCTCAGTTAAAGTCCAGTGGGAAATACAACAGAGAATTGAAAATTGCTGTTCACAGACACTGTCCATACAATTTGACTGCGCTTGAGCTGTTTTCCAAAAAAAAAAAAAAAAAAAGGCGAAGAATTTTACTATCTAGATGTGCAAAGATGGTAGACGCATATTCCAAAAGACCAATTGGAGCAAAAGTATTGACTGTATACAAATGCATTCATGCATTAAAATTTTTTTTTTTAAACAAACAAATATAGAAGTGAGATGTTTTGTCCAAAAAAATATTTGTTTGTTAAAAAAAATTATTCATTCCACTTCTCAATTATGTGAAAAATTGTGTTGGTCTATCACATAAAATCCTAATGGAATAAATTTCCGTTTGAGGTTGTAAGTGACAAAATGTGGAAAAGTTTGCTAGGAATTATAACAAACAAAAACATTCATCTGGAATTGGTCAGAAAATTAAAGCCAAAAAATTTGCCAAAAACAAGAGCCAAGGGCAATGACATTCTGGAAGTCTGGAGAAATACTCCTTAAGACTACATTAAAATAGAATAAAGTTTGGCTCTTTGGATGCAAAATATGAAGAAATGAGGGGTGGTTCAATACTTTTGCATAATACTGTTTGTGTTTTGCTATTTTTCACAGCGCAAATACATAACAGACAAAATGAGCGAAGGGTTACCAATCCTCCACAGGGATGATCTTGGCTTAATAAAGCCTGTTGTCTCAGCTGTTCTCTATAACACAGCTTATGTTTTCTCTCTAGTGTTTTAACTTTTGCTTGTTATGCTGTGTGGAGCTATGGAGTGCTGGAGTAAAATCAGACCTTAAAAGCTCACTACAGTTTTGTAACCAGTACTGCTTTAATAAAAAAAAAAAAAGGTATAAACTTTAAAAACTTTTATATATGCCAAATGCTGCTTCTTGCACACTACGCATTTTAATACGAGCTTATATAGCCTTTACATGGACCAGTAATATGTCTACATATTATCAACAATTTCCAGAGACTTCTTTTTTCAAGAAATTATCGTGTTAAATGAGGTAAACTGAGTATTCTTTACTTCATTTAGGTGGTTCATTTAGAATACATCAGATGGCCTTCGCTTCCTCAGCTCCAGATGTTGTGTGATTAAGAGTTCCCACATGTGCACTCATTTTCCCTATGCCAGAATATCGCTCAGATTTTCCCCTGTTAAACCCTGTAAGCTGATTGGACAAGGCAAAACTAATTCACACCCCATTCATACACCAGCAGTCACTTTAAAAATGTAATTTTATTGCATGTTTAAGCATATAAAATAATTGAGCTTTGGTCAAAGCTTTTTGTCATAAACAAATTCAAATAAATACTGTGTCCCTAGTCATTAGACTCCTCATAGTCTCTCTACGGTCATCCTGTTCAATCCATCAATACTCTCTCTTCCTCTTTCTATTCCTTAAGTGATTGGAGTAGGCTGGAGTGACTATCACATTATGACCATCATGTCTGAGATGAGTTGTCTCGGAGGCCCTGATGAGAGAGTACACTTCAACTGATTGCAGGAAGTTAAAAATATCTTCTTACAAGCAGAATCTTCATCTTGGTTTTAAAATTGAGAATTGAGGGGGAAAGAGCTTGTTTAAAGTCCTCTTCTCTTTCTGTTATTCTTCCTTTGATTGCATTTCCAAACAGCTGAAAAGTGCACAGACCTACTGTTAAATCTGCAGTATCTCTATGGATTCTGGCCTACACCACACAGAATGAGTAAGGACAGAAGTCAGATTAGATCTTGGAATCCATACTGTAGCTAGCCTCGTAAAGTGCTTACATTTGTGAGAAGAAACTGTTGATAAGCCTTACCTGTATAGCCATTTAAAAAACCTTGAATACACCAGTAGTCAGCATACAGTATGTATGGGATAAATGTCAAATTGCTGTTGAAATGATCAGTAGATACAGCTACCAAAAGGCATGTGGTTAGAGAGAACCAGACATGAAGTAATGCATTTTAGAAATGTACTTTGCACATTACATGAGTAAGCTCTACTCTAATGCAGGGAAGCAGAAAGGCATATGGACGTGGGCACTGATAACTTTGCAATAGGCACTGAGAATTTGATGCAGCATGCATGTGACATCCACTGATGTTATCCTTCGGTAGTTCTGATTCACTGAGGATTTTGAAAAAGAAATCATAATGACTGCTGCAATGTTATGATTGCAGTTTCATGATGCAAGTACCTAGTATTGTCCTTTATTGACGTATGTATGTCAATTCTAATTACATTTTACATAAATTTATTGCATGTCTCAATGGTAAATGTTATAATAGGTTAATGACAATTTTCGAAAAACAAAAAAAACAAAACATAAAATAAACATACACTGTAAAAACAATGGACAAAAAATTTAGTGCAACATTTGTGACATTTTTAAATATAGGCCTACACCACTTAACATTTTAGTTGACATTACCAAAAAATCTGGGTTTAACTGTCTTTAAAAATGTGTTTCTTCTTTTAGTAAAATTAAGGATTTATTTTGAAATCTCAATGAACGAACATATTTGAATTAATACTAAGTTACTACTACAACAATGAAGGCGTTACTGTGAGCAGTATCCGAAGTCAGATATATACAGTGGTGAGAAAAACTATTTGCCCCCTCCTGATTTCTTATTCTTTTGCATGTTTGTCACACAAAATGTTTCTGATCATCAAACACATTTAACTATTAGTCAAAGATAATACAAGTAAACACAAAATGCAGTTTTTAAATGAGGGGTTTTATTATTTAGTGAGAAAAAAAATCCAAACCTACATGGCCCTGTGTGAAAAAGTAATTGCCCCCCTTGTTAAAAAATAACTTAACTGTGGTTTATCACACCTGAGTTCAATTTCTGTAGTCACCCCCAGGCCTGATTACTGCCACACCTGTTTCAATCAAGAAATCCCTTAAATAGGAGCTACCTGACACAGAGAAGTAGACCAAACCCACCTCAAAAGCTAGACATCATGCCAAGATCCAAAGAAATTCAGGAACAAATTAGAACAAAAGTAATTGAGATCTATCAGTCTGGTAAAGGTTATAAAGCCATTTCTAAAGCTTTGGGACTCCAGCGAACCACAGTGAGAGCCATTATCCACAAATGGCAAAAACATGGAACAGTGGTGAACCTTCCCAGGAGTGGCCGGCTGACCAAAATTACCCCAAGAGCGCAGAGACGACTCATCCAAGAGGCCACAAAAGACCCCAGGACAACATCTAAAGAACTGCAGGCCTCACTTGCCTCAATTAAGGTCAGTGTTCACGACTCCACCATAAGAAAGAGACTGGGCAAAAACGGCCTGCATGGCAGATTTCCAAGGCGCAAACCACTTTTAAGCAAAAAGAACATTAAGGCTCGTCTCAATTTTGCTAAAAAACATCTCAATGATTGCCAAGACTTTTGGGAAAATACCTTGTGGACCGACGAGACAAAAGTTAAACTTTTTGGAAGGTGCGTGTCCCGTTACATCTGGCGTAAAAGTAACACAGCATTTCAGAAAAAGAACATCATACCAACAGTAAAATATGGTGGTGGTAGTGTGATGGTCTGGGGTTGTTTTGCTGCTTCAGGACCTGGAAGGCTTGCTGTGATAGATGGAACCATGAATTCTACTGTCTACCAAAAAATCCTGAAGGAGAATGTCCGGCCATCTGTTCGTCAACTCAAGCTGAAGCGATCTTGGGTGCTACAGCAGGACAATGACCCAAAACACACCAGCAAATCCACCTCTGAATGGCTGAAGAAAAACAAAATGAAGACTTTGGAGTGGCCTAGTCAAAGTCCTGACCTGAATCCTATTGAGATGTTGTGGCATGACCTTAAAAAGGCGGTTCATGCTAGAAAACCCTCAAATAAAGCTGAATTACAACAATTCTGCAAAGATGAGTGGGCCAAAATTCCTCCAGAGTGCTGTAAAAGACTCGTTGCAAGTTATCGCAAACGCTTGATTGCAGTTATTGCTGCTAAGGGTGGCCCAACCAGTTATTAGGTTCAGGGGGCAATTACTTTTTCACACAGGGCCATGTAGGTTTGGATTTTTTTTTTCTCCCTAAATAATGAAACCCCTCATTTAAAAACTGCATTTTGTGTTTACTTGTGTTATCTTTGACTAATAGTTAAATGTGTTTGATGATCAGAAAAATTTTGTGTGACAAACATGCAAAAGAATAAGAAATCAGGAGGGGGGCAAATAGTTTTTCACACCACTGTAGAGTGTTAATAGAAAGGGAGACAGGACAGTCTCCCCAGGGACCCCTGTGCTGCTCACTATGGTGTCTGACACTATGTTCAGCAGCTTCAAATATTGTGGCCGACCTGTGAGGTAGTTGAAAACCCAGGTCACCAGTGTAGTATCCACTTGCATGGCCGTATTGCGGATGGCTTTTAACTGTAAATGCAATAAGTTTATACAATAAAATAAGTTTTATTGCTACACAAACAACAGTTTAGTCAATTTTAATCACATCCTTTTATTGAAACCACAAGAATACCACAATCACAATTATACCCTTCCACTTATCCTACCTATACAGTATATAACAGTGACGTTAAATCTAAAGTGGGCAGTGTTGCATTAGTGTCACGGACATAGACACTTCTTGAAGTTTTACAAGAAGAAAAATGCAATTTTATTTTATAGTAGATAGTTATTAATGCCTATTTTCAAGAACCTTTAACATTCTCTCGAAAACTTTTCCATGTGTATATGAAAAACTAGCTAACCAGCGAACTACAGGGGCAAAACTACACAGTCAGGTGCATTTTTATTAATGTACATGGACTCCATTGGAATTCATTCGTTAAACACGGAACAAATAAAAATTAAAAAGACCTTACATGTGGTTTGTGATTTAATTCCTGTCTTAAAACATTTATAGTTCAGTGCTAGCTCTGCATATCTACAGTAGGCGCTAACTAGCTAGTCTGGACTGCCTAGCAATTAAAGTATGTGAAATGTTTGAAACCCAAAATCGACTCAAAACAGTAAATACGTAACAATTAACAGTTGATTTTCTGTTACCTCCAAAAGTATTCCCTTTGATGCTTTTCTTTTCTACCTTAATGTCCTGTGTCACATGGTATCCCTAGATAAATGTTTAGTTACAGTAGGTGTGCTCATTCCTTAAATGTATTTCTGAATATAAATTCTAAATATAGCAAACACACAAAATGCTGGCCTGCATTTATTCTGTTACTTAAGCAAAGTTTTAAAACTAGTCTTTTAGGTAATGTCTTCTCGTTTTAATGGGTTTACTTGGCTTAGGAATCATTGATTACAGTATACTTTCTGACACAGAAAGACAAAAACTACTCAATATACTAAATTTGAAAGTATATATATATATATATATATATATATATATATATATATATATATTATATATATATATATATATATATATATATTTTTTTTTTTTTTTTTTTTTTTTTTGTAACCCTGACAGCTGCAGTACCCCCCACTTCCTGTGTCCTTGACCTAAACGGTACATATTGTTACTTTCTGCTGTGTCTGTGGTTTCTACTAGCTTCACCTTACACACTAGCTAGCTTTCCCCTGAACTGCATATAACTTTTAAAAAATACTTTTTCTGCTTTAATGGTATTATTTTACTATTGTTCTGTAATGCAAATGCAAACTCACATCTGTAAAAGGGCAATAAATAAATAAAATGTATTATTATTATTATTATTAAGCACTTTGGTCTCGCCCCTCCAGGGTCAAGGGTTTGATTTCTGCCTCAGGTCTGTGTGTGTGGAGTTTTCATGATCTCCCCATGCTTTTTGGGTTTCCTCTGCGTATTTCGGTTTCCTCAGAAATGCCATTGGATTAACTCTAATAATCTTTTAAAGTATTGGTCTGGCTGTGGTTGAATTTAGAAGTGACAGAAACTGTGCTGTATCCGATAGTGAACTCTTTGGCAAGGCAGTCTCCCTCTGCTAAGCCTAAGAACATTGCTCTTAAAGATTGGCAGTGACAGCAGGGGACCACATGGTGAAAAGTGTAGGCAGACATAAATGTGCACGTGCACAGACACACGCACGCACGCACGCGCACATACACACACGCACGCACGCTCTCGCTCCCTCGAAGAGCAGTCTTTGACTAGGAGGAAAACTATGTACCTTTTTCTTTCTTTCTGTTAAATCTTCACTAATTTCAACTGCTTTCATAAAACATACGCTGTGTAATAAAAATGAGGTGTTTTGCAATTGAGCTTTCAATCCATTTTTAGTAGTTCTTTCAGCCTTACAGAAATAGATATTCTGGATATAAATTTAAAAACCAAAACATGTAAATGTATAGCTTTATCAAAGTATTCCTAATGGGTAAGCCAGAGGCAAATATAACAATTTATATAGAAAATTCTCTGAGGTAATTTCTTGAGAGGAACCAGACTCAAAAGGGAATGCATCCGCATTTGGGTGATACCAGACAGGACGTTAAGCCCTAAAATAAATTCATGGTCAAAAGTGCAACTGTATAACAGGAAGTGTGTTGTAGGTAACCTGAAGTCCACTGAGGGAGACTTGGGTACAAAAATATTTGTGATAATTAAAGTCCTACAACTATTAGAGCAATCAATCATTAGCATTGCAAAATTGTTTGTACAGTAGATCTGTCCTCAGCAGTCACATGTATCCATAAGCAAACCTTATGGGCCCCCTTATGAGTGGTTTCCACGTGATGAGAGCTTCATCTATATTTCATCTATTATTAGAATCAACTAATTTAAAATCATAATTTAAAGGCATTTAAAAAATGTAACAAACATGTCTGGACAAATTATATAATTTGTAAAATATTATTCATTCATTCATTTTCTATACCTTTATCCTGTATTTAGGGTCGCGGGGACCTGGAGCCTAACCTGTTTAGCTTTGTGCTGCTAATCTTGTTCACATGGCAAACCACTGCTTAGGAAAAGGACATGTACTGTTACTGTGATATAATTTACATTAAAAGGATAGGCAAAATTCACTGTTTAAATCATTGTTAAATGACTCAATGACTCAGATGGGGCACAAATGTGTGTATACAAACAAAAGACATGAGAAAAAAATGTGCCATTTGGCTTCGTGCCATTTTTGTATTGTTCTTTAAGTGGGGCTAAAAATGCCACGTAGACTTCCATCTAATGTGACCTCATATAAGAAGATACCCTTCCACTGCTTGCTGCTCTGTTCTGCCCAACTCCGCTCAGCTCTGCCTTTCTCTGGTGAGGGGGTGGGGGGAAGCATGAGAGAGGGAGATTGTGGTAAGAGATAATGCATTATCTGAGAGGTATTTCAGCCGTTGAATTAACAGACACTTTTTTTTAAATCAAGGTGACCTTTTTGTAAACTTGACCCATATATGGCTTGCATCATGGAAGCACAGAGAGAAACAGTCTTTTGTACTTTTCTGCTCCATATCAGGCAGCCCTCTAAAACCCCACAGTGCCAACATGGGATCAGGCATATGTTTAACCTTCTACAATTGATGTGCCACAAAACCAGCTTTTGGCATGGTTCCCTGTAAAATGTTTTCACTCACTCTTACAATAGCTCTGCCTTTCATGTGTTTCATGTGCATGGGGTCTGCATCCTATGTAAAGCAGCAGTAATACTGAAATGGAAAATTAATTGTGTGTGTAAAAGTGTAACCAAAAGTAAACCAAATATTTACTACATATACTACCGTTCAAAAGTTAGGGGTCACTTGCAAATTTCTTTGTTTTTGTGATTTATTTTCTACATTATAATGAAACTGGCTCTCATGAAGGCCATCCCAGGAGGGCGAGACCAAAACCTACCTCTGCGCCCAGAGGAGAAGTTCATTTAGAGTTATCAGCCTGAAAGATGACCAATTAACAACACCTCAGATTAGAGGCATTATGAAGTCTTTACAGAGCATAAGTAGCAGACACATCTCAATATCAACTGTTCAAAGGAAATTAATGCATTTTTTGGATGCCTTCAGCATTCTTTTATAATGTAGAAAGAAATAAAAACCAGGAACGATCAGGGAGTTTTTAACTTTTGAACGGTAGCGTATATTACCCAGCATAACCAGGTAATGTGTTTTCAACTTGGAATCCTTGACCGACTGAATAATGTGCTGTACCACATTGATTATTACAGGCACAAATTAATGATGTATATGTTCAGCATGCAAGTCCCTGCCCCCCAGCTGCCTCTCCAACAATTTACAACTTTATTTTCTTACTACTGTAGGTTGAACTGTTTGACTTGGAAGTTATTTGAATCTCTATGGGGTGTAAACAGGTAAATAAATTCATTAAACATGTTGAAAATAAAATGCAATACTCAATACTGCCTTTTGTTAAACAGTCCAATTTTCCTTATTATTTTTTTATTTTGTGCAATACAAACTAAATCTAGACCATAATATTTAATGTGTGTGTTTACCATGAAAATGCAGTGGACAAAAAAAAAAAAATAAATATCATTATTAACTTTCCAAATGATGCTCAGGACTGCCCTGTCTGATATCATGGTAAAGGTTTAGTGATTTGCATTAATGTATGTGTTTTCCCCCAATGATAATCGTATTCCTCCTGTCAGCAAGGACAAATAATACTGCCTTGGACATTAAGATATCCTCCATGAATGGAGGTTTATTTCCAGGATGCACATGCAAAAAAAATCTTAGTGGGCTCTAACTCTAAACACACTGCACAATTCAATAAAGCTATTAGGGTATACACTCAAAAAAATTTACCTGGTTACCTGTTAAATGTACTAAAATGTAATATATGTTTTGTACATAATAATTTCATGTTTCCAAGATGAACATGAATAAATTATGTTGTATTGGCATGAAATTCAACAACTTAACATGTATTAGATTCAATCATGTTGAGATAAACCAAAGAGATCTTGTCACTATGAAAACCAGAAATATCAAAACAAACATTGCGAGAAGCTCCCCCTTGAACCACCACCTTATCGTGGTGGAGGGGTTTGCATGTCCCAGTGATCCGGGGAGCTATGTTGTCGGGGGCTTCATGCCCCTGGCAGGGTCACCCATGGCAATCTGGTCCTAGGTGAGGGACCAGACAAAGAGTGGTTCAGAAGACCTCTTATGATGAGTACAATCTTTGGAAAACGTTTTCCCTCGCCCGGACGTGGGTCACTGGGGTCTCCCTCTGGAGCCAGGCCTGGAGGTGGGGCCCGATGCCGAGCACCTGGTGGTCGGGCCTGCACACATGGGGCCCGGCCGGGCACAGCCCGAAGAGGCAACGTGGGTCCCTCATCCCATGGGCTCACCACCTGTAGGAAGGGACAAAGAGGTCGGGTGCAGTGTGAGCTGGGGGCTGGCCGAAGACAGGGGCCTTGGCGGACTGATCCTCGGCTGCAGAAGCTGGCTCTAGGGACGTGGAATGTCACCTCTTTGTTGGGGAAGGAGCCTGAGCTAGTGCATGAAGTTGAGAAGTTCCGGCTAGATATAGTGGGACTCACCTCGACGCACAGCTTAGACTCTGGAACCAGTTTCCGTGAGAGGGGCTGTACTCTCTTCTACTCTGGAGTGGTCACCGGTGAGAGGCGCCGAGCAGGTGTGGGCATACTTATTGCCCCCGGCTCGGATGCTGTGCATTGGGGTTCACCGCACTGGACGAGAGGGTGGCCTCCCTCTGCCTTCGGGTGGGTGGACGGATCTTTACTGTTGTTTGCGCTTATGCGCCGAACAGCAGCCCGGCGTATCCGCCCTTTTTGGGGTCTCTGGAGGGGGCGCTAGAGAACGTCCCTCCTGGGAACTCCATCGTTCTGCTGGGGGACTTCAATGCTCATGTGGGCAATGACAGTGAGACCTGGAAGGGCGTGATTGGGATGAACGGCCCCCCGATCTGAACCAGAGTGGTGTTCTGTTATTGGACTTCTGTGCTCGTCACGGATTGTCCATAACGAACACCATGTTCGGACATAAGGGTGTCCATATGGGCACTTGGCACCAGGACACCCTAGGCCACAGTTCGATGATTGACTTTGTGGTCGTGTCGTCAGACTTGGGGCCACATGTCTTGGACACTCGGGTGAAGAGAGGGGCGGAGCTGTCAACTAATCACCACCTGTTAAGGGCTGTCCAGTCCCTGTACAACCGGTGTCGGAGCTTGGTCAGCATTGGACTCCGACAGGGCTGCCCTTTGTCACCGATCCTGTTCATAATTTTTATGGACAGGACTAGGCGCAGCTAGGGCGTTGAGGGGGTACAGTTTGGTGGGCTCTGGTTTGGGTCACTGCTTTTTGCAGATGATGTTTTTCTGTTGGCCTCATCACCCTGTGACCTACAGCTCTCACTGGATCGGTTCGCAGCCGAGTGTGAAGCGGCTGGGATGAGAATCAGCACCTCCAAATCTGAGGCCATGGTCCTCAGCCGGAAAAGGGTGGAGTGCCCTCTCAGGATTGGGAGTGAGATCCTGGCCCAGGTGGAGGAGTTTAAGTATCTCGGGGTCTTGTTCATGAGTGAGGGTAAAATGGAATGGGAGATCGACAGGCAGATTGGGGCAGCATCTGCAGTGATGCGGCCTCTGTATCGGTCCATCGTGGAGAAGAAGGAGCTGAGCCAAAAGGCAAAGCTCTCAATTTACCGTCCAATCTACTTTCCTACCCTCACCTATGGTCATGAGCTGTTGGTAGTGTCCGAAAGAACAAGATCGCGAATACAAGTGACCGAAATAAGTTTCCTCCGCAGGATGTCGGGGCTCTCTCTTAGAGATACGGTGAGAAGCTCAGTCATCCGTGAGGGGCTAAGAATAGAGCCGCTGCTCCTCCGCATCGAGAGGAGTCAGATGAGGTGGCTTGGACATCTATTTAGGATGCCCCCTGGACGCCTCACTTGTGAGGTGTTCCGGACACGCCCCACCGGAAAGAGACCCCGGGGAAGACCCAGGACATGCTTGAGGGACTATGTCTCTCGGCTGGCCTGGGAACGCCTTGGGATCCCCCCGGAAGAGCTGGAAGAAGTGGCCATGGAGACAAAATTTTTAAGCAAAATCATTCATTCATTCATTCATTCATTCATTCATTTAGCTTCTATACCACTTATCAAGTGTCAAGGGGGGCACTGCAGCCTATCCCAGGAAACTTTGGGAACAAGGCGGGGTACACCCTGTACAGACACACACAACATCAATTAGCCTAATCTGTGTGTCTTTGGATTGTGGGAGGAAACCCACCTAGCACAGGAAGACCATGCAAACTCCATGCATACAGAGTAAGCCTAAAACATAGCAGAAAAAGATGTACAGAGCAGGAACATTTATAACAACCACAATCTACTTACACTACCGCTGAAAAGTTTTTCACTTGCAAATTTCTTTGTTTTTGTTTAGTGATTTATTTTATACATTCTACAACAATACTGGGGATTTCAAAACTATGAAATAATACATAAGGAATTAAGTAATTATATACAGTGGTGTCAAAAGTATTAACATTCATTACTTGAGTAGAAGTATAGATACTAGGGTTCAAAAATACTTCTTTAGAAGTTGAAGTATCAACCCAAGCTTTTTACTTAAGTAAAAGTTTAAAAGTACTGGTTTCAAAACTACTTAAAGTATAAAAGTAAAAGTACCGTGAGGGGCGACAAAAGCATTAAGGTCTCGCTTTCTGATCATGCCAATGGGGGGGGGGCGGAAGGGGGGGGGGTGCGTTGTGCGCATTCATATCATGTGACCGGGGGGTTGCGCGTTCTGATCATAAAATAGAGTAACGAGGCTATTTTTAAAATGTAAGGAGTAGAAAGTACAGATAATTGCTTAAAAATGTAAGGAGTAGAGGTAAAAAGTCGGCTGAAAAATAATTACTCCAGTAAAGTATAGATACCCAAAATTTCTACTTAAGTAAGGTAACGAAGTATTTGTACTTTGTTACTTGACACCTCTGATTATATAACTACAACAACAGTCTGTTATTATTTTAAGACACGGAGGTCAGCCTTTCTGTAATACTGTAGTTCTTCCAGGAACAGTATTGTCAAGTGCATTTGTGAAACCCATCAAGCACCATGATAACACTGGCTCTCACAAAGACCATCCCATTAAAGAAAGGCCAAGACTTCCCTATGCTGCAGATGAGAAGTTCATAAAAAAAAAACTGCCTCAAAAATTGCCAATTAACAGCACCTCGGATTAGAGTGGTTATGAAGGCTTTATAGATAATGAGTAGCAGATACATCTCAACATTAAATGCTCAAAGGAGCTAATTACATATTTTTGATGCCTTCAGTATTGTTTTACAATGTAGAAAGAAATAAAAACGACCATGGAGTTCGAAAGTGATCTCAAACTTGGGAGCGGTAGTGTATGTGCACCTTATTTTTTATTTAAAACAGACTTGAAAAAAAAATCACTTCTCCTGGGTGTTGTAATATTTGTGATATTGATAAATGTTATATGATCATCTGGACTAGCTGTAAAATACTTTTGTTCAGTTTTCTGTATTGCTTTTTGTAGATTATGTGTGGGACAGAACAAAAATGTACACGCAATTGTGTGATAATACTATATAAATTAACAGTCTGGTACACAGATTTTGTATAATTAGGTCTCACTTGCTGAGGTATGACTGGGCTGGTGGCAGTGCACGAAATTTAAGTGAGATTGAGAAATCTGTTGGCACAGTTACAACAGAATTATGGAAAGTAGAGTAAAGTGTGGCTTTTATTATTTTTATTTTTTTACTAAACAAGTAAAGAATGAAATACAGTGCAGCATGTGTTATGAAAAAATAATCAGTGTGTTGTAGGGCTGTTACTATACCACGTTCCAAATTATTATGCAAATTGGATGCATTAAATGCATAAACATTAAATGTTTAGTTTTTAAATTAAACTCAGGGATGGTATTGTGTCTCAGGGCTCTTTGGATCATTGAAATGAATCTCAGACATGTGTGATAATTAGTTTGCCAGATAAGTCCAACTAAAGGAAAAGTACTGAAGAAGGTTGTTCCACATTATTAAGCAGGCCACAGGTTTCAAACAATATGGCAAAGAAAAAGGATCTCTCTGCTGCCGAAAAGCGTCAAATATTGCAATGCCTTGGACAAGGTATAAAAACAATAGATATTTAATGAAAACATAAGCGTGATCATCGTACTGTGAAGACATTTGTGGTTGATTCAGTGAACAGACAGGTTTGTGCAGATAAAGGCAGAATGAAGAAGGTTTCTGCAAGACAAATTCATCGGATTAAGAGAGCAGCTGCTGAAATGCCATTACAAAGCACAAACAGGTATTTGAAGCTGCTGGTGCCTCTGGAGTCCCGCGAACCTCAAGGTGTAGGATCCTTTAGAGGCTTGCAGTTGTGCATAACCCTACTATTTGGCCACCCCTAATCAATGCTCACAAGCAGAAACGGTTGCAGTGGGCCCAGGCATACATGAAGACAAGTTTTTAAACAGTCTTGTTTACTGATGAGTGTCGTGCAACCCTGGATGGTCCAGATGGATGGAGTAGTGGATGGTTGGTGGGTGGCCACCATGTACCAACAAGGCTGCGACGTCAACAAGGAGGTGCTGGTCATATTTTGGGCCAGAATCATGGGGAGAGAGCTGGTAGGCCCCTGTAGGGTCCTTGAAGGTGTGAAAATGACCTCTGCAAAGTATATTGACTGACCACTTTCTTCCATGGTACAAAAAGAAGAACCGTGGCTTCCGTAGCAAAGTCATCTTCATGCATGACAATGCACCATCTCATGCTGCAAAGAATACCTCTGTGTCATTGACTGCTATGGGCATAAAAGATAAGAAACTCATGGTGTGGCCCTGACCTCAACCCCATTGAGAACCTATGAGGGTGGGAGGCAGTTTGATTCAAAACAGCAGCTCTGGGAGGCTATTCTGACATCCCGCAAAGAAATTCAAGCAGAAACTGTCCAAAAACTCACAAGTTCAATGGATGCAAGAATTGTGAAGGTGATCAAAGAAGGAGTCCTATGTTAAGATGTAACATGCCCTGTTAGGATGTTTTTGATTGAAATAGTTTTTGATTTCTTTAAATATGACCTCCTAATGCTGCAAATTCAACAAAAGCCTATTTTCAGTTCTTTACAACCTATAAAATGTTTTAACTCTGTTGTGCATAATAATTTGGAACAGTGCATTTTCAGTTTTTTATTTTTAAAATAAATATTATCATCAGGAGGTTTGTTCAATAAAATTTGAATTATACCCAAATAGTTGATGACTAGAAAATTATACTGACTGTCATTTGCATTTACTAATTGTGAAAATCAGAGAAAGATATAATTTGTGGAATAATTTGGATAATTAAAGTAATAAAATTTTCCTGATGTGTTATTCTCTTATCTCTTATCAATTTTTCTAATAAAAGTTAAGTATCATACATTTTACCCTTTTATAGTTATGTTGTCTGTAAAAAAAAACTCTTTTCTTTTAATGTCAGAGACAATTCGTTTTTATCCTCATTATGTAGGAATATAACGAGATGTGTTGAAGGAGTTAGGAAAAAAATACATTATCTGAGGGTTATTTCAGCTGGTGCATTAACAGGCACACTTTGTCACACTTTCCATTTTAGTGTTAGTCTTAGTCCCGGGATAAATGTCCCTGTTAGGTTTTTATCATATTTAATCAATCTTATCCTATTTGTGTTTAGCCACGTTTTAGTCGATTAAAAATATGGACATTTTAGTCTAGTTTTAGTCAAAGGAACCTTTCAGTATTTTAGTCTAGGTTTATAAAAAAACATTTTAGCAATAGGATTATTATTAATTAACCCTACAGTCAATCTCATCTAGCCAAAACCATTTTTTAACTGCAACAACTGCCGGATGTCCATATTTGTTAACTAAAAAACAGTAGGGCAGTATGGACAATACAGTACAGTGGAACCTCGGATTACGAGCATAATTCGTTCCGGAAGTGGGTCCGTATTCCAAAACACTCGTAAACCAAATTTAATTTTAGCATAGGAAATAATGGGAAAGTCAAATTATTCGTTGTACAGCCCAAAAAAATAAATACATAAAAATAATTAACACAAAATATAAAGTCAAAATAAAACAAATTAAAACCTGCACTTTACCTTTAAAAAAAAAGGAAAAATAAATCCCGACCGATAAGTGTTTCCATTTGTGCACGCACCGCCTGCGTGCACACACACACACACACATTAACGGAGAGACCGTTTTTAAAAGCATTTAAAAATGAGCAAGGATCATCGCTAGTCACACTCGCGTGAGCGCATACGAACGGAATCACTGCTGTAAAGTAAAACAACAACAACAACAAATTAATTAATTAATTCATTTTCTATACCGCTTAATCCAAACAACACCTTACTTTTGAATCACGGCGAGAGAGCTGAGTTTCTGTGTGTTTGAAGCCAGGTGGGATCTATAAAGCCGAAAGAGTGTGTGTGGGCTCATTCACTTATACACACACACACACACACACACATACACACACACACACTCTCTCTCTCTCGGATTTACAGCCCCCACACAGAAACTCAGCTCTCTCGCGATTCAAAGGTAAGGTGATGTTTAATTTGTTGTTGTTTTACTTTACAGCAGTGATTCCGTTCATATGCGCTCATTCGAGTGTGACTAGCGATGTTCCTTGCTAATTTTTAAACGGTTTTAAAAACGGTCTCTCCGTTAATGTGTGTGTGTGTGTCTCGCCGTGTGTGTGTGCAACACACACACACGCACACACACATTACCTATCGTCTCCCCTGCTGGGTCCTAGTGCTTGCAGAGTTTTTGTTTGTGTGCATGAGTGTGTGTGTGTGTGTATTCACCCAGCAGGGGAGACGATTACCTACAATTCCGCAGCGCAAGAGAGAGAAAAACCGTTGGCTCAGTTGTGATGCGTGATACATGATACTCGGTGCTCCTAAACCAAGACAATGCTCGTTTTTCAAGTCAAAATTAATTTTTTTATGCGGAACACTTGTAAACCGCGTTACTCGTAATCCGAAGTTCCACTGTACTTTAAACCTTTTTTATATGAATTTACACACTTGGACTGATATAGGGATAGCTTTTCTAACCTATTAGCTTAGGCTGAATCCCATTTCTACCCCTTACCCCTACATATAGCCCTACCCCTCCGTTTGGCGCGTTCACGTGAAGGGGTGTCTCATTTCTCTTTTGGTTGGAGGGGTAGGGGGAAGGGGAAGGGCCAGATAGCCCTCCAAACGAAGATTTTTCAGGACCTCACTTCAAACGAAGGGCTAAGCAAAAATTTCAACATGGCTGCTCACTCGAGCAAGCAGAGACATAAATGTTAAGTAATTTTTGCCATTAATGAAGATTTTTATGACAAGTTTTCATTATATGTATATTACCTTTAGTCTTGTGTTTGTGTTTATGGTGATGTTCTGTAAAGAAACGTTTGCAAAAAAAGCGCTAAAGTTTGCTAGCGGATAGCACAGAATACACGATATTACAAACATATATTTTTATGTCACATACACTTTACTGCATGCTACAAACAAATATGAAAGTTCAGTAGCACGGCAGTTTGCCGAGCATTTGATAACGCATTGTTTGTTTTGCTTACGGCCATATGTGTACATGTAAATGAACGGTGCTTACACTATTCTTGCTTATTGCAACGTGACCACAGTTTTGTAATTTATATTCTGTATAGAGACGGCTGAGGAAACCCGAAGGCTCATCCGTGTTCGTGGTGAAAATGAGCAACTTTTTTAAAAAATCGAAATACGGCGCAAAAAAACTTTGGGAGTGAGTAATCTCTCTCTTATTGGAATGTGTGATAAACATCGGCGCATGTCCTCTGATGTAACATTAGGAACTAGCGACAACGTATGATGACGTATAACAGTGTTGTAGTGGTGTCCCATTTCTTAGGGGAAATATTTAAACCCTTCCCCTTTCCACTTCGTTTCAAGGGACAGAAAATAGAATTGGGATTCAGCCTTAATGTCTTTGGCAACGGTTTAACTAAAAATAAAATAGAATCTCAACAGAATTGTTAACATGGGGTAACATAATTACCACAAAGTGGCTGTAAAACTGGATGATTTTCATAGTATGCCTTGATGTGTCTCTTAAAGTTTGTGGCATTTTCTCCAGCAATTGTGTACCCACATTTTTACCCCTCCGATATTACTACACATCAGCTTTTTTTCTCCAGTTCAATATGAAGAAAATGGGCCCAAATATCAGCTCTTCTCTTTCACCGAGTAATACTGCTGTGATGACAAAGAATTAAAGATGACTGAGCTTGTAACATCCCGTCACTTAGCATGCAAACTACTCCTGATTAGGGTTGGGTATCGTTTGGATTTTTTTCGATACCGGTGCCAAATCGATACTTTGAAAAACGGTACCGGTGCCAAAACGGTGCCTGAACTGATACTTTTAAGCCACAAAATTATAGTGGATGACTCAAGAATGAATTTTTATTGAACAAAAAATTTTATGCTTAAAATTGAACAATATATTAAAAGTTTAAAGTATATATGAATATGTAAGCTTCAAATTTTAGCAATTCTTTTGCAGAAATTTCACCATACTTGCCTTTTCTGGCAAAATATGACACCTTTCCTGACTTATTGCCCTGCACAGGACATGCATAGCCTTCTTTGCAATGGTAAATGGGGTCACTGTTGTAGTACTACTAGTACTAGCTGGAAAGCCATAATTATAAAGAGAATCCATGTTACATTAGTTTTTTACAAATCGTTTGACTATTTGTTAGCATGAATGCAAGATTTGCATTTTGCTATTAACATTACATTATCCTACTACTAACCTGCGGAAAGGCTGCTGTCGTCATCATAATCGATGGACTCCATTTTGCTACAGTTGGTGTGACTGGGACTGATGGTCGTCCACACTGATAGTGCCAGCTGTTGTCCACAAGCTGTCAAACACGGTGCCTCCCTCTGCTTTTAACTTTATTCCGCGTATTTATTCTGATTTTAACTTTATTCCGTGTATTTATTCTGCTTCTAACTTTATTCCGTCTGCCCTCGAATGTTTCATTAGATTTGACGTGTTTCCCTCTTTACACGCAACTGCTGTAAAACATTCGCTGCACGTCGCGGTGTCGGAATCCTTTGTGAAATACAGCCACACTTTCGACCGTTTAGGTTTAGGCATTTTAACGAAAGTTTAATTTAGCAAGCTAATATAGCGGTAGACCGCCTGCTGCCGTCAGAGCGAGTGTAATGTTAGTTGCTGCATTCACGCGCATCTCGGATGGTCTCTCATTTCCGGATGATTTGTGCTTTAAATTAATTTTTTTAATCTAATAAACTATTAATCTACAAAAATATAAGAATCTAGAGAACAAATATTTCAATCGACAGTTCAGGCATTTAAGTGGCACCGAAATGAGGCACCGAAATTCGCGTTCTGTTTCGATCCGGTATATACCAGTTCTATAGGTACCGGTGCCGTATTGGCACCGGTTTTCGGTACCCAACCCTACTCCTGATATGCCGCGCGCTTTGGCCCGGGACATACTGCTGCTCGCGCCATAATGAATGAAGAATGAAGCAGCGGATTGTGATGAAAATTATATGTTGTTGAAAATAAAGACAGATGTTTTATTAGTTTAAATTTTTTTTAAACCACGTTTTAGTCTCGCTTTTTCGTCAACAATATCGCATTGTCACCGTCACTGTTTGTCTCATCTTAGTCAAAGGAAAAAATGTCGTCAACAAATATTTTTCGTCATTATTTCCCTTGATGAAATTAACACTACTAAGATCCATGCTAAATTGGTAAAGAAATAGTAAAATTTGGGACCTTTAAGAGTATTTTTCAGGCTAAAACATTCTGTACATTGTTGAACTTCATAGACCTAATTACAGTTCATGATTTCCAAGAATTTGTAGGCACTCAAGACTGAGAAGAGACCAACCCAAGTCTTTCCCTCTTCCTATCTCTATCCTGCAGTTACTGTACAGTCAGGGATTACCAGGCTTAACCTCTGTGGCTCATAATCACATCTTTAAACTCTAGACTTTACTATTTAATGGCAAACCATTCATCAAACACGGTTCTGTTCCTCCCTATCTTTCAGAGGAATTCAGAAGTTATATAATCACACACACACACACACACACACACACACACACACACACACACACACACACACACACACGAACGCACATAATAAACCCTTTCATGATCAGTTGCAGGCATTTTGACTGGGTGCACACTGCAGACATACTTTTTTGCTCTGGCTGAACACAAGAAGGCTTTTATCACTGACATCCACAATCAGCTATTTGATATTTGTTTCTTATTAGTGCAACACTGACATTTTCACTTGTTTCCTGCCTGTGCTGTTAAAGATGCTGTGGGTCTGGTTAGTGAATCAAACAGGAAAGAACATCTTATCGCCATTTGCTTGCCCACTACAAACAGAAGAACCTAGTAGGGTTAATGATTGGAGCATGCATATTTCATGACTATACGCACACACTTTCTCAGACATGATTGTGATCTGTTCTTTCAGTTACACTCTCTACACTTAGCATTCATTATCAGCACTGATGAATTCACTCCAGCAGCAGCAAAGCAACCACTGACCCACTAATAGGTTCAAATCAATACTATGGTACTACACACAATATGGTTGATATCGAGATCTTGCACCGCCATCCTACTGCAATTCTTGTACATTCTGTGCTTTGTAATACGATTTTGCATTGCAATCTTACACAAAATAACTTTTGGTCAAGTTCTCACATTATGCTGTGTCTACTTAATATATGTAAGATGTAGAGTCTGCAATCATATCTACAAGCTATCTTTGTGCTACTTTCTCTATTGCTGCTGGATATCTGGAATTTCCTTCGGGATCAATGAAGGAAGGACGGAATGAAGAAAGGTAGTATGTATGTATGTACAGTGGTGTGAAAAACTATTTGCCCCCTTCCTGATTTCTTATTCTTTTGCATGTTTGTCACACTTAAATGTTTCTGCTCATCAAAAACCGTTATTAGTCAAACTATTAGTCAAAGATAACATAATTGAACACAAAATGCAGTTTTTAAATGAAGGTTTACATTATTAAGGGAGAAAAAAACCTCCAAATCTACATGGCCCTGTGTGAAAAAGTGATTGCCCCCATTGTTAAAAAATAACTTAACTGTGGTTTATCACACCTGAGTTCAATTTCTGTACTCATCCCCAGGCCTGATTACTGCCACACCTGTTTCAATCAAGAAATCACTTAAATAGGAGCTACCTGACACAGAGAAGTAGACCAAAAGCACCTCAAAAGTTAGACATCATGCCAAGATCCAAAGAAATTCAGTAACAAATGAGAACAAAAGTAATTGAGATTTATCAGTCTGGTAAAGGTTATAAAGCCATTTCTAAAGCTTGGGGACTCCAGCGAACCACAGTGAGAGCCATTATCCACAAATGGCAAAAACATGGAACAGTGGTGAACCTTCCCAGGAGTGGCCGGCCGACCAAAATTACCCCAAGAGCACAGAGACAACTCATTCGAGAGGCCACAAAAGACCCCAGGACAACATCTAAAGAACTGCAGGCCTCACTTGCCTCAATTAAGGTCAGTGTTCACGTCTCGACCATAATAAAGAGACTGGGCAAAAACGGCCTGCATGGCAGATTTCCAAGGTGCAAACCACTTTTAAGCAAAAAGAGCATTAGGGCTCGTCTCAATTTTGCTAAAAAAACATCTCAATGATTGCCAAGACTTTTGGGAAAATACCTTGTGGACCGACGGGACAAAAGTTGAACTTTTTGGAAGGTGCGTGTCCCGTTACATCTGGCGTAAAAGTAACACAGCATTTGAGAAATAGAACATCATACCAACAGTAAAATATGGTGGTGGTAGTGTGATGGTCTGGGGTTGTTTTGCTGCTTCAATACCTGGAAGGCTTGCTGTGATAGATGGAACCATGAATTCTACTGTCTACCAAAAAATCCTGAAGGAGAATGTCCGGCCATCTGTTCGTCAACTCAAGCTGAAGCGGTCTTGGGTGCTGCAGCAGGACAATGACCCAAAACACACCAGCAAATCCACCTCTGAATGGCTGAAGAAAAACAAAATGAAGACTTTGGAGTGGCCTAGTCAAAGTCCTGACCTGAATCCTATTGAGATGTTGTGGCATGACCTTAAAAGGCAGTTCATGCTAGAAAACCCTCAAATAAAGCTGAATTACAATAATTCTGCAAAGATGAGTGGGCCAAAATTCCTCCAGAGCGCTGTAAAAGACTCGTTGCAAGTTATCGCAAACGCTTGATTGCAGTTATTGCTGCTAAGGGTGGCCCAACCAGTTATTAGGTTCAGGGGGCAATTACTTTTTCACACATGGCCATGTAGGTTTGGAATTTTTTTTCTCCCTAAATAATAAAACCCCTCATTTAAAAACTGCATTTTGTGTTTACTTGTGTTATCTTTGACTAATACTTAAATGTGTTTGATGATCAGAAACATTTTGTGTGGCAAACATGCAAAAGAATAAGAAATCAGTAGGGGGGCAAATAGTTTTTCACACCACTGTATGTATGTATGTATGTATGTATGTATGTATGTATGTACAGTATATACAGTGTGTGTGTACAGTGGGTGCACAAGCAGTATGTGACTTTTACCGTTGTGGCGTATGGCGTCAGCATTTGGGTTTGTGTGTTTGCTGGCTTTTACCGCTGAGTGGAGCTATATAACTATGGACTGACGCCTCAGGTTCGTTCTCCCCAGGATTAATGAGTCGCAGCTCGTCAGAGCCGCACGTAGTTGCAGATAAAATCAAGTGAAACATTATAATTAAACTAATTTAGAATCACAGTTAAAATAATGAAAGCAAACTGGGATACAGCGCTATTCTGTGTGGGTTTCTGTGAACTTGAGCACTTCAGAAAATGAACTGAAACTTCGTGTATACTCGCCTCACAGATGTGAAAAATATATACTTACAGAAAGTAAAATTTCAGCTTTTATATAAACTAATGGGGGAAAAAAATCAGCTTATGTAATTCGTATAAAACGTCGATTACTACAGCGCATCCACTCACAGCCGAAACCAAAGACATCAACTTATCAATGAAATATTAAAAAGGCCAGTCAGTTTCCTTGCTGTTTTCTTATCCCCACCCCTGTTAAAACGGCATATTTAGAGGCTCGCCCGCGAGAGGTCCACTACACAGCAAAAACATGTTAGTATATTAACACTAAAATAAAGCGGTTCACAAAGACAGCGCTTATTTAAGACGTATAAATTTGTGTTTGTTAGATTTCTGGGAAATAGAAATCTCTTATAAATCTCTCATATCGGCGCGCGCGTTGATCTGAACTCGGCAAAGTGAAAGAGCGCTCACGCACGCCGCAGGTTCACGCGAACATTTTATATTCACTAACAGGCTTATTCACAACCACATTTCGGCCATTCACACACATACATAAAGTAAATAGAAATAAGAGGCCCTGATTATCCTGCATAAATATTATTTAGTAAAAAAATTAATTCCTCCGCGCTCTCGAAGACTTTGTCACCAAAAATGTAACAGATGAGGACTCATGTCCATCAATCTGATATACAGTATGCTGGAGAAACGCCCAGGTGGGAAGACACTGCTTTGTGTAGTTAACATCAAAGACAAAAATAAATAAATAAAATAAACATCATAAATGACCAAATGACCATAAACTTCGCGCCAGCAGATGTTATACAGCAGCGGTTGTGTTTTTATGGTATTATAAGAATGAAATGCAATAGGCTGGTATGCATGATTTTCTTTAATAAATAGAATAAATTGTTTAAATGTATGTATCATGAACTATTGACCAGTGACTTATGTAAACGACTCAGTTTAGCTGTTTGGGGGAGGGACGTGCTAATGACGATTTGGTCTGCTGTGTGTGTGTGTGTGTGTGTGCGTGTGTTGGTTTTTATGGTATACCCGGACATTACACCTGACTCCTTACCTGGGCTATCCGGACCTCATAGGATTAGCCGGACTATGCCGAAGTCCGCGTAATTCCGAGAGTGTATTGGCATTTGTCAGTGTCTAAATAGCATAAATTTGCATTTTCTTTGAAAGTCCATTTTAACCCGTAACCTGATTTCTGAGTGTATTCCAGTGTATCGGAGCAGCGCCCTCCAGATATCGGACCAGTATTGCAATTTCATACACTGGAACATACATTTTGCCGGGAATCCTTCTCATTGGCTGTTTTTGAGGGGCGAGACGCGGGGCGGGGCTTCGGAGCCGAGCGGGGCGGGGCTTCGGAGCGGGGCGGGGCTTCGGAGCCGAGCGGGGCGGGGCTTCTGACGGGCTCGGAGCGGGGCGGGGGCTCTAACCGGCTCAGAGCTCAGTCTGCACATGCGCAGTTTAACGGTTAAATGCCGTCTGGCGCACATGCGCAGTTTAACAGTTAAATGCCGTCTGGCGCACATGCGCAGTTTAACTCTGGAGCAACAGCGTGGTGAGGATGGAGCATCAAAACAAACAGGTAAGCAGACACATTTACTAATATAGCAGCGTTTTACTTGTGCAGATGTTTTTTTTCTTTTCTGCTTGTATTACATGACTTAGTAACTAGTGCGAGCACGATACAGCTAATTAGAACTGAGTAGTTTAATGCAGTTAGGAGGAGGAAGAGGAGGAGGAGACTCAGCATGATGAAGATCATTAAACATTCACTCTCTTCATGCACTAAATATCAGCTGGAGTTAACGTGTTGTGCTCTGCTTTTTCATACCTAACAAAAATGCCTCTTATATATATATATATATATAAAATAAGCACGTGACCCTCCGCCTCCCGGTGTTTATTGCTGATGTAAACAAGCTAAAATTCCCCATAAACAGAAGCGCGGCTGCAGCCTGACTGTAGTGTTGTTAATAGAGTGATGAGTGACAGGTCCTGCTGCCCCAGTCATGCACACAGCAAGGTGAGGAGGCTCTCACAGCCGTGCAGACCCGCTCACTAACCGGCCTTAGGTAGGTAGTCAGTGTGGAGAGAGAGAGAGAGAGAGAGAGAGAGCTCGAGCTCAGGGGGGGACATTTAAACTCAGCCAGAGCTTCATGCTGACAGACAGGAGGACAGATACACTAACTGACAGTCCAGGGTTTCATCTAATATGTTTATGCATGTTTATGTCCACCTGTGGCTACTATAAGTACTAATAATTAAAGTGGTCAATAGCACTGTAGTTTTATTTTACATTAAAATAGCCATCAACAAAACAATAAAAGTATCACCAACTGCACTGTAGAGTTACAGTAGAGGCACATATGTTTTTTTAAGTCTAGGTCTGGCTGAAATCTTTTAGTAATTGTTGTTTTTTATGAATAACAATAAACAATGAGAGATGGACTAATGTACTGTCATATCACTGTAGTCATTACAATTCACTTTGTCATTAAAGTGACATTGCTTTTGGTTTAGTCAACACAAATATTGTTGAATGAAGGATCTTAGACTCTGGAATGAAGGTATAAATGTACAGTATAGTGTCAGATGATGTGATTTAACTAAAAGATATAGTTTTGTGAACTTGAATAACAAAGTATTAAAATGTTAAGCAAATTTAAATTGGCATAATATAAATTAAGTATAAATGATTATGAAGTGCTCCTTTTGCTTTGGTAGTGTGGATGCGGCCAAAGAGGATGGGTCATTTGGAAGACTAATGAATGACAACCATATAAACCCCAATGCCAAGATGACATACTTCACCCAGCAAGGCAAGCCGCGCTTGTGTTTGTTTGCAACACGAGACATAAGTCCAGGAGAAGAGGTCACCTATAATTATGGCAACTCAGACTGGCCATGGAGATCGAAAGTGGTAAAAACCTTTTATGAAACTGATTGTCCTTAGAGGGGTTATGGTCTAATCATGCACACTTTAATTTAAGTGAACAATGTATATTGTCATTGTAGCTTTTGTTTTAACATGCTTTTTATCACATTAATGTATGTTAGACATTAATTTATTAAAATACATAGCACATGGAATATTATTAACTGGATATGTTGCCAATTGTCTGTTTTTAAAATCATAAGGAATCTGAAGAAAGGTCGACGGAGGAGCAGCATGGTGTGTTGTCTACATCAGAGCCTTCTACAAGTCGGTGGCAAAAAAGGTCTGAAGCTACATCAGCTGGTCCTCTCAGAAGCTTTAAGGTAAAATGGAAAAATACTGTTGCACGACCATAGGTACATGGCAAAACTTCTTTGTCTTTCGGCTGTTCCCTTTCAGGGGTCGCCACATCGAATCATCTGCCTCCATCTAACCCTATCCTCTGCATCATCTTCTCTCACACCAACTAACTTCATGTCCTCTCTCACTGCATCCATAAATCTCCTCTTTGGTCTTCCTCTAGACCTCCTGCCTGGCAGTTCCAACCTCAGCATCCTTCTACCGATATATTCACCATCTCTCCTCTGAACATGTCCAAACCACCTCAATCTGGCCTCTCTGACTTTATCTCCAAAACATCTCACATGTGTTGTCCCTCTGAACTCATTCTTCATCCTATCCATCATTGTCACTCCCAAAGAGAATCTCAACATCTTCAGCTCTGCTACCTCCAGCTCTGCCTCCTGTCTTTTCTTCAGTGCCACTGTCTCTAAGCCGTAGAGCATCGCTGGTCTCACCACTGTCCTGTACACCTTTCCTTTCATTCTCGCTGATACTCTTTTATCGCACAACATACATGAAACTTTTCTCCACCCATTCCAACCTGCCTGTACGTGCCACTTCACCTCCTTTCCACACTCTCCGTTGCTCTGGACCGTTGACCCTAAGTACTTAAAATCCTGCACCTTCTTTACCTCTGCTCACTGTAGCTTCACCGTTCCTCTCATTCACACACATGTATTCCGTCTTGCTGCAGCTAACCTTCATTCCTCTGCTTTCCAGAGCGTACCTCCATCTCTCTAGATTTTCCTCCACCTGTTCCCTGCTCTCACTACAAAGCACAATGTCATCTGCAAACATCATAGTCCATGGAGACTCCTGTCTAACCTCATCTGTCATCCTGTCCATCACCAGAGCAAACAAAAAGGGGCTTAGAGCCGATCCTTGATGCAGACCCACCTCCATCTTGAACTCTTTTGTCACACCTACAACACATCTTACCACTGTCTTAGCGCTCTCATACATGTCCTGCACCACTCTAACATACTTCTCTGCCACTCCAGACTTCCTCATACAACACCACAGCTCCTCTCTCGGCACCCTGTCGTACGCTTTCTCTAAATCTACAAAGACACAATGCAACTCTTTATTACTTTCTCTGTACTTCTCCACCAGCATCCTCAAAGCAAATACTGCACTACTCTTTCTAGGCATAAACCATATTGCTGCTCACAAATGCTCACCTCTGCCCTTAACCTAGCTTCCACTACTCTTTCCCACAGCTTCATTGTATGGCTCATTTAGCTTTATAACTTTTGTAATTGCAACAGCTTTGCACATCTCCCCTTGTTTTTAAAAATCAGCACCAATGCACTTCTCCTCCATTCCTCTGGAGTCCTCTCACTGTACAAGATCTTGTTAAACAAACTAGTCAGAAACTCTACTGCCACCTCTCCTAAGCACTTCCATACCTCCACAGGTATGTCATCAGGACCAACAGCCTTTCCACTCTTCATCCTCTTCAACACCCTACTCACCTCACTTTTACTAATATTTGCTACTTCCTGCTCCACAACAGTCACCTCCTCTACTCTTTTGTTCTCTTTCCTTTTCCTCATTCATCAACTTCTCAAAGTACTCCTTCCATCTTCCCATCACCCTCCTGGCATCTGTCAGTACATTTCCATCTCTATCTTTAATCACTCTAACCTGCTGCACATCCTTCCCATCTCTATCTCTCTGCCTCGCCAACCTGTACAGATCCACCTCTCCCTCCTTACGGTCCAGCCTAGCATACAAGTCCTCCTTCACCTTATGCTGCATCTCCCTGTACTCCTGTTTACTCTCTTCAGTCCTCTCAGTGTTCCACTTCTCCTTAGCTAGCCTCTTTCCCTGTATACACTCCTGGACTTCCTCGTTCCACCACCAAGTCTCCTTGTCCACTTTTCCCTTACCTGATGATACACCAAGTACCCTCCTACCTGTCTCCCTGATCACATTGGCTGTAGTTGTCCAGTCAACTGAAAGCACCCCCTGACCACCCATAGCCTGTCTCAACTCCTCCCTGAAGACTACACAACATTCTTCCTTTCTCAGCTTCCACCACTTTGTCCTCTGCTCTGCCTTTGTCCTCTTCACCTTCCTCACCACCAGGGTTATTTTACACACCACCATTCTGTGTTGTCTGGCTACACTCTCCCCTACCAACACTTTGCAGTCACTGATCTCTTTCAGATTACAACGTCGACACAAGATGTAGTCCACCTGAGGGCTTCTGCCTCCGCTCTTATGTCACCCTATGTTCCTGCCTCTTCTGGAAGAAAGTATTTACTACTGCCATTTCCATCCTCTTTGCAAAGTCCACCACCATCTGTCCTTCTACATTCCTGTCCTGAAGACCAAACCTGCCCATCACATTTTCATCCCCTCTGTTCCCTTCCCCAACATGTCCATTGAAGTCTGCACCAATCACCACTCTCTCACCTCTGGGGATGCTCTGCATCACTTCATCTAACTCGCTCTAGAATTTCTCCTTCTCTTCTAACACACATCCTACCTGTGGAGCATAACCACTAAAAACATTGAACATTATCCCTTCAAGTTCCAGCTTCAGACTCATCACCCTATCTGATACTCTATTCACCTCTAGAACATTCCTTACAAACTCCTCTTTCAGAATAACTCCTACTCCATTTCTTTTCCTATCCACACCATGGTAAAACAATTTGAACCCTGATCCTAAGCTTCTAGCTTTGCTACCTTTCCACCTGGTCTCCTGGACACACAGTATATCCACCAACTCTCTTCCCTTCCCTGTCATAGTCCCAACATTCAAGGTCCCTACTTTCACTCCTAAACTCTTGCCTTTCCTCTTCTCTCTCTGCTTTCGAACACGCCTTCCTCCTCTCCTTCTTCGACCAACAGTAGCCCAATTTCCACCGGCACCCTGGACAACAGCACCAGTGGCGGTCGTTGTTAACCCGGGCCACGACTGATCCGGCATGGGAATTATATTTGTGATTTGCTTCATTGACTTGGCAAATGTTTTACGTAGGATGCCCTTCCTGACACAACCCTCTTCATTTATCCAAACTTGGGACTTGCACAAGAAAACACTGGATTTCGCTCCCCCATAGGTGCATTGGGGACATAGCAAAACTGAAGTGTTTAATTACATACAGTGAATGGGGGCAGCATGGTGGAGCAGTGGTTAGCACTGTAACCCTCACAGCAAGCTCTAGGTTTAACTCTTTGTTACTGATGCCACCACAAACGTATCGAATTTTTGATTAGGCTGTCATCATGAAATTCTCCTTCCCCAGCTATGGAATTTGAATAATCGAAGAGAGATTATCATTGATATCTTACATTCTATACCTTGCAAAAAATCAGCCAGTGGGGTTTACAGCAAGGTTTTTGTTGAAGTAGGATTGTTCTATTTATTTAAACCTCAAATATTCTCTTTAATGGTTCTTTCCCAGTGGTTATTAATGTATCTTGTTTGTCCATGCTGCATCTACTACAGTTTGTGGCTAAAACCAACCAGGTGGAGACGGCTAGAGGGCAACCAGGCGGAGATAGCTAGAGGGCAACCAGTGTTTGACAAGTCCAGTGCTTGATCCACTCAGCAAGCCTGAAAAGGTAAATGAAATGTAGCCGTTCATTACATTCCGTGTGGCAAAGTTTTAAAGTCCACCAACATGTGACATAGGCTTTGTGTGCGTCACTTAGATCTGATTGTTTATATGGACAGTGTTTTGTAAGCACCCTCTCATTTAAGTGAATTTCGAAGTGTAGCTCGGTGTAAAATCTGTGTATGTTTTAACCTGAATGCAATATGGTTTATATGAGCAGTGTTTTGTAAGTAATCTTCCATGAAATGCTTTTCAAAGTGACGGCCAGGTCTGAATGTTTGTGAATTAAGCAGTAAATCACCCAAATGTGTTAGGACCATACAGGTAAGGGACTTGATATGATATGGCACTGCTGTGGTCTTTAAGAATATTTGGACAACTTGTATTTGATCTGTTTGCCTTACATAATCACCTAGTGACATTCAAAATAAAGTTTTCTTCTTGTGCTCTTTGTGAGAAGTAAGATTGTTCAATTTGTACATTTTTAGCAGACGCATATTCATTTATTTCCTCCATGATGTATTTGTTACAGATGATGGCTAAGAGCAGCCAGACTAAAATGGATGAAGGCAACCAGAGTTTGACAAGTCCAGAAGGAAAAGGTAAATGAATGTAGCCCTTCATTACAATGCATGTGGCAAAGTGTTAATTTCAAAAAGATGTGATGTAGGCATTGTGTGTGTCTGTACTCCCTTAGATATGATATGGTTTATATAGATAGTGTATTCTAAGTAGTCTCTCACTAAGTGATTTTCAAGGTGTAGGTCAGTATAAGATCTGAGTGTATGTGTATGTTCACCTGGATGTGAGATGGTTTATATGGACCGTGTTTTGTGAGGACTCTTTCACAAAGTGATTTTCAAAGTGTAGGTCAGTATAAGATCTGAGTGTATGTGTATGTTCACCTGGATGTGAGATGGTTTATATGGACCGTGTTTTGTGAGGACTCTTTCACAAAGTGATTTTCAAAGTGTAGGTCAGTATAAGATCTGAGTGTATGTGTATGTTCACCTGGATGTGAGATGGTTTATATGGACCGTGTTTTGTGAGGACTCTCTCATAAAGTGATTTTCAAACTGAAAGTTAGTAGTCTGAATGTTTGTGTGAATTAAGCAGTAAACCACCCAAGTATGTCTTAGTAGGACCATACAGGTAAGAGGGTTCATCCTCCAGCTGGGGTTGATGATGGCATCATTTTGGTTTTTAGGAGTTCTTGGACAACCTGAATTTGATCTTTGTTTCAGGATAATTAACCTGAACCTTTGGTAGTGACTATATGTGAAATTAACCACTTTTGGCATTTACGCCACTTATTTTCTGTCAAATCTATCTGTACTGTCTTCTACCTGAAGCTAATTTGCACCTGATATCTTGAAGTAAGATAAATGGTTATCTTGAATTGTGAGGGGGAAAAATGGAAACATCAGGACTATTTTCAAGTCCAGATTTAGATCTTTTTCATAAGAAATGTATGCTTTTGATGTGGACATCATCCGTATCAGACCAATTTGTAAAATTTTCATGCTAATCTTGGCCACCATCTTGGATTTTAAATGACTTCATGTACTATCATGTGACAATTTCTAAAAGCTATGTATGGGAGATGCATTTTATTCACTATATTACTAATATATTATATTACATGCTAATAGGAAACTTGCTCTGTTGTCAGAGGTGGCCATTTTGAAAAACTAGGTGGCCATTTTGAAAAAGCTTCTAGGGCCACCGAATTGAAAATTCAATAGTAATAAAGTGGCCAGATATCCATTTTTTTTTTTTTTTGTTTTTTTTTTTTGGACTGCCTTTATCTATACTGTAAGTATACCAAATGTTATGCTTTCATCACAAAATGCACAATTGTTAAAAAAAAAATCCCCTTAGCTGCTCGACTAAGGGGTGTACTCACTTTTGTGAGATACTGTATGTACAGTACAACTGCTTTACAAAGAAACCATAACGAAAAACTTGTCCTCTTTTTATTAAACCAAAAATATTTTAGAGTCTTATGATAAAGTAGGTGTTGTACACTATAACTTTGGCTGTGGGAACTTGATTGTAGTGTGCAAGTCATATGAAGCAGAATATGTGCGCTGCTTACTTCAGTTTTGCCTCACTGGGTGCAGACAGGATCTTTGAGGGTATTCTGCTAAAGGTTTCCCTGAATCTATCTTTGAATTCGTGTTGTTCTGTGTTGTAAATCATTGCTATGACACAAACGTTTTAATTGACCCATAAAATTAAAATATTTAAAATGTGTTACAGCTTGTTTGGGGGTCTGGCGACTACCACCGCTATTCACAGGTGAGTACCTACTTAAGGTTTCTTGAATATCTCCTGCACTATCCAATTATTTAATTAGTTTTCTCTTTTTTTCAGGAATGACAGTCTTCTAAATATTCTGGGGACGAACTGGTATCGGGTCAGGACAGTGTACTACATTCAGAACAAGGTCAAATATCAGATGTTGACAGCCTGTCTGATGATTACTTCCCCGACTCAGTCACAATACTAGCATACCCTTTATGTCTAGTAAGTCGATGCCTGATGAAAGAACGTCTTATGGATCAGATGCAGACGTCCAAGTTTGGCTTGGCACATCCAAGGTTCCACCACCGCCTGAAGACCATGTAATTCCCAATGCTGATAAAACATCACATTTGGGTACTTGTACCAAAGGTGCATCGAAGCAGAAGCCAAAGAATGAAGCACAGTTTCTCAATCACGACTCAAGACAATTGACTATGACCATAAAAAAATTACTTGTATTGCCATTTAATGTCGTCATGGCAAAAAAAAAAAATGTTTTTCTTCATGTGTGGCCCTAATACTCCATCGTAGTTAACAGATATTTTAGCAAAAAGACTAATGTAAGTTCTTCTGTTGAAGCTAATGTTCTTGTGTTATGTGACAGTACACTGCTGCAACTTTTAAATGGCAAGCAAACATGACTAGTGTGTAAAACAAAGGAAATGCTAAAATGCAGTAAATCCACAGGCAAATGTGGGATTTTTTATTTTTTTGTGCAATACACTTAATCCTGAGTAAACATTGTTCAAAATAAAAAGACCTGTCCTGTTAATGCTGTGTTGTCAGGTATGTGTATTTATGTTAATATGTTAATTTAAAAAATGACGTCATTGTCTGGACAATGCTTTTTCCTGTCCTCCTATACCACACATTTGTCAAAAAGTGAAATGTCTGCTTAAACCACAATTGGAGCAGGGTCATGTGTATGAAGTTCTGTTGTGTGTATCTGAACTCTGAAGTGACCCAATTTTTTTTCAGAATTTTTAGAGTATTTTAAGCTTACTCCCATAGCTCTAGGACCTCGGGAAAGGGTAGTCCATCTAAACCACCTTCGGGCTGGTTTCGCGAAATTGTCCGTCTATACCATATAAACCCGTATGCGTGTGTGTGTGTGTGTGTGTGTGTGTGTGTGTGTGAGAGCGAGAGAGAGAGGTTTTACATCCTCATGAAAAGGCGTGAATTATTCAGTGAAACATAGGCTCTGCTGAAAAAAAGTTAGGCACATCAGTCACTTTACCCCAAATAAAAGGGAGTAAAATGAATAAACCCAGATGCGTGTTTCTTAGCCCCACTCCCGTGAACATACTGTAGCGTATTCAGGGAAATAGCCTCACAGACGTGAGGCATCTACGTGACAGATGGTCAAGATGGCGCCGGTGAGGTCGGCTGCCGTCATGACTGCTCCGACCTACTTTTCTTTGTTTTTGTATTTTAAAGTAATTTCCAGTAGCTTTAAACCGGCAAAATCACCACCATTGAGTACATTAAGTATGACAGAGACACTCTTGTTTCTATTGGTATACAATGTACTCACAATTCAACATTTTTAACTCCGGATCCGAGCTGGCCGAGTGAGATCCTGAGGAAGAACAATGGACGCAAAGCGGCGGCCCCGAGGGAAACGAGCCGGCGTCAGGAACAGGCTGAGAGCCTGTGCACACCGCACGCCTCTGCCTAGCATCCTGCTCGCCAACATCCAGTCACTGGAAAACAAACTGATGACCTCAGGGCCAGGATAAAGTTCCAGAGAGACATTCGGGACTGCAATCTCCTCTGCTTCACCGAGACATGGCTGAACCCAGCGGTGCCAGACCACGCCATCCAGCCAGCCGAGTTCTTCTCGGTTCACAGCATGAACAGGACGCGGGACTCGGGGAAGTCAAGGGGAGGCGGCGTCTGTTTAATGGTGAACAACAGCTGGTTCAACCGCGCGAGCGTTGTTCCTCTTATATGCTCCTGCACACCAAACCTGGAACTACTGTCCATCATGTGTCGTCCTTTTTATCTTCCCCGGGAGTTCACATCGGTCATAATCAGCGCCGTTTATATTCCACCACAGGTGGACACAGACACTGCCTTATGCGAGCTGCATGAGGCGCTCACACAGCACCAGACACAGCACCGCCGAACTTTTATCAGCACATCACCTGCCCCACCAGGGGCGAAAGGACACTGGACCATTGTTATACTACAGTCAAGAATGGCTACAAGGCACAATCTCGTCCAGCGTTTGGTAAATCCGACCACGCCGCCATCTTCCTCATGCCAAAATACAAACAAAGGCTGAAACAGGAAGTTCCGGTTCTGAGGGAGGTCGCGCGCTGGACAGACCAATCGGTGGCCTCACTCACTCTCAGCGCTGGAGCCCCCCAGGGTTGTGTTCTGAGCCCCCTGCTGTACTCCTTGTACACCCACGACTGCGTGGCCACTGCCATCATCAAGTTTGCTGACGACACTGTCGTGGTGGGCCTGATCACCAACAATGATGAGTCGGCCTACCTACTGTAGAGGAGATTGGAAATCTGGAGAACTGGTGCCAGAGAAACAATCTCCTCCTGAACGTCAGCAAGACAAAGGAGCTGATAGTGGACTTCAGTACAAAGCAGGAGAGGAACTACCAGACACCCATCATCAACAAGAGCCCAGTGGAGAGAGTAGACAGCTTCAGATACCTCGGTGTTCACATCACGCAGGACCTGTCATGGTCCTGTCACATCAACACCATGGTGAAAAAGGCCCGACAGCGTCTCTACCACCTCAGACGCTTGAGAGACTTCAGACTGCCCTCTAAGGTGCTCAGGAATTTCTACTCCTGTACCATAGAGAGCATCCTGACGGGTAACATCACGACCTGGTTTGGAAACAGCACCATGCAGGACAGACGAGCTCTACAGAAGGTGGTGCGATCAGCTGAGCGCATCATCTGCACCGAGCTCCCTGACCTGCACTCGATCTACAGCAAGCGGTGCTGGATCAAAGCCAGGAAGATCATGAAGGACCTCAGCCATCCCAACAATGGACTGTTTTCTCTGTTGCGGTCTGGGAAGCGATTCCGCTCCCTGAAGGCCAACACAGAGAGACTGAGGAGGAGCTTCTTCCCGCAGGCGATAAGGTCTCTCAATCACACCACCACACAGGATTAACAAAATTTTAACAAGTTTTTATTTTATTTTTTAAGGTCACTGGCGGTCGTATAAGCATTTCACTGCATTTCGTACTGTGTATGACTGCGTATGTGACAAATAAAATTTGAATTTGAAAAATATATACTTATAGAAAGCAAAATGTCTGCTTTTATATAAACTAATGAAAAACAAATTATTAGATTATGTAATTCGTATGAAAAGTGAATTGTAGGCGCGTTCACTGCTTCGGAGACTACAGAATGGAAGAGATAGAAAGTTTCCTCATCATAACCTGCCTTGTATTGTTTTTAATCACTCGATACACAGCCCATGATTTTTATGTTATTTCAGAGATGGGAAATTTGCAGAAATTTAAAAAGAGGCCTGAATCACTGCAAAAATCCAGGTCTTAAAGTGGGGAGGGGTCCATTTCAGTTTATCTGAATGTATAGGTGAGAAGAGCTGATTCAAACCTGGTGAGGGTGAATAATTTGCATTTGAATAATGTCTGCCATTGTAAAGCACACACAGTAACACTAAAAGAACAACATCCCAGGACAAATAGGAATAAGAGCCCCTGATTTTATGGCATATTATTAAATATTACAATAAAATTCCTCAGCGCGTGGGAAAACTTTATGCGTGCGGGTGAGCGCTGATTAGACTTTGTAGGGAATTAAAGAGGAGGAGATAAACAACAATAGCCCATGTTTAGAAAAGCAGTTTTATTTAGACTATATAAAATAATCCTGCATCTATTTTTAGGCGTCGCAATGACGAAAAAACTTAATAATCTTGTAAAATAATTAAAGCAAACGCTGTTCTGTATCGTTTTCGGTGAACTTGAGCGCGTCAGAAAATGAACCGAAACTCTGTGTATACGTGAATTATTGAAATGGTCAGAGTCAGTCTCCTTGCTGTTTTCCCCCCAATGCATTTTTTTACTTTATGCGTGCGGCTGAGGGCTGATCAGACTACGTAGGAGGTTAAAGACGAGGATCACGATATGTCACGGCGTGCGCCTGTGATGGGCGTGCGCCCAAATCTACTATCGCTTCTCGCGATAGGCTCCCTAGATAGGCGGCAGGTATGTAAAGGGACGGAGCTGCCTATTCGGGCCGGCTGGCGATAATTAACGTTAGGGTCTCGGCCTAGCTCTGCATTATAAAAGCAAGGCGCGGAGTTGAGTCCGGGAAGTACGTGATGCGGTGGAGCAGGACAGAGTGGCATGTGAGTGGGGCGATGTGATGCGCCCCAGGGACTTTAAACAGGACACTGGCATTCCGCCCTTTGATCCTGGCGCTCCCTCCCGCTTCACTCCGTGCAGGCGCGCTGCCTCTGCATGCTCCGTTCTGCTACTCCGCTCATCGCCACCTTTCGCCAGCTGTGTACCTGCATGTCAGCATGGCACAGTCCCCGGAACTGCATGTGAATTTCATCCCTTCCCCTTTCTTTCCGTCCTCCCTCCTTTAACCCTTTCCTTCTCTATTTTACCTAAATAAATGATCCCTTTTCCTGTAAGACCTCGCCTCGTGTCTGTGCTTCATGGTGCCGCCCGTGCAAATAGGCTCGAACCCGTTACAGATACCAAATCCTGAGCCCAAACCTGATTTAAATTAAATTAAATTAAATAAGGGAGATTTCCTGAAGCTCAAATCTCCAAAAACTAGACTTGACACAATAACTAATATTTTGCACACTGCCGTTTGGAGAAACCAGAGAATAAAGAATAAACCATTTGTTGGGTCAAAATAACCCAACCAGGTGTTCATTTGTAAATGACTCACTACATCTCATATGACCCAACATGAGCAACACAACAATGTATTTAAAGTACCCGAAATAACCCAGAATTTTGACACAGCATAAACCACGCAACGATGTGCTTACAGAAACAACACAACATTTTTAGTGCGTCTTTTTTGAGTTATTGTAATGTTTTATTTTGAAAGGCTATTTTACCAGTTATTTCTATCATTAAAGTTTGATGTATTTTTGAATTTAATTTTTAAAATAACAATAAACAGTTCATTCTTCGTACAAATAAAAGTATCAGCTAGTGAACTTGATATTCTGTCCAAACAACATTTAACCAGAATCAGAATCAGAATCAGAAAGAGTTTTATTGCCAAGTACGCTTGCACGTACAAGGAATTTGAGCTTCCAGAACAAAAAATACAAATGACAAGACAAAAACAGCATGACGCAAAAAAAAAAAAAAAAAAAAAAAGAATTTTTTTTTTAAATGGTTGACACCAAATGGAGTACGATGTGAGATACTTTTAAATAAGTTACATCAATATCTGAAGTCTGTGGTATTATACAGTATATTGCACAGTGGTGTTGTACACAATATTGCACATATATTTATTGACCGTTTGAATGATGTTTATCTGTTAAGGAGGTAGATTGCCTGGGGGAAAAAACTGTTCTTATGCCTGACTGTCCTGATGTTCGGTGCTCTGTAGCGTCGACCCGATGGCAAAAGTTCAAAAAGAAGGTGGCTTGGGTGTGAGGGGTCCAAAGTGATATTCCGTGCCCTTTTCTTCACTCTGGATATATACAGTTCTTGCAGCGTGGGCAGGGGAGTGCCAATAATTCTTTCAGCAGTCCGAACCGTCCTTTGTAGTCTTCTGATGTCTGCTTTCGTAGCTGAGCCAAACCAGACAGTTATTGAAGTGCACAGGACGGATTCAATGACGGCTGAGTAGAACTGTGTGAGCAGCTCCTGTGGCAGTTTGAATTTCTTCAGCTGGCGAAGGAAATACAACCTCTGGTGGGCCTTTTTAACAATGGAGTCAATGTGAATGTCCCACTTCAGGTCCTGAGAGATGGTCGTGCCCAGGAACCGGAATGACTCCACTGCCGTCACAGTGCTGTTCATGATGGTGAGTGGGGGAAGTGCAGGTGGGTTTCTCCTGAAGTCCACGATCATCTCCACTGTTTTGAGCGTGTTTAGCTCCAGGTTGTTGTGACTGCACCAGACAGCCAACTGCTTGACCTCCCTTCTGTATGCAGACTCGTCACCGTCCTGGATGAGGCCGATGATTGTAGTGTCATCTGCAAATTTCAGGAGCTTGACAGTGGGGTCTGTGGAGGTGCAGTCGTTGGTGTAGATGGAGAAGAGCAGTGGGGAGAGAACGCAACCCTGAGGGGCTCCAGTATTGGTGGTGTGACTGTTGGATATGAATTTTCCCAGTTTCACTAGCTGCTGCCTGTCTGTCAGAAAGCTGGTGATCCAGTGACAGATAGAGCTAGGAACAGAGAGCTGGTTTAATTTGGTCTGAAGCAGTGCTGGGATGATCGTATTAAAAGCTGATGAAAAGTCTATAATCAAGACCCTTGCATAAGCCCCTGGTTTGTCCAGATGTTGAAGGATGAAGTGCAGTCCCATATTAACTGCATCATCAACAGACCTGTTTGCTCTATAAGCAAACTGCAGGGGGTCCAGTAAGGGTCCTGTGATGTCCCTCAGATAGGCCAACACCAGTCTTTCAAATGACTTCATGACCACAGATGTTAGGGCAACTGGTCTGTAGTCATTAAGTCCTGTGATTTTAGTTTTTTTTGGAATGGGGATGATTGTGGAACGTTTAAAGCACAAAGGCACTTCACATTGTTCCAGTGATCTGTTGAAGATCTGTGTGAAAATGGGCGCCAGCTGGTCAGCACAGGATTTCAGACAGGCTGGTGTCACGCCGTCTGGGCCTGGAGCTTTCCTTCTCTTTTGTTTCAGAAAGATCTGGCGAACATCCTTTTCACAGACCTGGAGTGCAGGGGGGGAAGAGAGGGTGGTTGTCAGAGGTGATAATGGTGGTGTAGAAAGAGGGTTAGGACAGGAGTGTGGTGTGAGACTGGGAGTTTCAAATCTACAATAGAACTCATTCAGGTCATCAACCAGTTGTTGATTCCCTACAGAGTTGGGGGATGGCGTCTTGTAGTTAGTGATGGTTTTCAGGCCTTTCCACACTGAAGCAGGGTCGTTTGCCGAAAACTGGTTTTCCAGTTTTTTAGAGTAGCTCCTCTTAGCTGCTCTGATCGCCCTTGTTAGTGTGTTCCTGGCCTGGTTGTACAAGATCCTGTCCCCACTCCTGTAGGCATCCTCTTTGGCCTGACGAAGCTGTCTGAGCTTTGCTGTAAACCATGGTTTGTCATTGTTATATGTTAAAAGTGTCCTGGTAGGGATGCACATGTCCTCACAGAAACTGATGTAGGATGTTACAGAATCTGTGAGCTCGTCCAGACTGGTGGCAGCAGCTTCAAAAACACTCCAATCAGTGCAGTCAAAACAGGCCTGTAATTCCTGTTCTGCTTCACTGGTCCATCTCTTTACTGTCCTTACTACAGGCTTAGCAGATTTAAGTTTTTGCCTATAGGTTGGGAGAAGATGAACCAGGCAGTGGTCAGAAAGTCCTAAAGCTGCTCTGGGGACGGAGCGATATGCATCCTTTATTGTGGTGTAGCAGTGATCCAAAGTATTTTTGTCTCTGGTGGGGCATGTGATGTGCTGTTTGTATTTAGGCAGTTCACGTTTGAGGTTTGCTTTGTTAAAATCCCCAAGTATAATTATAAGAGAGTCCGGGTGTTGTTGCTCCGTGTCTGTGATCTGAGCAGCCAGCTGTTGCAATGCTGCGTTCACACACGCTTGTGGAGGGATGTACACACTCACAAGAATGAACGAGGTGAACTCGCGCGGCGAATAGAAAGGCTTGCAGTTGATGAAATATGCCTCTAGATCAGGACAGCACATCTTCTTCAATGGTGTCACATCTGTACACCAACTTTCGTTGATGTAAAAGCATGTCCCGCCGCCTCGCGATTTCCCCGTTGATTCTGTGTCGCGATCCGCTCTGAACAGCTGGAAGCCCGGCAGGTGTAGCGCGTTGTCCGGGATGGCTTCATTCAGCCAGGTTTCCGTGAAACACAGCGCGGCAGAGTTTGAAAAGTCCTTATTTTTCCTGGAGAGCAGGAAAAGTTCGTCCATTTTGTTGGGTAGAGAGCGGAGATTCGCCAGATGTATACTCGGCAGCGCAGTTCTAAAGCCGCGCTGTCGGAGCTTGACGAGCGCACCGGCTCTCTTCCCCCGCCTGCGCTTCTTAAAGCATTTAAACAGCGCAGCTGCTCCGCCGGTTACAATGTTCAGTAAAACGTTTGAAAAATCAAAAAGTGGTTGAAAATTGTGTGATGTGTCCTGCTGAACGTTCAGCAGTTCATCCCTGGTATAAGTTATTACGTTTGAGAAACAAAAAACAGGACAAACTAACAAAAACAGTAAGACTAATGGAGAGCTCCACACTGAGGCAGCCATCCGCGGCGCCATGAAATGAAAGAACTAATGTTTGTTTGTTTTTACTCATTATTATACAATAAATATCAATATATCTGGTTCAGATTTTTAATTTTTGTTGTATAAAGTTCTCAGATGTGAAAATTACAATCACTGTAGTCTTTCTTCGATACAACATATTGTTAAGACGTTTTTTGTGACTTAATTCTATTTAAAACTGCGTAGAGTGAAAAATGTCACTTTGCGCCACCTGGCGGTCATTCCATGAATGACTTTAAAATCTTCTTTGTCTTTCGGCAGTTCCCTTTCAGGGGTCGCCACAGCGAATGATCTGCCTCCATCTAACCCTATCCTCTGCATCCTCTTCTCTCACACCAACTAACTTCATGTCCTCTCTCACTGCATCCATAAATCTCCTCTTTGGTCTTCCTCTAGACCTCCTGCCTGGCAGCTGAGGAGAACCTCAACATCTTCAGCTCTGCTACGTCCAACTCTGCCTCCTGTCTTTTATTCAGTGCCACTGTCTCTAAGCCGTTGAGCATAGCTGGTCTCACCACTGTCCTGTACACCTTTCCTTTCATTCTAGCCGATACTCTTTTTTTCGCACAACACACCTGAAACTTTTCTCCGCCCATTCCAACCTGCTTGTACCCGACTCTTCACCTCCTTTCCACACTCTCCATTGCTCTGGACCGTTGACCCTAAGTACTTAAAGTCCTGCACCTTTTTTACCTCTGCTCCCTGTAGCCTCACCGTTCCTCTTGGGTTCCTCTCATTCACACACATGTATTCCGTCTTGCTGCGGCTAACCTTCATTCCTCTGCTTTCCAGAGCGTACCTCCACCTCTCCAAATTTTCTTCCACCTGTTCCCTGCTCTCGCTACAATGCACAATGTCATCTGCAAACATCATAGTCCATGGAGACTCCTGTCTAACCTCATGTCATCCTGTCCATCACCAGAGCAAACAAAAAGGGACTTAGAGCCGATCCTTGATGCAGACCCACCTCCACCTTGAACTCTTCTGTCACACCTACAGCACATCTCACCACTGTCTTAGCGCCCTCATCCATGTCCTGCACCACTCTAACATACTTCTCTGCCACTCCAGACTTCCTCATACAACACCACAGCTCCTCTCTCGGCACCCTGTCGTACGCCTTCTCTAAATCTACAAAGACACAACGCAACTCTATTACCTTCTCTGTACTTCTCCATCAGCATCCTCAAAGAAATACTGCATCTGATGTACTCTTTCTAGGCATGAAACCATATTGCTGCTCACAAATTCTCTCCTCTGCCCTTAACCTAGCTTCCACTACTCCTTCCCACAGCTTCATTGTATGGCTCATTAGCTTTATTCCTCTGTAATTGCCACAGCTCTGCACATCTCCCCTGTTCTTAAAAATTGGCACCAATACACTTCTCCATTCCTCTGGAATCCTCTCACTCTTCAAGATCTTGTTAAAAAAACTAGTCAGAAACTCTAGTGCCACCTCTCCTAAGCACTTCCATACCTCCACAGGTATTTCATCAGGACCAACAGCCTTTCCACTCTTCATCCTCTTCAACGCCCTTCTCACCTCACTTTTACTAATATTTGCTACTTCCTGCTCCACAACAGTCACCTCTTCTACTCTTTGTTCTCTTTAATTTTCCTCATTTGTCAACTCCTCAAAGTACCCCTTCCATCTTCCCATCACCCTCCTGGCATGTCAGTACATTTCCATCTCTATCTTTAATCACTCTAACCTGCTGTACATCCTTCCCATCTCTATCTTTCTGCCTCGCCAACCTGTACAGATCCACCTCACCCTCCTTACTGTCCAGCCTAGCATACAAGTCCTCATATGCTCTTTGTTTGGCCTTTGCCACCTCTACCTTCACCTTACGCTGCATCTCCCTGTACTCCTGTCTACTCTCTTCAGTCCTCTCAGAGTCCCACTTCTTCTTAGCTAGCCTCTTTCCCTGTATACACTCGTGGACTTCCTCGTTCCACCACCAAGTCTCCTTGTCCACTTTTCCCTTACCTGATGATACACCAAGTACCCTCCTACCTGTCTCCCTGATCACATTGGCTGTCGTTGTCCAGTCAACTGAAAGCACCTCCTGACCACCCAGAGCCTGTCTCAACACAACATTCTTCCTTTCTCAGCTTCCACCACTTTGTCCTCTGCTCTGCCTTTGTCCTCTTCACCTTCCTCACCACCAGGTTTATTTTACACACCACCATTCTGTGTTGTCTGGCTTCACTCTCCCCTACCACTTTGCAGTCACTAATCTCTTTCAGATTACAACGTCGACACAAGATGTAGTCTACCTGAGTGCTACTGCCTCCACTCTTATATGTCACCCTATGTTCCTGCCTCTTCTGGAAGAAAGTATTTACTACTGCCATTTCACTCCTCTTTGCAAAGTCCACCATCATCTGTCCTTCTACATTCCTGTCCTGAAGACCAAACCTGCCCATCACATTTTCATCACCTCTGTTCCTGCACCAATCACAACTCTCTCACCTCTGGGGATGCTCTGCATCACTTCATCTAACTCACTCCAGAATGTCTCCTTCCCTTCTAACTCACCTCCTACCTGTGGGGCATAACCACTAACAACATTGAACATTACTCCTTCAAGTTCCAGCTTCAGACTCATCACCCTATCTGATACTCTCTTCATCTCTAGGACATTCCTTACAAACTCCTCTTTCAGAATAACTCCTACTCCATTTCTTTTCCTATCCACACCATGGTAAAACAATTTGAACCCTGATCCTAAGCTTCTAGCCTTGCTACCTTTCCACCTGGTCTCCTGGACACACAGTATATCCACCTTCCTTCTCTGCATCATATGAACCAACTCTCTTGCCTTCCCTGTCATGGTCCCAACATTCAAAGTCCCTACTTTCACTTCTAAACTCTTGCCTTTCCTTTTTTTTCTCTGATTTCGAACACGCCTTCCTCCTCTCCTTTTTTCGACCAACAGTAACCCAATTTCCACCGGCACCCTGTAGGTCAACAGCACCGGTGGCGGTCGTTGTTAACCCGGGCCGCGATCGATCCGGTATGGAAATTATATTTCTGATTCGCATCATTGCCCTGTGATGGATTGGCACCGTGTCCAGGGTGTACCCCGCCTAGTGCCCGAAGTCTCCTGGGATAGGCTCCTGGTCCCACGCGAACCCTGAACACAGGATTAAGCGGTATAGAAAATGAATGAATGAATGAATGAATGATTCACATCATTGATTTGGCAAATGTTTTTACGTCAGATGCCCTTCCTGACACAACCCTCTGCATTCATCCAGACTTGGGACTGGCACAAGAAGACACTGGATGCGGTGAGCGCGACAGTAATAAGCATTCTGGTTGTCCACCTACTGAATGTATGTATGTGCAGTATGTACAGTGTATGTGTATGTATGTACTGTATGTATGTATGCATATGCATATATCCATCCATCCATTTCATTCTTACCAATGAAGTGTTTTACCTGGTATGACAGGAAGAAACTTTGCTGAGTGCAACATTTCCCCAAATGGAATACTACACTTAGTATTAATTTGAATGCAAACACACGGCTAGGTCTAAGTCAGACTACCATGCAACAAGAACAAACAACTCCACACATGAATTTTCATGCCACTGCTATGTGGAAGACTCAACTCATCCTCTCCTCTTCTTCCCCAGATACTCATCTCTCTGCCCAGAACTCAGCATGTCTGGCAGCCCATCAGCTGAAAATTAATCCCAGCATAACCAAACTGCTGTTCATCTCAGGTGATTCAGACCCATGCCAGGGTATTGTGATCTCTGATATCTCACCTTCGTTCGCTGCACACAACCTTGGGGTAAACAAATATCTGTCTTGCTTATAGTGCTAATCTAACAAGCTCATGCTAATTTACAATATCAGAAAAATTTGTTCATTTCAATCCAAACTGACCAATCAGGTGCCAGAGAGTTTGCACTCTCCTGAGTTCTAGCATGACCTCTGACCCAATTTCCTGCCTATTTTTCCACTCTTATTTGACATTCTGTATATTTTCTCAAAGTTTGCAGAAAAGTATTGTAAAGTCTTACTGATTCTCTACTTCTGTGTTTTGTAATTTAAGGCTAAGCTCAAGTTAAAACTATATCTGTTTATTTGAGTACTTCTTGAATCAACTTTAGGGAACTTTGGGGTTTTTGACCCTTGTCTGCTCTGTTTTGGATTGGTGATACTGTTTTTAAAACCTTCATTTCTCACAATACCAGCAGGAGCAGAATATCTATATGGAGCACATCCCAAACCAATGGTCCCTTAATATTGAGACATATGCCAATGTGGTTGCAGTAGCATTTCAGCATGAAATATAACGTATATCTAGTATTTTTTAAATTGCTGAACATCGTATACCACACAGTGTATATACACAAATGTACACAAAAGACACTGCCTACACCTCACAAGAGCTACTCTACTTACACACATTTTAGCCTTCTCCTCAGGCACTGCTTATTGGAATTCCAGTCTGAGAGTCTCTCTGTTGGACCTGCTCACCACACACACACACACACGCAGTGATGTCAGTCACTGCTTCTGTTACCATGGATACAACCTAGTTCATGGCGGTTATGGGCTGTCTCTTTTAAAGCAAGTGAAACTGCTCTGGAAAGGAGGGGAGATCATTGAAATGATTCTCACCAACTCGCTTTTCACAGTACTGAACAAATATATCACTGCACAGATATGTAGCACAGCTAGAGGCGTATGTACGACTAGATATTTCCTCACATTATTTCCTACTGACATGGTTGAAATACATCCCTCAGAGCTACTGATGACCATAAAACGATCACTTTTGGATTTTATGAACAGACCACATACCACTTGTGTTTGTGCCCAGGGATTTGGCTTGGGTTTGGCCCACTTCTGGGGATGGGGTTGGGGAATGGTGGGTTGGAGAGGATGGTGCAGGCACTGCTTACTGTACCTCACTCTCCTCAAGCATTCAATAACAATACTGATTATCATATTGTAGATACAAGTATTCCTGTTACACACAGGATACAAGTATTCCTGTCAACAGCAGAATGATCTCTAGGATTAGCCTAGATAAGTAATTAGGGTTACAGTGCTAGTATACCCTACTAGTATACCACTAAACAATGACGCACTAAAATATTTTATTGATAAATTAAAATACATGTCTCACACTCATCTCATCATCTATAATAGGGTGAACAGGGTGCCAATCCATCACAGGGCAGATACTCATACACACACTACAAGCAATATGTGAACCCCAGTTACTGTAGCTTAATCTGCTTGTCTTTGAACTGTGGGAGGAAACTGGAGTACCCGGAGGAAACCAACCAAGCACGGTTAGAACATTCAAACTCCATTCACACAAAGCAACAGTGCTAACCATTAAGCCACCGTGCCACCTAAAATATTAGTATATCAAATATAAGTAATAATGTTACACTGTAAAAAAATTCTTGCTACTCCAACTAAAAAATTTCTAGTGACCTGTTGCATCTAAAATTTTTAGTTGGCTCAATTTAAGTTGTATAAACTATTTTGTTTTTGCTGTGGTGATTACCTCTAAATGTACACACAAATTGAAATAAAACATTCTGTCAACTAAATGTTCTATGCTGAATAAACATGCCTAGTTAGGCCAAAAAGCAGTCTCAAATTGAAATATAATGTTGTGTCAATTAAATGTTCCAAGTTGACTGAAAGGTATATTTTGAATTGGAAATTATACTTGCATAATTATAAAATTAACATCTTAAAGTTTACTTGAGTAGGTTATTCACTGTGGCCACATTTCAAATAACATGACACATTCTTCTAAATTTGAATATTTTTTTAATGTAAACTTTAAACACCTGTTAAAGACTATCAACATTGATTAAGTGCAATCCAGCTACTCTTTCAACAAATAAACAAATGCTGCATTGTTATAACAAAATATGCAAATAACATTCCAAAATGCAAGAATGAAACTGTGCCTTTAACATTCATGTTACAAAGCTTACTAATATCACACTCAGTCAAAACAGTATACTGGATAAATAGACTTCTGCTTTGAGGAACTAAACATACTGATATTTCTCAGTAAAAACGTGCAGTGGCTTATTTGAAAATAAAATATTTGCTTTAACTCAGAAATGGTTTAAGATATATAAAAAAAAAATGTTGTGAAATAATTTTGCCAAGCTCCAAGATTGTTTGCAGATGCAGTAAGCACTGTTTCCCAGATATTCTCCCTATAATACCTGAAATACAAAAAGAAAAATATATGAATAACTAATTAAGTAACCGTTTGTAGTTCAAAACCATTAAAAATCCTAGACAAAAAAATGTCCGTTTAGCCATTATAACCGTTTTCAGACACTATAAGGTTAATGAATGATGAAGAAGTGAGAACATTAAGCTCCCTCAGTGGCGCACTAACGCGCCGTCTTTTTCAAATAGCCTTTGAAATTATCAGTCATTAAAATGAATAAAATGTATGTAACGTAATTAAACTTTAGCGGTTTCATAGATTAACATTAATGTCAATGTACATACCATCTGAAAAAAAAAATGCGTTAGGAGCTGAAACGAGTGCATTGCCAGATAACTACTGTAACACTCCAAATTATATAAATAAACACTCGAAAATATAATGTTCTAAAGCTTGCTGCTGGATAATATATATGTTATAAAGCTAAAATTGCTAATTACTTTGCAGGACAGTTAGTTTCCATGAAGTACTCACCATTTCGGGAGGAAATAGCGGGAAGCTCGAAAATTCTGGAAGAACGCTTTTGCGCATGCGCAAAGGTCCCTCTTGTTCGTCCAACATAAAATTGTTTGTGTGCAGTTAAATGTTTCATGAACACATATGGAACGATATCGCGGACAATATTCAAATGCAATTGCAAATTGCATTTGCGATTGCGTTTCCCATATGTGGACGCACAAAGTGTGCCATAATTCAAATGCAATTGCAAACTTTGCATTACCGTTTGCTGATTCGCCTTTGCGAGCGCACACTGACTGCCAAATTTCAAATGAAAAAAACAAAGTCCATTTGCATTTGTATTTCCCACGTCTTACACGTCATGAACCTGTCATATTTAAATAGCAAAATCAATCACCACGTTTGCTTTTTCACTTTCTCTGCGCTGCGCGTCAAGCCGGCCAAAATTCAAACGCAATCGCTAATCCATTTGCAATTGCATTTCCAACACGTTACACAGAAACCTGTCAATCAGCGTCAGGGGCGGGTCTATACTGTGGGGCGGGATTGTATGGGGAGTGACGTCACTCGCACTCGCCGACCAAGAGGGGCATATTTGAGCACTGGAGGTGAACCGAGATTATCTCATTTGTTTATCAAGAAATAAACACACAAAAATGACAAATCGCATATTTTCTTGCTCTGGAGTGGACAGAGAAGTTTTTACAAATAAAAATATTTTTAGATCTTCTCCTGTTACAGCCTGCTGGAGCTAAATCTTTCAGAAACGCTGCGTACCGGTGTTATGAGCTAAAATGCCTCCCTTCCACGGATTGCCCCCGCCCCCTCCCCAACATAACCTCTATCAAATATTATATTACAACATAAATTAATAGGTTTATGATTTACAAATTGCACCAAACGAATTTGATTATAAAATAATCTATATAAAAAAAAACACATGTAGTATAGGAGGAAAATATATTAATTATATATTATTTTCATATACAACCCCTGGCAAAAATTATGGAATCACCCCTCTCAGAAGATGTTAATTCAAATGTTTAATTGTGTAGAAAAAAAAACAAGCACATACATGCCACAAAACTATTTTCACTCAACAATCCAAACTTCTGGCTGTATAAAACACTTAAAAAAACAAAAACAAAGAAAGATAACTATAGTCAACGACAACTGTTTTAACAATTCAAACAGAGGAAAAAAATATGTTGTTGTTGGTCTTTCGGCTGCTCCCGGCAAGGGGTCGCCACAGCGGAATATCCAGTCCGCACTACAACTTGGCACAGGTTTTACGCCAGATGCCCTTCCTGACGCAACCCTCCCATTTTATCCGGGCTTGGGACCGGCACTGTATTCAGTGGCTGGGGTGTGGGCACTGGCTGGAATCGAACCCGGGCCTTCCGCATGGCAGGCGAAACACCTACCACTGAGCCACCAAAAAATATGGAATCACCAAATAAAAACACTACTTGTACTTTGTTGCACCACCTCTGGCTTTTATAACAGCTTGAATTCTCTGAGGCCTGGATTTAACTAATGTCAAACTGTATACTTCATCAGTCTGTCTCCAGCTTTGTCTTATTGCAGTTGCCAGATCAGCTTTGCAGGTTGGAGCCGTGTCCTGGACCATTTTCTTTCATTTCCACCACAGATTTTCAATTGGATTAAGGTCCGGACTATTTGCATTATATGTATTTCCTGTAGGAATGTTTTCATAGATTTTGCCCTATGGCACGATGCATTATCATCCTGAAAAATGATGCTACCATCACCAAACATCCTTTCAATTGATGGAATAAGAAAAGTGTCCAAAATCTCAACTTAAACTTGTGCATTTATAGAAGATGTAATGACTGTCATGTCTCCCATACCTTTATCTGACATACAACCCCATATCAATAATGATTGTGGAAATTTGCATGTTTTCTTCAGGCAGTTGTCTTTATAAATTTCATTGGAGCGGCACCAAACAAAAGTTCCAGCATCATCACCCTGCGCAATGCAGATTCGTGATTCATCACTGAATCTAACTATCATCTAGTCATCCGCAGTCCAAGATTGACTTTCTTTAGCCCACTGAACCCTTGTTTTTTTCTGTTTAGATGTTAATGATGGTTTTCTTTTGGCTTTTCTGTATGTAAATCCCATTTCTTTTAGGTGATTTCTTACTGTCCGGTCACAGACATTGACTCCACTTTCTGCCCATTTGTTCCTCATTTGTTTTGTTGTGCATTTTCTGTTTTCAAGTCATACTGCTTTAAGTTTTCTGTCTTGGCGCTTTGATGTCTTTCTTGGTCTACCAGTACGCTTCCCTTTTACAACCTTTCCATTTGATTTGTACTTGGTCCAGATTTTAGACACAGCTGACTGGGAACAACCAACATCTTTTGCAACATTCCATGAAGATTTACCTTCTTCAAGAAGTTTGATAATTCTCTCCTTTGTTTCAACTGACATCTCTCGTGTTGGAGCTATGAGTTATGTCAATCATCTTGGTTCAACACATCCCTAATGTGTGCAAGCACTCTTTTTTAACTGTAGACTAATTAGCAGTTGTAGAAATGCAAAGTGCATGGTGATTCCATATTTTCTTCCTCAGATTTGTGTGATTCCATATTTTTTTCCTCTGTTTGAGTTGTTAAAACAGTTGTCGTTGACTATAGTTATCTTTCTTTGTTTTTTTTTTTTAAGTGTTTTATACAGCCAGAAGTTTGGATTGTTGAGTGAAAATTGTTTTGTGGCATGTATGTGCTTGTTTTTTTTCTACACAATTAAACATTTGAATGAATATCTTCTGAGAGGGGTGATTCCAGAATTTTTGCCAGGGGTTGTACATGTATATTTTTATATTTCTTATTTATAATAAAAATCGCTTCGTGATAATACTCATATATTATATTTGATAATAATAATATGAATATTTGATTGTGATGTCCTCATATATTTGACAGAGATTTTGTGGGGGTGCAATCAGTGGCAGGGAGGCTTTTTAGCGCATAACACCGGTACGCAGCGTTTCTGAAAGATTTAGCTCCAGCAGGCTGTAACAGGAGAAGATCTAAAAATATTTTTATTTGTAAAAACTTCTCTGTCCACTCCGGAGCAAGAAAATATGCGATTTATCATTTTTGTGTGTTTATTTCTTGATAAACAAATGAGATAATCTCGGTTCACCTCCAGTGCTCAAATATCCCCCTTCTTGGTCGGCGAGTGCGAGTGACGTCACTCCCCATACAATCCCGCCCCACAGTATAGACCCGCCCCTGACGCTGATTGACAGGATTCTGTGTAACGTGTTGGAAATGCAATTGCAAATGGATTAGCGATTGCGTTTGAATTTTGGCCGGCTTGACGCGCGGCGCAGAGAAAGTGAAAAAGCAAACGTGGTGATTGATTTTGCTATTTAAATATGACAGGTTCATGACGTGTAAGACGTGGGAAATACAAATGCAAATGGACTTTGTTTTTTCATTTGAAATTTGGCAGTCAGTGTGCGCTCGCGAAGGCGAATCAGCAAACGGTAATGCAAAGTTTGCAATTGCATTTGAATTATGGCACACTTTGTGCGTCCACATATGGGAAACGCAATTACAAATGCAATTTGCAATTGCATTTGAATATTGTCCGCGATATCGTTCCATAAACACAGTTTTACTCGTTGCCTTGATGAAACTTTTGTAGTTGAGTAATGAAATTTATACAATCATTGAGAAAACATATTTTTCTTTTTTGACACCAGCATTATATTAGCCCAACATATATTTCTTTGTTCCAACAACTATTTTCAGGATTTATTTTTTACAGTGTAGGTTGGCAATAGTCTTTATAGTTTACTAGGCCTAGTAGTAGTATTAGTCAGGGATGGACTTTACCTTTAGGAATTTTAGGTAGAAATACTGTACTTATTGTCACGAACTAACCTGGGATGATCAGAAGACGTAGCTTAGCGGTTAGCCCTTTGTTGCGTGAATGGTAAACCCAAACGCGGAAGAACACGAGTAGGCAGGATAATCACGCTGTTTGTTTTAAGGACTCTCATAAAAGGAGAGCAAGGGAAAGACACAATCTAACCCGCGTCCTATAAACACACACTCAATCAGAAAGTAATACCAAGATAGTGAGTACTCACGGTTTGGTGAACGATTCCGAAACGACATCGGGCGAACTCAATGACTGAGCGTTGTACTATCGTTTGTTTACCTCTTTTATACTTCCTGGTTTGACGCCCGCCTTACTTCCGGGTCCTAGTGCCGGGCGCAGGTTGAGTGTGCATGACAGTACCCCCCTGTCCAGGATCGGCTCCAGACGGTCCTGGGGTGGAGGATACCCTACGACGGTAGTCCCGAATGAGCTCAGGATCGAGGATGAACCGTGCTGGGACCCAAGACCGCTCCTCGGGGCCGTAGCCCTCCCAATCGACCAGGTACTGGGTACCTCTGCCCCGAGGGCGCGAATCGAGGATCTGTCGCACGGTGTAGGCGGGACCGCCGTCAATGATTCGGGGGGGAGGAGCAGGGGGGGTGGGTGGAATCATGGGTGAAGTGATGAAAGGTTTTAGCTGAGATGTGTGAAATACAGGGTGGATCCGGAGCGCCGCAGGCAGCTGGAGCCGGTAGGTGACAGGGTTAATCTGTAGAGTGATGCGGTATGGTCCGATGAATCTGGGTGATAGTTTTCGTGATTCAGTGTGCAGATGAAGGTTTCTGGTGGAAAGCCATACCTTGTCACCTACGTGGTACAAACGTCCCGGGGGGTGTCGACGGCGATGTTGGGTGGCGTAGCTGATGTTAGCCCGTTGAATAGCGAGATTGGCCTGGTGCCACAGCCGCCGACACCTACGGACCAACTGTTGGGCCGATGGTACGTCAACCTCCGGTTCCTGGTGATTGAACATCGGAGGTTGGAAACCATGACAAACCTCAAATGGGCTTAGGTTGGTGGCTGAGGAGACGTGGAGGTTGTGGGAGAGTTCGGCCCATTTGAGGTAGCGGGCCCAGGAGCGCTGGCGATCCGAAACAAAGCACCTCAGGTAGCGCTCCAGTTGTTGGTTGGTCCGTTCCGTCTGACCATTAGTCTGGGGATGGTACCCAGATGAGAGACTACAGGTGGAATTGATCAGACGGCAGAAGGCCTTCCAGAACCGGGCAGTGAACTGGGGCCCCCTGTCCGAGACGATGTCCTTTGGGAACCCATGCAGTCGGACTACGTGTTCCAGTATCAGCTCGGCTGTGTTTTTTGCTGATGGGAGTCCGGTTAGGGCCACCAGGTGCACGGCTTTGGAGAACCGATCCACGATGGTTAGTATGGTGTTCTTTCCTTCTGATGCCGGCAGGCCCGTGATGAAATCCAGGGCGATGTGCGTCCAGGGCCGACGGGGAACTGGGAGTGGTTGGAGTTCTCCGGGTGCAGGTTGGTTCGTGTCCTTGGCCCTGGCGCACACCGGGCACGCCTGAACGAACTCTATGGTGTCCTTGCGGATGGAGGGCCACCAGAAGGCCCGTCGGATGAACGAGAGAGTTCGTAGTGTTCCTGGGTGTCCGGCGATGGTGGATGAGTGGCCCCACTGGAGAACCTCCGTCCTTAGATGTTGTGGCACGTAGAGTCGCCCAGGCGGCACGCCTGCCGGTTCGGTCTCCGTAGCCTGTGCCTGGCGGACCCTGGTTTCCAAATCCCAGTGGAGGGGTGCGATGATGCGTGATGGGGGAATGACAGGCACGGGGTCCACCCGGGGAAGGTCGTCCTCATGTTGACGTGATAGGGCGTCGGCCTTGATGTTCTTCGACCCCGGGCGGTATGACAGATGGAAGTTATACTGTTCGAAAAACAGAGCCCACCGTGCCTGTCGTGGATTGAGCTGCTTCAGGTTCTTGATGGTGATTAAGTTTTGGTGATCGGTCCAGACGATGAACGGCTCACTGACGCCCTGGAGCCAGTGACGCCATTCCTCCAAAGCCCACTTTATGCCCAACAGCTCGCGGTCCCCTACCCCGTATCGCTGCTGAGTGGGATCAAATTTTTTGGAGAAGAAACTGCAGGGGTGCAGTTTCTGGTCTGGACCTCGCTGAGAGAGAACGGCGCCGGCGCCCACATCCGACGCGTCCACCTCTACAACGAAGGGTTTGTTGGCATCCGGGTGTAGAAGGATGGGAGCGGTGGTGAATCGGTGACAGAGTTCTTTGAATGCGGCGATGGCAGATGGGGTGAGTAGAAACTGATGAGATGGGAGCCTGGTCAATGTGGTTAATGGAGCGGCAACTGTACTGTAGCCCCGGATAAAGCGACGATAGAAATTCGCAAACCCGAGAAACCGTTGAAGTTGCTTGAGTGTCCTGGGTAGGGGCCAGTGACGTACAACCTCTAGCTTCTGCGGGTCCATGGCCACACCCTGGGACGAGATGATAAAACCCAGGAACGTGGTGGAGTGCTCGTGAAAAGCACATTTTTCCAGCTTGCAGTACAGTTGGTGAGCGAGCAATCTCTTTAAAACGGCACGTACATGTTGGATATGTTCTTCGGTGTTGTGGGAGTAAATCAGAATGTCGTCCAGGTAGACGAACACCCATCGGCCCAGCATGTCCCGGAGGACGTCATTTATGAACTGTTGGAAGGCCGAGGGTGCATTGCAGAGTCCAAATGGTATGACCAGGCTCTCGTAATGTCCGGTAGGTGTGATGAAAGCAGTCTTCCACTCATCACCCTCTCTGATGCGCACCAAGTTGTAGGCGCTCCGGAGGTCCAACTTCGTAAACATGGTGGCACCAGAGAGGGCGTCCAGGGCTGAGTTGGTGAGTGGTAGCGGGTGTCGGTTTTTGATGGTGATGTTGTTTAGCCCCCGATAGTCGACACATGGGCGAAGTTCGCCCCCTTTCTTCTTTACGAAGAAAAACCCCGCGGCGGCAGGCGAGGTGGATGGCCGGATGGTTCCATGGCGGAGGGCCTTGGTGACATACTCTTCCATCGCCTGCGTCTCCGAGGTGGATAATGAGTAGAGATGGCCGCGGGGGGGTACGGACCCCGGCTGGAGCTCTATGGCCAGGTCACAAGGACGATGAGGTGGGAGGTAGGCGGCCCGTCTCTTGCAGAAAACTTCAGCCAGGTCCCGATAGGCGACGGGGATGGCGTTGGTGTCGACGTCGGGGGCCTCGGACTCCTTGGAACACGTCCCAGCCGGTGCCTGTAGGCAAAGTTCGCTGCAGGTCGGGCCCCACTGGAGGATCCGGTTTTGAGTCCATGAGATGAGCGGGTCATGTCGGATCAGCCATGGATAGCCTAGGATGATGGGAGGTGAGGAGATGGGAGTGAGGTGTAGCTGGAGCTGTTCTTTGTGCTGGTTGATTTCGAGGGTGATGAGCTGGGTTTGGTGAGTGATGTGGCTGGACGAAAGGGGCCGACCGTCGACTGATGTGATGCGAATCGGCTGGGATAACGCCTCGATTTTTACCCCCACTTCTTTGGCATAGGTAGAGTCAATGAAGTTACCTGCGGCACCAGAATCGATAAACGCGGCACTTCTGACCCGTTTGTGGCCAATTTGGAGGATTACCTGAACCGTTAGTCGCGAGATGGTGGAGTTGGTGGTGGTGGAGAGTTGGATCTGGCCCGGTGAATCTCTCCTTCGGTTCACCGGGGCTGGGCGTTTCCCGGGCGCAGTGGGCAGATCGCCCGGTGATGTGACGCCGACCCACAGTAGGCACACAGCCCTTCTCGGAACCGGCGTTCGCGTTCGGCTACGGTCAGGGAGGCGCGTCCTAATTGCATGGGTTCCCCGGCTCCCGTGTCAACCACGGCAGGAGGTGGAGATCCGACTGGTTCCATACGGGTGTTAGTGAAGATGGCAGGTGGTCGTGGGGCGGTGTAGGAGAAGGTGGGTGCAGGCGGCAGGGTCCTTGGGGCTGGCTTCGGGCGAGACAGGAGGCGCTGATCGATGCGCAGAGCTAACTGGATCAGTCCTTCGAGGGTGGCGGGGAGTTCTCGCCCGCTGAGCTCATCTTTGATTCGTGAAGCCAGTCCCTCGTAGAAGGATGTCCGGAGCGCGGCGTCTCCCCAGCTGGTCTGCACGGCGAGGGTTCGGAACTCCGCGCTATACCGGCTCACGGACGATCCCCCCTGCCGCAGATGGTAGAGTTTGGAGTCGGTCTCCACCTCGCCCGCTGGGTGTTCAAAAGTCAATCGAAGTTGGCGGGTAAACTCATTATAAGAGTGGGCGGTATCAGAATCCGATTTGAGAACTGCCGTGGCCCACTCAGCTGCCTGCCCTGTTAGCAAGGAGACCAGGAGAGCGATGCGTAGCCGATCGGTGGAGTACTTGGTGGAATTAAACTCGAACACCAGATCGAGCGCTGTTAAGAATACATCACATCTCCCGTCTATGCCATTCCATTTATCTGGTAGAGAAATAAACACATCAGAAGAAGGGGGGGGGGGGATGCGGAGTCGCGGCCGCCGCGACGGGAGGCCTGCTAGCCGCGCTAGCGACAGCCGCGCGGAGATCCGCGTTCTCCTGCCGGAGCTCCGCCACCTCGCGGCGCAAGGCCGCGAGGTCTTGGAGGCCCCGGCTCAGATTAGCGATCTCTCCGGTTAGCTTATCGATAAGCACGGCATGCTGATCTACCACATCGCAGAGGTGCGCATGATCCGCTGGGTTTACCGCGGAAGGCTCAGTCATTCTGTCACGAACTAACCTGGGATGATCAGAAGACGTAGCTTAGCGGTTAGCCCTTTGTTGCGTGAATGGTAAACCCAAACGCGGAAGAACACGAGTAGGCAGGATAATCACGCTGTTTGTTTTAAGGACTCTCATAAAAGGAGAGCAAGGGAAAGACACAATCTAACCCGCGTCCTATAAACACACACTCAATCAGAAAGTAATACCAAGATAGTGAGTACTCACGGTTTGGTGAACGATTCCGAAACGACATCGGGCGAACTCAATGACTGAGCGTTGTACTATCGTTTGTTTACCTCTTTTATACTTCCTGGTTTGACGCCCGCCTTACTTCCGGGTCCTAGTGCCGGGCGCAGGTTGAGTGTGCATGACACTTATAGGCTTAGAGTGAATTGAATTTCATTATATACTGTAGTGCAGTACAATGAAATTTAATGTTTTCATCCACTTCATTAATGCCTCATATAATAAATTAAAACATGCTTGCTCACTCATCGTCTATACCGTTTTATCCTGTTTACAGGGTCGTAGTGCGCCTGGACCCTATTCCAGAAGACTTAGGATACAAGACAGGGTAGGGGGCCAATCCATCTCATACCTGTACATACACACATTCATTCACACTACGGGCTATTTGGGAATGCCATTAAGCCTAATCTTAATGTCTGTGGACTGTAGGAGGAAACCGCAGTACTTGGAGGAAACATACTATACCAAGCATGAGGAAAACATGCAAACTCCATGCACATAGACAAGACGAACCCAGACCCTGGAGGTACAAGGTGACAGTGCTTACCACTAAGCCACCATGCTGCGAAATACAATATAATATGCAATATATAAAGGAAAGTCTACATATATTGCAAATGTTTCATGTTAAAATTGCCTCAAGTTGTGCAAAATTATGGTTCTAGGTCAAAGTGCAATAAAGTAGTTATACTGCAATTGTAAATGCAACATCTTAACCAGGGCACTCATTGGACTTGCTAATTTAAGTCTGTTCATTGTTTTTTTTACCTTTGTCTCCTGCATATAAAAAAAAATAAATAAATAAATAAAAAATAGTAAGCATCATCATTGTAATGTTGCAGTGATACCTGTCTAGTAACTGTTAGCTACCTCATTTGTAAATGATATAGTAGTACAGCAAGCTAGACCAATATGCCCTTAAAATGAGCGTATGTAGCCTGGGCTTTAATCACATGGAACAAACTATATCAGGCAGCACCCTTGTTATTATGGCTGCATCACAGCCATGCTAGTATCCAGCACAACAACACGCCATCTTGTGTGATATTTACCGAATATATATAACTTAGTTATATTACCTGATGAGAACTGTAAATATCACCAACTTTTTGTAAGGTTTGATAAATAATATCTAAGGACTTTCTAAACATTTTGCATTATCTGGTATCTCATCGTGTGGTCAGAAAACTCTGTGGGGATAAAAATTTAGCCAGTGACTTTTTATCATTTGACTTGTTAGTCTTATCTGCGGCAGGCAGATGATGTTGATGAGTTATCTACAGTATCATGATGACTTATTTTCAGACATGAACATCAGTTCACATTAAACTATACAGTACTGTATATAGTTTTACAGGATAGCATACAGTACACTCATTCACTTGTAACGCTCAGAATTATTATTTGAGCTAATTACACTAAATCGGGGTCTAAGATCTAAAAACGGGTTAATCACACTTACTTCCGGTATTGCGCAACCTTCGCGGAGCAAGGAAAGACGGACACAACAACAGAATCCAAAACCAAACCAAAGTGTATTATTTACAAAAGACAAACCAATAAATGAAGTGCAACGAAAAAACAATATATACAAAATATAAACAAATATATACAATGTCAGTAGTGTGTGCGAGTGTGTGTGTGCGTATGTATGAATGTCCAAGTCCGTGTTATTGTAAATGTATGGAATGATGAAATGGGGAGATGGCTCGATCTCACCGGAGAAAGATGGTAAGTCCGGGAGCTCGAGAAACGGAATCAGAGGGGAATAGTTGACGTCCAGGAAAAGAATAATCCAGTGGCAATCGAAAACTAGCTCTCTCTCTGTCTCCATACACAGCGCTGCTTGCTTCATCTCTCCGTCACAAATGTCATGCCGGTTCCGGCTTTATACCGGCACACGTGACCTGATAGGTCATCAGGGTTCCCTCGCGGCACAGCTGCGCATGCGCGCGTGAGCTTAACCCTTGGTGAGCGGAACCAAGGCACCGTTGCCATGGGGACGAAAAGAACCGAAAGGGGTCAGTTTGTCTGTGCAGGTGAGCAACATTAGCTCCTTCCTTTTTCCCCTGCTGTTTAACCGCCCCTTTATGTGGCCGCGCTACACACTATCAAAATCTGTTAAAAGATGAGTTGAGCAAACTAGAGTAAGCATTCATACAGTTCTAGTCAAGGAAATTCGTATGTATAAAAGTCTCAAACCAGGTGAAATGATCAAAAGTTGCCCTTTACAACTGTACACTCACTTTTTTCAGTTACTCACAATGTGCAGGAAAGTAGAGTAATAGATATGGAAAGCTCTTCTCTATAAATTAAATAAATAGGATGTTGTTGCAGTTTCCGATTCTGTTTGTTAATCTAGCAACCGATCACACAAACACACCCAGATAACGCAAGTGCTACTTAAATATCTATATAATATTTAAAAGAAACATCACATATTTGCTTAAGAGAGTAGTTCAGAGAAGAAAGTTAAACATACAGTACAATAGCCTTTGGGGGGGGGGGGGGGCGAATAGTACATTCAACACTCAATATAATGTACATCTAAGGCAGTGGTTCTCAAACTGTGGGGCGCGCCCCACTAGTGGGGAATACAGACATGACAGGTGGGGCGCAATGAACGGGAGGAAATAACAGGAAAGTACCTATTCTAATTCATGCTTTTCTTTATTGATAATGAAGAGCGTACGCTCAAAACTAAACAATCACACACAAATAAATGGATCATTAATACAAGTAAATTTAAAATAACATCAGTCGTGGGCCGGGAGAAAAAGTGGAACCATAGTGGAACAATAACGGTTTAACGTCGGGCCAACTTCAGCAGCGCTGCTCGAATCACAAACCTGCGCGACCCACTGGGCAGCGCTGCGCGACTCTGACAGAAATATACCGCGCCGACCATCAAAATAAATTTTCTGGGATGCGCACATACAAACCAGGCATGGCAAGGCGGAAACAATAATAAACAATTCCTGACATTTTAAATAGTTTGTAAATAAAAACATAGTGCGTCGCATTCGAGCGGCGCTGCACTATCCACCGGGCCTCGCAAATAAACCAGATCATCACTGCGCTATTCAGGTAGTCGCGCTGCGCTGTATTTGCGCAGATATTTGGTTCAATCGGGTGCCACGGTTTCGTCCCACTTTTGATGTGTTTGGCTTCACATACACTTCGACAATGGAAGAAGACGAGCAGTGAGCTTGCTTATATGTGACAAAACCAACAACGAGGAGATTGTAAAGAAAAAAGGTGCCTCGTCTGTGGTGTGGAATTAGTTTGGGTATAAGAAAAGTGATACGAATGAGATGAACGTGATCCACTTTAAACATGTGGATTGCACAACCTGCAAAAATTGAACAGCTGCTCTTATTGTTCACATATACTTCATATATTTTCTATATTGTGTATTGTTGTACAGTTATTTTATTTTAACTTTAGTTTTTATATTTTATTTATTCCTAGTTAAATTTACCCCCTATTTTATTTTTCATATTTATTTCCTATTCATAGTCTTTTATTTTAAGGTTTGAATTAAATAGAATTTTTGAATTTGATTTGCAAGGTACGCAAGTTCACTGTTTTAACAAGTGGTGGAAACACGTTAAACCTCTTCTATCATCTGAAATCCAAGCATCCAAACGAATATGGCCAAAGTAAAAAAAAATGCGGCAAACCTCAGCAATTCACAGTTTATATAAAATTACATTATGTAAAACAGTTTCTTTGTGTTTGAATTTTTATTTATGCATTTTCAGATACAAATTGCTATATTGTGATTATATTGTTACCGAGGTAGAAAATAGCTTCTACTGTGATAGAAGATTTTGGTTATATCGCCCACCACTAATGAAGCCTAACTTGCTTCATGGTGGGGATGGTGGGGGCAGAGGAGAGACCTGTGTGTGTTTTGTGTCTTATACCGCTGGCAGCAGACCGCATGAGACCCAACAAATTAGGAAGACACTTAGAGACAACACACGTTAATAAGCCACTCGACTTCTTTCAAAGAAAGCTGGCAGAATACAGACAGCAGGAGAATCGCATGGTAAAATCTGAATCAGTGGACAGCAAAGCACAAATGGCTTCATTTAAAGTTGCATACAGTATTGGCCAGTGCAAAAAAACTACAAACGATTGCTGAGCAGCTAATAAACATGGGGTCAGTTATGCAAAGATAAGTGACAACGTAAGCCTTTTATAACAATTGCACGTGTATTTTATCTGTTTTTAACTTGGTGTTGTTTGATCTTATTGGTTTAGAAATTGATATTTCAATAAACAGTAAACTTGGCAGATTTCGTTATTATTTTGTTGACAAGTGGGGCTTGAAAATTTGCTCACCCCCTTAAGTGGGGAATGACAGAAAAAGTTTGAGAACCACTGATCTAAGGTCTTTCCTGATTTTCATTTATTTCTACATTGTAAAGCAATAAATTACTTTAACTGAATGCAAGACGTTGGCGGATCTTTCCTTTTCGGTTCCTTTAGAAAAACCACGAGCTGCAAGTAGTTATGGTTGGCGGAGTTTGAATGCAGGGACGGACACACACCACGCAATCCCGGAGACGGAGCCAGGGGAGACAGAACAGGACACTTCTAGGGAAACAAAGGAGTACAGGTAAGTAGTTTGGTAAGTATGCGTTTCTTACTTTACTCTTGGTAGAATCGGTCCACTTTCGTCTGTACCTGCCCGGACACTGATCGCTGCGCTGCGTGGTGTGTGCTTTTAAGTGTTTGCGTTGATTGGCATCAGGTGGCGGTGATTAGTATTCCGGAGATGGGGGGCGTTGTGATTGGCTAGGTTCGGAGCCTGGCCCGACTGTGACAGAAACAGGGTCTCATCAGACCAAATGACCTTTTTCAATGATTCACAGTACATTCTTTATGCTCCCTAACAAATTGAAGCCATTTTGTCCTATTAGCCACACTGATAAGTGGTTTTCTTAATTACACAACTGTTTTGTCCAAATCCCTTGAGGTCTCTTATCTCATTGTGCGTGTGGAAATACTGATACTTTTACTATTAAAAGTGGATGTTTTTTTGTGATTTAATATCACCAAAAGTATCATGATCATAAAAAATAATAATAATTATTCAAATTCCAACCACATTTCTTTCTTGTGCTGTTAATTAAGAAAAAAAAACAAAAAAGAACAATAGCATTGAATAAGAAGATGTGTCTAGACATTTGACTGGTACTGTATACATAAGTGTGTATACTTTTGAATATTCTTTACAAGCTAAAATACTATTAATGCATTTAAGTATGCTTTCTTTTCATAATTATCCTAGACTTTATCCATATAGGGTTTACTTGATCAGATCACAGTGTTTTTTTAAATAAACTTGACATTTACAACTGTAATTATAACTGTAGTGATTTAAACAGAAAATATGAATAACAAATTATGTACCTAAACAGATAATGTTTAATCTGCAATGCTATATATGTAGCGAACAATATAGTGCATAATGTATCATTGTACCCAGGAAAGAGACTGATGACTTAAAACCGACTGCTGGGCCACCAAGGCCTCAGTATGACTCTACAGAGCAGATGCAACCTGCTGTAGGATGGAAGCGCATGGACAAGTTGTCCAATTAAGTGAGTGATGTTTCCTTTAGCCATAGGATGAACATGTAGACTATGAGTGCAATGTGTCTTGTGGGAATGAATAAACCTATGTACTGTATTGAAGCATTGTATCTTGTATTGTGTTGGTGGGAACAGGATGTTGAAGAAGTGTCATGTAAACATGTAATATATATAAGCATAGATCTTAGAAGAGATGAAAGCTTTTCCTCTGCAGAACTATATTCTGGAAAGAATAAAGTCTATTGGCCTTAACATCCTTGGTCTCCGGAGTGATCTTTGCATCTTTGGTTAATCATCCCTGAACTAGCTACGACATCACTGACCAATACCCAGGATACATATTAATGCCATTTTAAAAATGTACAAACAAATAGTGACCATGCCCTTTTGGACTGAGATGTGGATGTTTTTCTTTTTTTCTTTGTACTTTTTTGACCATAGCATTGAGTTTTAATTAGATGCAGAAGTTTTTGACAAAGTGTGCCAACACAGGATTCTGCAAAGCAACACACAATAAAAACAATTTTGTGTGGTAAACATCTGGCAGGGAAATTGTGCAAATGGAAAATGGCAGAGAGACACATACTGGAAGCATACGTATCCTACGTAAGTGTCTCGATTTCTTGAAACACAGACACAAACAGACATAGAAAAAGCCAGTTAAATGGCAATGGGATTGATGCAATTTCTCTGTTATTGCATAATGTTGATTTATTAATTAAGGCGTAAGTCAATCTATTCTTTTTCTGGGTGCTTCAATACAGCAGAAGTGTCTAGAATCCTCAATCCTTATCATTATCATCCCAACAGGCTTTTTATACACAGCAAATTCACAAGAGATGAATTAACATACAGCAGTGTTTATATGAGTCCAGTTGGATTCAAGTAAAGATTATTTTAAAGGAGTATAAAGTATATAAAGTAAAGGAGATTTTACTGTGCAGTTGTTTTTAACAAAACATCTACGCAGCAAGAATAAACTGTTTTGAATTACACTGCATGTTATTTCCAATATACTAGTCTGTGATCCAAATAATTGCACCTCATGTTTAATTTCATAATGCTAATTTGCCTTCTATGGAAACTGCTTTTTGTTTTATTTAAGCCAGTGATCCTGGTTTCATTTATTCATTCGTCTATGTCGCTTATCCTGTGTAAGAGTCGTGGGGGCCTGGAGCCTAACCCAGGAGACTTAGGGGCATAAGATGGCATGGAAAGAGTGCCAGCCCATTGCCAATTAACCTAATCTACATGTCTTTGGACCGTGAGAGGAAACAGGAGTGCATGGAGGAAACCTACCAAGCATGGGGAAAACATACAAACTGCATGCATACAGAGTCAGAAATCGAACCTTTGACCCTGGAGGTGAGAGGCCACAGTGCGAACCACAATGCCACCATGCCACGTTGATCCTTTTTAGAAGACAAAATATTCAAAACATATGCATGTCTTCAAGCTTCTAAACTTCTAAACATCCGTTGCATATAAAAAGAAAGATATGTTAATGTTCTCATTTTTAAAGTGTGCTCATTTCGATTTGCTTTTGAAGAGCCTTCATTTGAGAAAGGCTTCATTTAGCACAGAAGAGGATTTTGAGTGATAGTGGTTGTGACAGCTTCTTCCTCCTACACACAAAAAAAATCTCATGGACTAAGTCACATAATCAGAATCACTGTTCCTTTTACCTTACAGACAAACAAAAACATGTCCAAGAGTTGAACAGAGAACACTGGATAAGTTTTTCACACACTAATATTTTGTCAACATTATTTTCACAACCTTATTTAACATCACAACATTTGCTTCTATTGAGATCTTGTATTGATGACGGGAAGCATTATTCCTATTTTTTATTATTTGTTTTTTTACATTTTAAGCGCAATAAATCTATGCATTGTTGTCAGGTGATATCTGATTGTGGTCATTCTTTTTTTTCTGACCATCTCTCTAGGTTTGAATAATGACAGTTTTATACCACTACCAGTAATTTCAGCCACCTCCTTAATTATGTTCCTTGCTTGATACAGGCCTTTGACCCCTCTGAAACAGAGTAAAATCTTTTCAAGACCATAGTATAGATTTTCTGACATATTGTAAGTGTTTAAGATATAAGAAGCGACTTATTGGCTCAGAGTTAAAAGAACTGTTGCCAGCTGGAGCTTATTAATAACTGCAGTAATTATCCAATCAAATGCTCTTTTTTAAATATCTGCTTGTTTATATCCAACTGATTACTGTTTTTGCTCAGGCAGCCTATCATGAAACATCTATTCTGTATAAATTTAGAGTCACATCTAACATGGGTGACTTGTGTCAAAAGCTTACTGTAGGTCAGTATTTATACTAGGAAAGTTATATGTATTCAAATTCTTTTAAAGTTAAAAGACTCCTAAAAGCCAATTTTTTCTTCATTAGAATGTCAAACACAATCGGTTGTCGAGTTGGCAAAACAAGTTTGTACTGTAAGTAACTGCCAGCGAAACAATGACTATATCTCCAGATGGTTTGTTGATTGACCATTCCTTTTTCAACATATCATATAAAAAAGTTTTTTCAATATAGTCTTGATTGCCCTCTATAAACAACAGCACTTACCATTGAAAAAAGATTTTTTTTGTTGGTTTCACCAAATGTAATATAATTCACTATGAAAGGTAAAAACGAGTGTAATGGCAGAGTGTACCAATGGCAGTTGGAATCCAGTAGGTTACATTCTTCAACAACTCATTTTCCTGGCTTCTTAAAGCTGATTTTCTAGTCGACTCTTCCTTATAAAATTGTCTAATGCTACTTTCCTTCCCTGATTTTGTCTTGTCTTGAACACTTCATCTGATTTATCTGGCATTTCCACACACTCTTTCTCCTCGACATGTTTCCTCTCAGTACCATGTTTCCTCTTTGTGCCTTTACTTGGAGGTCTGTGAGTTATGTGGTATTAACACACATAACTCTAAAAATGGCACAAGAACAAATACAGTACAAACAGTTACAAACAAATTTAAATACGAAGCCTTGTACAATAAACATCTGTAACAATCTGAGCAGCCAACAGATTATCTCATGAAATGCAGGCTGCATGAAACCCATATTTTTAATCTGGCCTTCTATTGGAACAACTGATGTCATATCCTTATACTGTGATTTTGCAGTTTGAGCTGTCAAAGTTCCACAGAAAAATATTTCTCCAACCCTTTTCTATCTGATGGGTAGAGCCCTTTCCTATATTCTCAACACAGCCAATACAATCGTACACAATTTGTAAGTACGCCCTAGACGCCTACTCAGTCTTGTGTAAATGAGAGAAAACCTGTCCCTCTACTCTTACAGTTCTCTGTCGACTAGGAAGCAGCCCAAAAAGCCACAGCAATTTACACTCCCTAGATATCATAGGATGGTGTGTGAAGTGCAGTCATCATAGGAGCCAGCAATGATGTTTGAAGACCCATGAGAACTGCTCTGGTTGGGTTAGACACACTAAGGAAACATGGGGTATATGAAGATGAAATGAGGAATAAATGCTTAGTACTAGAATTTGTTATGTGTAAATGTCCCAATTTACAGTGGTGCAGTAGGTAGTGTTGCAATCTTACAACTCCAGGGTCTGTGGTGCAATCCTGAGCTTAAGGTACTTTCTGGTATTTTCTGTCCCCCCACACACCTCATTAATGTAGTTCTAATAATGTGTTCTAAAGCTGAATTATTTAAGGCATAAAGTCCCAATGGCAAATAGGCCAAAATGACAGTAGAATAGATATGGTCATTAAAAGCAAGTAAAAATAGTGCAAATGAAACCACAGTTGAGAATAATAATTAGTTAGCAAATATTATAATTAGTTAGCAAAAATAAAAACAATCAATTTAGCAAATGTTTATTTATTTAAGTTATGTGGAAAACATTGGCTTTGTAAATCAGAAATGTACTTCAGCAAGTGTTAATTATGAAAGCTTGTTTAGTTTTATGGGTGTACAACAAAACTATACTATAAACGTTGAAGCTACAGTACATAACAAATGGATGTGTTTTTCCATCAAAGCACTTAGCTAATTAGGGCTAGAAGTGAGCATGAATTGTTAAAATTAAATGCTAAACCAAACATACAAGTCTTAATATAAGCAATGGTCCAATGGCTTGGTGCCAGTAAAAAAAGTACCAACTCCTCATCAACACCAGAACCCCTACCATCTACCTATTCTTAACGGTATTACAACAGGGGCCATTTAAACAAGTGTTTGACTGTAAGTCTCTAACAATTTAATTTAAGTCATTTACTTTAAGTCGAGTCTTTGTCTAGTCTTTTTTTCCCATTTTTAATGGACTGAATTGTAAGTCCACAGAGTATTTCTTGGCTCACTGTGCAATGCATATAGTTTTAATATAACATGCAACAGTTTTATTTTGCTGAATGCATGCTCTCAGTCACAGATAATGTGATTGACTGCTACTTACAACATCACCATTTCCAAAATACCAGAGGGTGCAGTTAAATGGCAAGCTAAAAATGTGTTAAACACTAGGAATAACTTGATTTCCTATGTAAATACATAAAAATTGCCCTTCATTTATTTATTTCAATTGTAAATCGGTAAGTAAATTGTTGTACTTGACCCCAAATCAACCATAGTGTTGCTTACTAAACATCATGTAAATGACTGTATTAAAATATATGCCCTCACTGCATGACTTAGTGATTCACTGCATGACTTGGTGATTCAACTTACTGATTTGTATAAGTGTTGGGTTGAGTGGGGTTAGTTGCATCACATGCTCAGTGGTATCCTCTGCTTGTCTGCAAAAGACAGCTACATGCACACACCTCTGATGAATATGGATTAATGTGTTTGACCTAAGTAGCCCCAGCCATGTACTGTAGGTTTGACGTCTCTCAAACGATGAAAGTCAACTACCCCAGGGTGACGAGCAGGAATTTCAAGTTACTGTAAGATGGTGCTGTCTTTGGTTCCAGGTTTTAAAAATGTGTTTGTCGGCTTTTAAATCCAATTTAAATAAAATTAAATCTCCGTACGTTTCCCCCCTCTTTATGTGGGCCAATATATTGTCCTTTCTGCAACAAGCTGATGTGTTTCACAGGTGAAGACAACTTATACTGTAAGTCAATCCATGTTTTGGGGCGAAGCTGCAGAGTGAATAGAGCGAGAGAGAGAGAGAGAGAGAGAGAGAGAGCGCCTTCTAGCGTTAAAGCCACGGAGTCATGAAATATTAAGCCTTGTAGACGACAAGCGATTCATGATGTCATCAATATGCGCCGGAAAACTAACCATTGATCCTGAGAAGCAGGCGTAATACACAACGCAAATCATAAAACACACCATGGTTGTCGTAGTAGTTTTTCGGTTTTACGAATGACGTACAGTTCCTAAAGCAATAGGAGATTTTATATGATTTTTATATGAAGGTGTTCGAGACTTGAAATATCTGCCAACATGTCATTCTTTGTGGATTCGGTAATTATGTTCACTTCCCAGGTGAGTGCTCGAGCTCTTCTGTACAGCTAACTACTGAATAATAGTTATACACAATGGTATAATGTTATATTAGCTCGCTTTTTTCTTTGCAGGTGCTATTTTTCGGTTTTGGCTGGCTGTTTTTCATGCGGCAATTATTTAAAGATTATGAGGTAATCATGCAGAGTAACATGAAGTAACGTTATACATTACACACAGTAAAGATCTTCTATACATTATATACTGTATTATAGATTCCTCCATGGCATCAGTATTGTTAGAACCAGTTGGTTATCTGTGCTTTGTTGCTAAATGACTCCTGGTGGACGGGTTTGCCTGCAAGTTGACGCTTTTTGTATGAATTTCCTCAAAGAAGAACAACTTTTCTAAAGACTATGAAGATATTATCACTCTCTCACCATCTATACCGCACTATCCTGTAAACAGGCTTGTGGGTGGCCTGGAGCCTTTACAACTAGACTTGGGGTACAGCCTGGTCAGCGTGCCAATCCACTGCAGGGCACAAACACTTACACACTAATTAACTCACACTATGGGCAAATTGGTAACAACAGTTAGCCTAATCTGCATGTCTTTGGATTATGGGAGGAAACCGGAGTACCCGGAGGAAACCCACTAAGCACAGGGAGAACATGCAAACTCCATGCACACAGACCCGTGGCAGGAATCGAACCTGTACCCTGGAGGTACAAGGCAATGACTTAAAATTACAGCGTAATTGCAAATTATAAACAACTCATCCACTGTAATTTCTGTGCACATAATTTGGGCTACAGAATCTTCTTGCCTTTTAATGCAATTTTTACATTTAATTTCATGAGTAGCTTGCTATTAAAGTTGGTAATAGATTATCTAATATTTAAGATATGAAACTGTCATTGTGTCTTTCCCAGGTGCGACAGTATGTGGTGCAGGTGGTTTTCTCTGTCACATTTGCCTTCTCTTGCACAATGTTTGAACTCATCATCTTCGAAATCCTTGGAGCATTAAGCAGCACGTAAGTGGTGGTGATGGTGACTAAAACCCCCATACATTACATGCGTTGTAAATTTACAATTAAGTTTTTGTCTGTTTAATTTTTACAGGTCCAGATATTTTCACTGGAAGCTGAATTTGTACGTTATACTGCTGGTTCTAATCTTTGTAGTGCCTTTCTACATTGGCTACTTTGTAGTCAGTAACATACGTTTGTGTAAGTATGTTATAATGTTTAAAAAAAAATAAAAATAGTGCAAGATGTTTCATGTATTCTCACCCAACATGATTGTGTGTAAATATGTTAAATTGTATATACATTAAATTTCATCTTATGAAAATTACAAAAATTTTAAACTGATAACTGATAAATAATATAAAAGTGGTCTGTCTGGTTATTCGTTGTCAATAAGCTAACAAAGATTATGCTCCAAATTGCAGCACCTGTAACCCTATAACCCTGATCATAATTAAAATTTAAATTGGAAAAAGATATTAAAAGATTGAGAAATTGAGGTGAAATGAGGGAGGTTGCAATTTGGTTCCTAGGTATGCAGGAATATTTTATTTGTCTGTCTTTATTTATTTATTTATTGATGTCTTGTGTTTTACAGTGCAGAGACAGAGGTTGTTGTTTGCATGTGTTGTTTGGTTCACCTTTATGTATTTCTTTTGGAAACTTGGAGACCCATTTCCCATATTAAGTCCAAAACATGGTAAGAAGCAGAACTTTTTAGTTTCAGAAAGCCTAACATACTCAATTATGGTAGAGCAGTATGGGATCCCATTATACATTATAGTGCTCATTCTCCCTCAGGTATTCTGTCTATTGAGCAGCTCATCAGCCGTGTCGGGGTCATTGGGGTCACACTGATGGCCCTGCTGTCTGGATTTGGTGCTGTGAACTGCCCCTACACATACATGTCTTATTTTCTAAGGTAACTGTGCAGATATGAAGTTCCGTGAAGGTGACATTGAGAGCATACATTATAAATTATACCAGTAAGCATAGATTGTAGTTTAGATTAATAATATAATGCTTTCCTCCTATGTTGCTTTTTACGTTCATAGGAATGTAACAGACAGTGACATCCTGGCTCTGGAGAGACGGTTGCTTCAGACAATGGACATGATTGTCAGTAAAAAGAAAAGGTGAGTTATAAACAGAAGGCAAGAGCTACAAGAGGATTTGATTTTAATATTATGTCTCTGTATGAGAAATCTGTATCTCGAGTGTTTTCTTTTAATAACACTAGCACAGAATTTTTAGCTGATGCTCTCATATGCGTAGAATTGCCATGACCAGGAGGCAGATGTACCAGCGAGGAGAAGACCAAAACAAACAGACGGGAATCTGGGGGATGCTCAAGAGCGTCACTTCATCTCCTCCAGGCACTGAGAGTATCCTTTGTCATAGTCTCTGCCTTTGACACTTTGCAACTTTCAGAGTGTCTAAATATTGTGCATTTTTCTGTCCACAAGCTCCAGGATTGAAAAAGGTTGCTGTTTCACTGTTTTTCAAAAATGTATTTGTGATTAAACATGATATCATTTGAAAGATCAGCTGATTCAATGTAAAAAAGTTCTTTAATTGTTTGGTTTTAACGTTTAGTTAAACACTCTTTTCCTATAAGAGTTAGTAGTTCTTGGCCATGTCCAGAGAAAAAAAGGTACCGGATTTTGCTAAGGTCTGGGTCACGTGGGCCTTTATCATGAAATGCAAGTGTATGCTCATATGTGCTTAAATTATTCTCAGCCTTTTTTAACTTGATTCAAGCTTGCATTTAATATTACCAATTTCAGTAGTTTAAAATTACATTGTGGCTGCTTTTTGCTCAGATACTATTACTCATGATTTTAATCTGCAATCACATTTCTCATAAAATAATTAAACAATGTTAAGAGGAGGTTCAGAAAAATCAGATGGGATATGCTCTGATTTGGTCTGAATTGTGATTGACTTTCCTTGATATAAAAACTGATCTGTCTCTGATCCAGCATGAAGTAGATGCTCTGGAGGAGCTCAGTAGACAACTCTTCCTGGAGACAGTGGACCTGCAGGCTACCAAGGTGAAAATGACAACTATAATCGCAGTATTCAATGTAAATCAACTAATACAGTATGTGCAGACCCCAGTGTTGTTTATACATAAGATTTTCTTTCTTTAATCGCTAGACATAAGATTTAAATGACCCGTGGGCATGACCTTGTTCTTTGCAAATTGCATTGTTTCAGAAATGATGTGTTTGAAACTTTGTCATGAAATGTATTCTCAGGAACGCATAGAATATTCAAAGACATTTCAAGGGAAATACTTCAACTTCTTGGGGTACTTCTTTTCCATCTATTGTGTTTGGAAGATATTCATGGTGAGCATTTATTGTGGTCAGTGGTGCATTCTGGATATTATAATACATATAAACGGAATATGTGTGTATTTAATTTATTAACTCAACATGATTGCTTTAGGCCACCATCAACATAGTCTTCGACCGTGTAGGGAAGACTGACCCAGTGACGAGAGGGATTGAGATCACAGTCAACTACTTGGGAATCCAGTTTGATGTGAGAAAACACACATACACACTTGCCACACGTGCAACCAGAGGTGGAAAGTAATGAATTACAGTTACTCGCATTACTGTAATTGAGTAGATTTTTTTGTGTACTTCTACTTTTTAAAGTAGTTTTTAAAATCAGTACTTTTACTTAAGTATGTTTTGTTTAAAGTATTGTACTTCACTACATTTTAAATCATATTCGCTACTGAGTAAAAAATAAATGAATGAAAATGAAAAATAATACAAATAATGCAACAGGGAAGGAAAAAAATTGCACCCCGGAAACCACTGCACTGATTGATTGATGGGCGTGGAGAACAAACCCGCTAAATTCACTTGAACAATGGAGACGGACAAAACAGATGCCAGTGATGCAGACACAGCTGAAAGTGAAACGCCAACAAATTCTTATGAAGCAAACCCCTGGTCATATTTAAGCCACCACTTTGATTTCAAGCACAAGAAAGGGAACAGATTTATTATGCAATGGTGTTCCATCCCCCATCCCACCCCTGCTGTTTAAAAATTTACTCAGAGTAAAAGTTACTGAGTTCCTTTTTTTTTTTTTTTTTTTTTTTTTTTTTAATGAGCTACTTTTTACTTTTACTTGAGTAGATTATTCTAAGGGTAACTTTACTTGTACTTCAGTAAAAGTTCACTAAAGTAACAGTACTTTTACTTAAGTACAAAATTGTATTACTCTTTCCACCTCTGCATGTAACAGTATAAAAAATTTCTGTTGAATGTTGTCAAATTTAAGAGCAAAGGTGAGTGAGCAATCTTGTCTCTGCTCCGGTTACGTATTAGTCATTCTACAGCCTGATAACGTCTCTACTGTCTTATTACCCTTCAATGTGTTTATAATCCTCCATGATAAAGGCTCACATTTCAAATAATTGTTTTTCCTCCTTTTTTATTTTTATTGAAAATACCTCAATTTGTCCTTTGCATAATTTCTAAAGCATGTGTATGTTAATGGCTGCTTTTAAATTCTTATTTTCCACAGGTTAAATTCTGGTCTCAGCACATTTCTTTTATCCTGGTCGGAATCATCATCGTCACCTCAATCCGAGGCCTTTTAATCACTCTTACTAAGGTAAAATATGTAGAATTATATCACATATATTGTATGGTCTCAGGAGTGCTAGATTGAGCCACAATCTTTAATTGAACTGAATTCAAAATTCGTGAAGAATTACATATTAAATACCTAGTAATATCCTCTTCATAAATCATATTGTTGTTTTTCAGTTCTTCTATGCCATCTCTAGCAGCAAGTCATCTAATGTAATAGTGCTGGTCCTGGCCCAGATCATGGTAATATACTTGAGCATAATGCTTGAACATTGCTCTAATTCTTTTATTTTATAGACAATTATCATGTGATTAATTTGCTGTTTTTGTCTATAGGGGATGTATTTTGTGTCCTCTGTGTTGCTCATGCGCATGAGCATGCCTCTGGAGTACCGTACCATCGTCACTGAGGTCCTGGGAGAGCTGCAGTTCAACTTCTATCATCGCTGGTTTGATGTGATCTTCCTAGTTAGTGCTCTGTCCAGCATCCTCTTCATGTACCTGGCACACAAGCAGGCACCCGAGAAGCACATGACTCTGTGACCTACTGAATGACCTCATATGAGGGACATGAACTGAAGTGTTAAGCTGCTTCTTCTTTCTGTTTCTTCTTTCTAAGAGGCCTTTTTTTTTAATGAACCCAGAACTGAATTTCCTGAATCAGGAAGAGTTTAGACGATGCTGGTTTGGTTGAAAGGTGAAGGACACTGGGTTGACTAGGTACATTATACTAAAATTATTGGGCCATGATGATGTTTTAAATGAAGTTTTTCTAAAAGAGATGAGCAGGTGCTTATTTTATGTTCTGTCTTTGTTCAGACATCAGACATACTTTGTCAATGTATCAGACATACAGCTGGCATTGCATTTTTATGCTGTTCTTTTGTTATATATTTCAGCATAATCTAATCAGCATTTGTGTTATCATTATACAAAAAACCCATGCAAAATGCAGATGCAAAAATGTAAAGACAATAAAAGTATTGTTTTCAAAACAAATCTTTTTCAATATAGAGTTCAGAATGGCACAAAGTGATTATGGATTTTTTTTATTCACTAGTAAGTGTGTGTTTGAGTGTGTGTCTGTGTGTGTATATGTATGTGTGTATGTATATATGGTTCAAAGAGCATACGGTCTTACACAATCAACATGTGAAGATGACATAAGACAAATCCTGTGCTTTCTTTACATGTTCACATCTATGCCATCTGCCAAACATCGCACAAAAATGCATACACGGGATTTGTTTGAGAAATGTTAAGTTTGATCTTATGCAATACTTGGTATTACTGCTTTTATTTTTTTTTACTTGCCAGCATTAATAGTAGATTGCTGAACTCCTGTAGGCATGACTGCTTTCTATTTATAAGATTGTCTTTTTTATCAGTGAGATTATTGACTGCATATTAAAAGCTTTTAATTTATTTGTGCAACTTTGACGTGGCATCATATAAATATAACCCAGCACTTGGAAAATGTCTTTCTCAAAGCCTCTCATCTTCATCTTCTGAGGATGATGTAGATGATACAGAGGGTGTCTGAAATAGCGAACCAGAAGGCATAATATTAGTAAAACAAATAGATTGGGATTATCGCTTCAGAAGATAAACTGTGCTCACCCTTTCACGAGACTGAGATTGAACTGGTGTTTTCTCAGAATCCAGCAGCTGGGGGCTAATTGCAATCCCCTTAGCTTTTAGGTGCTCATAGGCTGCTTTCCCTGCTACAAGAAGGACCAGTGTGTCACCACTGTTGCGGATAAGATTCACTGCTTCCTCGTGTGTGCTTTTCTCTATGTTCACATTATTGACCTCCACCACAATGTCATCATCCTCTAGCCCGGCTCTATCTGCTGCTCCTCCCTTCACTACCTGTTAAAGTGTCATACTGTGCATGAATATCGAGAACTTTCCAAAGCAAATATGTATATGAGATCCAAGCTGATCGTAGTCATGAATAATCTGATAAATTTCTCAGGTTCTCCCTACCTCTTTGATGTATTGCCCATCTACTCCTTGGATACCATTGAGATGGAAGCCATACCCCGTGGCAGTCTTTTCCATACGGCACAACTTGGGTTTATATGTTTCTTCTGCAGCATTAGCCATGGCTGGGACTGGGGTGACATCATGTTTAGGTTCAGGCTCAGGCTTACTTGGCTGAGGCATGGAACTCCGCATTTCCTCCAAATAAAGTAAAGGAGACGCACCACCCTGGGAAACAAATTAAATACATAGACATGAAATACTCCAATATTCCTTTTGAATTTAATTTTGTTTTTGTGCATAGAAGGAAACCAAAAGGGTCATGTGAGGTCAGGTGAGTGAAATGAATTTAAAAGGGAAGAAAATTTCGATTAGGGCAAAAATATGAAAACTTACTCTGAAGGAAACTTACCATCTTGTACATCTTGTCTGTTTCAGCATCAACCACCAGAAGGCAGCATCGGTTTCCAAGTTGACGTATTTTATCCACCACTTGCTCATGAGTGAGACTATGAACCTCCTCTCCATCCACAGCCACCAGCCTGTCCATCTCCTTTAGTCCCCCTTTTTCTGCAGGACTCCCACGGTCGATCTCTCCAATAAAATGACCTAAAGTACGATTACATATAGTGGTCTCAGCTTATATGGAAATGTGTGCAGTCAAACCTCCTTGTGTCAAATGCACATGCATGTAATTACATCATGAACTTGTTTTTACATCAGTCTGTATTGGATTCATTAGTCTAAGAACCAAAATTATCTGCACAAGATTTTAGATTCAAACAAGGATGATGCCTAATTAACAGGCTTTGTTGTGAATCAAATGGTAACTATGACTCAGGAGTGTATGGTTTGAATTTGTAGTGCACAGGGTAAATGATCGAATGTAAATGATTGTGTATCCATATGTTGCTAAAATGTATTACTATACAGTATAATAGTTTGACCGGACTGTAAGTAAATAGATTAATAACAATGCACAATGCATGATGTCTCTCTTTCTAAAAAAAAACAATATATATATTAATAAATAAGAAATTGAGCCCACACATGTGGACATGCAGTTAGTTCTGGTCTCCATGTGAGAAGTAAAGCTGCACATATGGATGATGTTAGCAGCCTATGATTACTTTAATGCTGATCTCTCCAACATCTGTAATGTGGTCACTCATGCAGTTATTTTCCGACACATGAGAACACACAGCTGTCTTTTATAATTAAAAACTGTTATACCGTAAGTCTCTGATGCCAACAGAGTGTGTTCCACTCTTACCTTCTCCTTATTTACGTACTTACCTGGATTTTTAGGATCTGCTTTAAGGAAGAAGCCATAACCGCTGGCTTCTTTAGTGATTTCGACTATGCGAGGCTTCAGTGGGAGGTGCTTTGTTGTGGCTAGTCCACTTCCCAGCCTGATGTGCTTATTCTTAAAGTATTTGTCCGTGTCCTCATCCACAAGTAAAAACATCACACTGTTTCCAGCAGCTTTGACCTAACAAGCAGAGCATGATATTACTTCCTTTCTAAAAAAAAACAAAAAAATGTTAACACAAAAATACTCTAGGCATTTTAAATGTTGAAACTTTGCCTACTTTTTGCACAGCCTGATCGTGTGTAGCACTTGCTACATTTTCTCCATTGATCTCCAAGAGACGATCACCTGCTTTAACTCCTGCATTATCAGCAGTGCCTCCGACAATGACATCGATCATGAACATTCCCTCTTCATCTGGGAATTCAGATAGAACAGAACAACCCTTTAAAGTTATGAATTATAGATCACTGGGATAATTTCTAATATAATGCTATAAAGTCTATAACCATTTTCACCTTTGGAGGACTTCATAGAGAAACCAAAGTTGCTGGTCTTCTGAAGAAAACAGAGTTTGAGTTTCGGGGCTGGTGATGGGAATCCATTCATAGTGGGCTGACTCTGAGTAGAATAGGGCTGTGGGTCTGCAAGATTTATACCATTGCTTTTGGCCTGCCAGTATGCTTCATCTCCCAAGACATGAAATGTGACAGTCAATCCACTTTTCTTAACCAGATCAGCAACCTGATACAGGTGAGAAAGCAAAGGTACATCGCTAATGTCCTAGATAACCACTTTATCATAACCCTTAACTTGTCATTATGAAATGCAATAGATGTCCTAGAAGTTTAAGTGTCTACTTTATAGTCTTAAAATCTAATTTGCACCTGGCTGTGTTCCAGGTTGTCCACAAAGGTTCCATTAACTCTGATAATGCGATCTCCATCCTTGAGACCTGCTAGTTCAGCAGGACCACCCATCTCCAAGGCCCGAACCAAATGACCTTCTACACCCTCCTCAACCCTCAGGAAGAAGCCATAGGTCTGGCCTTCACGCTTGGAAAGTGCAATCACTCTAGGTTTTGGGGTAGCCATTATTACCTTAATAGAAAAAAATAGATTTATACAGTCACAATGTTTCAGTCTGAAGTCTGTTGTTATATTATTACTTTCTCTATCTTATCAAATTAGCACACCCATCATTCCCTACCTGGCAAATTATTTTATGCTGCGCTTATCAGTGAGGTGTGGTGAAATTCCCTCCTATATGACTAGTAACATCTATGATATAATACTGCAAGAACAAAAATTTGTTAATCTAAATACATGTATATATCGACAGTAAGAACATCGTGTGAACATCGTGTGAACATCGTGCCAATCGTGTGAAACTGACCCGAAATATACTAGTCATTCAACTCAGAGTTTCAGATTTTATTTTACAAGTCTTCCAATTAACTTCTGATAAGCAATATAGCACCCAGTCACCAAGATAAATTGATAAATAGTAATATTAATCTTCTTCTTCTTCTTTGTTTTATATTAATACTTTTACTAAATACCTTTGTATAAAGAGGATAAAGATAGGATTTCAGATATGTTGAAACTGTCACAATATAACTCTCTTCAGAGGTTAATTGTTAAACTGGAGGGACTATAACAGTGCACATCTTGCTGGCACATTTGCACTTTGCCTCAATAATAAAGAAGGACCATAGTGATCCCTGACAACCATGAAAAAGTAGTGTGTCAGTATGCTTAACTCTGATGCAAAGAACAGATTCTTGGGGATAACAAAGCACATAAGTATTTTTTATAATTTAACCAAGGATATTCCCATTTTTAAAAGAGTACATAACATTTCTACATATATATAATTGTACACTGTTTATTCCAAATAGGTGTCAGAAAAGTGTATTATGCTTCTACAGGATCACCATTTTGCCATTTTGCACAATTAATCCAGCGCTTAAAAAAAGCCATGACTCCTCTAGTAAATTCTTTTTTACTGAAATCTAAATACATCAGTCTATTCTCCTATTTAAAATGTAATATGTTGTTATTATTCCATTTGGTTTGATTGCTTTTATGGTTTTTGATCATCAGTAGCAGAACACCAGGCTTTTCCTTATCCACATATCTGTGGTGGGCTATGAACATTGCTTGCAATGAATACCTTTAATCTTTAGAAGTGTAAATAAAGAGGCTTGTATTAATAATTCATATATATATATATATATATATATATATATATATATATATATATATATATATATATATATATATATATATATATACTAGCCTACATTTAGGAAACAGTAACAAATTAGTAAAAAGGAACAAAAGTAAATAACATTTCAAAAATAGCATAACATCTAATCTCAACAGATATCTTTCAGTCAAGGTGCTGGAACCATAAGCTCACAGATGGCTAATCAGGTGATTTTTTAATAAACATTTTTCCATTTTTAATTCTAAAACAAATCTAAGATAACACAATTCACTTACAGAAGAGGTAGATGCCACTCACTTATTCCTGTCCTGTTGATGTCCGAGCCTAAAGGAAGTGCTTGCATCTTTTTTTGCAAGTGTTATTTGCCCATGCACAAGTGTGAAATGGACTTTGACAGAGCAAGGTTCACTTAAATGGTGAGGTATTTAACCGCATATTATGCCTGGAAGTCATTTCAGAACGCTTCATGAGCATAATAACAATCAACATTGCAACCTGGGCAAATCACTCACTTTCACTCACTCACTCATCATCTATACCACTTTATGCTGTATACAGGGTTGCAGGGGGAATGGAGCCTATCCCAGGAGACTTGGGATATGAGGGCATGAGGTAGGATACACCCTGAATGGAATCGCAATCTATCGCAGGGCACATGCATACACACACTGATCGACACATCCATCCATCCATCCATCTATTTTCTTCCGCTTATCCGAGGTCGGGTCGCGGGGGCAGCGGTTTCAGCAGGGATGCCCAGACTTCCCTCTCCCTGGCCACTACTTCCAGCTCTTCCGGGGGGATACCGAGGCGTTCCCAGGCCAGCCGAGAGACATAGTCCCTCCAGCGTGTCCTGGGTCTTCCCCGGAGTCTCTTTCTGGTGGGGCATGTCCAGAACACCTCACAAGGGAGGCGTCCAGGGGGCATCCTAAATTGATGCCCAAGCCACCTCATCTGGCTCCTCTTGATGCGGAGGAGCAGCGGCTCTACTCTGAGCCCCTCCCGGATGACTGAGCTTCTCACCCTATCTCTAAGGGAGAGCCCAGACACCCTGCGGAGGAAACTCATTTCGGCCGCTTGTATTCGCAATCTTGTTCTTTCGGTCACTACCCACAGCTCATGACCATAGGTGAGGGTAGGAACGTAGATCGACCGGTAAATTGAGAGCTTTGCCTTTTGGCTCAGCTCCTTCTGACCCACCACCCTCCTTTCCAGGACCCCTGAATAGACTTTCCCGGGGAGGCTGAGGAGTGTGATCCCTCTGTAGTTGGAACACACTCTCCGGTCCCCCTTCTTGAACAGGGGGACCACCACCCCGGTTTGCCAGTCCAGAGGCACTGTCCCTGATGTCCATGCAATGTCGCATTCCGCTTGGCCTGCCGGTACCTATCAGCTGCCTCCGGAGTGCCACCAGCCAAAAAGGCCTGGTAAGACTCCTTCTTCAGCTTGATGGCATCCCTCACCGCCGGTGTCCTCCAACGGGTTCTTGGGTTGCCACCGCGACAGGCACCGACCACCTTACGGCCACAGCTCCGGTCGGCCGACTCGACAATGGAGGCGCGGAACATAGTCTATTCGGACTCAATGTCCCCCACCTCCCCCAGGACTTGGTTGAAGCTTTGCCGGAGGCGGGAGTTGAAGTTCGTCCTGACAGGGGACTCTGCCAGAAGTTCCCAGCAGACCCTCACAATACGTTTGGGTCTACCAGGCCTGACCGGCATCCTACCCCGCCAACGAAGCCAACTCACCACCAGGTGGTGATCAGTTGACAGCTCCGCCCCTCTCTTCACCCGAGTGTCCAAGATATGTGGCCGCAAGTCCGACGACACGACCACAAAGTCGATCATCGAAATGCGGCCTAGGATGTCCTGGTGCCAGGTGCACATATGGACACCCTTATGCCTGAACATGGTGTTCGTTATGGACAATTCGTGACGAGCACAGAAGTCCAATAACAAAACACCGCTCTGGTTCAGATCGGGGGGGCCGTTCATCCCAATCACGCCCTTCCAGGTCTCACTGTCATTGCCCACGTGAGCATTGAAGTCCCCCAACAGAACGATGGAGACCCCAGGAGGGACGTTCTCTAGCGCCCCCTCCAGAGACCCCAAAAAGGGCGGGTACTCCAAACTGCTGTTCGGCGCATAAGCGCAAACAACAGTAAGGATCCGTCCCCCCACCTGAAGGCGGAGGGAGGCCACCCTCTCGTCCACTGCGGTGAACCCCAATGTACAGGCCCCGAGCCGGGGGGCAATAAGTATGCCCACACCTGCTCGTCGCCTCTCAACTCCAGAGTAGAAGAGAGTCCAGCCCCTCTCAAGAAGACTGGTTCCAGAGTCCAAGCTGTGCGTCGAGGTGAGTACAACTATATCTAGCCGGAACTTCTCAACCTCACACACTAGCTCAGGCTACTTCCCCGCCAGAGAGGTGACATTCCACGTCCCTAGAGCCAGCTTCTGCAGCCGAGGATCAGACCGCCAAGGCCCCTGTCTTCAGCCACCGCCCAGCTCACACTGCACCCGACCTCTTTGGCCCCTCCTACAGGTGGTGAGCCCATCGGAAGGGGGACCCACGTTGCCTCTTCGGGCTGTGCCCGGCCGGGCCCCATGGGTGCAGGCCCGACCACCAGGCGCTCACCATCGGGCCCCACCTCCAGGCCTGGCTGCAGAGGGAGGCCCCGGTGACCCACGTCCGGGTGAGGGAAAACGTTTTCCAAGATTTTTAATCATCATAAGAGGTCTTTTGAAACACTCTTTGTCTGTTCCCTCACCTAGGACCAGATTGCCATGGGTGACCCTGCCAGGGGCATGAAGACCCCGACAACATAGCTCCCAGGATCATTGGGAAATGCAAACTGGGGTGCCATGTCAGCTGCTGGTGGTATGTCGGCACAGCCCGAAGAGGCAACGTGAGTCCCCCTTCCGATGGGCTCACCACCTGTAGGAGGGGCCAAAGAGGTCGGGTGCAGTGTGAGCTGGGCGGTGGCCGAAGACAGGGGCCTTGGCGGTCTGATCCTCGGCTGCAGAAGCTGGCTCTAGGGACGTGGAATGTCACCTCTTTGGCGGGGAAGTAGCCTGAGCTAGTGTGTGAGGTTGAGAAGTTCCGGCTAGATATAGTTGGACTCACCTCGACGAACAGCTTGGACTCTCTTCTACTCTGGAGTTGCCACCGGTGAGAGGCAACGAGCAGATGTGGGCATACTTATTGCCCCCCGGCTCGGGGCCTGTACATTGGGGTTCACCGCAGTGGACGAGAGGGTGGCCTCCCTCCGCCTTCGGGTGGGGGGACGGATCCTTACTGTTGTTTGCGCTTATGCGCCGAACAGGAGTTAGGAGTACCCGCCCTTTTTGGGGTCTCTGGAGGGGGCGCTAGAGAACGTCCCTCCTGGGGACTCCATCTGGGGACATAGAGGTGGACTCTTCCATCTCTGGGGCCGAGGTCGACGAGGTGATCAAAAGGCTCCGTGGTGGCTGGGCCCCGGGGGTGGATGAGATCTGCCCGGAGTTCCTCAATGCTCTGGATGTTGTAGGGCTGTCATGGTTGACACGTCTCTGCAACATTGCATGGACATCAGGGACAGTGCCTCTGGACTGGCAAACCGGGGTGGTGGTCCCCCTCTTCAAGAAGGGGGACCGGAGAGTGTGTTCCAACTACAGAGGGATCACACTCCTCAGCCTCTCCGGGAAAGTCTATTCAGGGGTCCTGGAAAGGAGGGTCCATCGGATAGTCGAACCTCGGATTCAGGAGGAGCAGTGTGGTTTTCGTCCAGGTCGCGGAACAGTGGACCAGCTCTACACCCTTAGCAGGGTCCTGGAGGGGGCATGGGAGTTTGCTCAACCAGTCTACATGTGCTTTGTGGACTTGGAGAATGCATTCGACCGTGTCCCTCGGGGAGTCCTGTGGGGGGTACTCCGGGAGTATGGGATGTCGGATTCCCTGTTAAGGGTTGTCCGGTCCCTGTACAACCGGTGTTGGAGCTTGGTCCGCATTGCCGGTAGTAAGTCGGACCTGTTTCCGGTGAGAGTAGGACTCCGACAGGGCTGCCCTTTGTCACCGATCCTGTTCCTAATTTTTATGGACAGGATTTCTAGGCGCAGCCAGGGCGTTGAGGGGGTACAGTTTGGTGGGCTCAGGATTGGGTCACTGCTTTTTGCAGATGACGTTGTTCTGTTGGCCTCATCATCCTGCGACCTACAGCTCTAACTGGATCGGTTCGCAGCCGAGTGTGAAGCGGCTGGGATGAGAATCAGCACCTCCAAATCTGAGGCCATGGTCCTCAGGCGGAAAAGGATGGAGTGCCCTCTCAGGGTTGGGAGTGAGATCCTGCCCCAAATGGAGGAGTTTAAGTATCTCTGGGTCTTGTTCACGAGTGAGGGCAAAATGGAACGGGAGATCGACAGGCGGATCGGCACAGCGTCTGCAGTGATGCGGGCTCTGTATCGGTCCGTCGTGGTGAAGAAGGAGCTGAGCCAAAAGGCAAAGCTCTCAATTTACCGGTCGATCTACGTTCCTACCCTCACTTATGGTCATGAGCTGTGGGTAGTGACCGAAAGAACAAGATCGCGAATACAAGCGGCCGAAATGAGTTTCCTCCGCAGGGTGTCTGGGCTCTCCCTTAGAGATAGGGTGAGAAGCTCGGTCATCCGGGAGGGGCTCAGAGTAGAGCCGCTGCTCCTCCGCATCGAGAGGAGCCAGATGAGGTGGCTTGGGCATCTATTTAGGATGCCCCCTGGACGCCTCCCTTGTGAGGTGTTCTGGACACGCCCCACCGGAAAGAGACCCCGGGGAAGACCCAGGACACGCTGGAAGGACTATGTCTCTCGGCTGGCCTGGGAACGCCTTGGGATCCCCCTGGAAGAGCTGGAAGAAGTGGCCAGGGAGAGGGAAGTCTGGGCATCCCTGCTGAAGCTGCTGCCCCCGTGACCCGACCTCGGATAATCGGAAGAAAAAGGATGGATGGATGGATTACTAGTTACTAGTTAAACTTTATAAAATCTGGGGAGAGTATGTCTGGGAAAGTTAGCAGCTTCAGGTCTCTAGAAGAACAGATTGATATGACTATGGAACGGGTCATAATTTTGGCATCAGATTGAAGGACATTAATGTCGAATTATTTTATATTGAACATGAATTAAACATAACAGAAAGTTTATACAACATCTGTTTATAATTATATTATTTGCAAAATTTATTAGTTTTACTTTTATTAGAATTTAACTAACTCTTATAGCGTTTATAGGCTGCAAAGTACATAAAGATACAATTTCATTTAAAAGTTGCTTATTTACGTAACAACCTAGTTTACACTTACATTTGTTCCAACCACTCAGCCTTCAACATCACCAGTATACTAATCACCAGCCTGATCATCTTTCATCATCTGTTAGATTATCTGTAAACTGATTTTTTAACGTTTGAATGATTAAAAAAATACGGTGTGGTTTAACAAACAAAACATTTCTCTGAAAGTGGACAAGTACAGGGACTCAAAATGATAGTCAAAAGCTTGCCAAAAACCAGAGACAAAAAAAGTCTTTCAGAAAGCCTGGAAAAATATTCCTCAAGACTACATTTAATATACAACAAGATCTGTGAAGATCTTTGGCACATTAGACTTTTCAAAGATATGAAAAAAATGAGGGGTGGCTCAAGACTTACTGTACAGTATGTCTGCACTGCACTGTCATGTATTATAAGCTCTCCTTTCCCGTATTATAAAATAGAAGTTACATGTTAATCCAATCACATCAAATTCAACCACCGGGCAATATTATTGTAAAGGTCAATATCTAAGGACATGAAAATGTATTTATTTTTATTTTTATAAATGTTACTTATTTAACGCATTGAACCCTAATGTTGAAATCATGCTGAGGCAAATTTAATTCAGTGTGTGTGTGTGTGTGTGTGTGTGTGTGTGTGAAAGAGAGAGAGAGAGAGGACATTTTATTTTAATAATTGGAATAATTGGAACTTCAAATGTGATTCATGATTTTCAAGCTTAATTGTTAGCACTGTCACCTTGCACCTCCAGGGTCTGGGGTCTGTGTACACGGAGTTGTAGTGTGTGAATGAGCGTATGAGTGTGTGCATGTGTGTGTGCCCTGCAATGGATTGGCACCCTATCCATCTTGTACCCTAAGTTTTCTGGGATAGGGCCCCCTGTGACCCTCTATAATAAAACAGTATAGAAGGTGTGATCTTAACCAATCTAAGAAAGTTGTACCATCCTGAAAAACGACTACATATCAGGAGATATAAGGCTAGATGAGGATACCTCAAGATGTTTCTCAAGTGTTCAGTTAAAGAGGACTGCATTTTTAAAAATTATCTGTATTTTTACAGGGAGATAAAAAATAAAAAATAAATAACGGATGGCCGAGCTTGATAGATAAACGTCTCTAAACCACAGTCCTATTGATTTTTCAATATATGAGACATTTTACCCAAAGAAACCTTTGATTAAGACTTTGATGTCCAGTTTAAATATACAGTTAAGCATCTGTGTAATTTAAATGTTATTGCTCAGGGACCCAGCAGTGGCTCTCTGACAGTCCTAATGATTAACTCAGAACCTGAACCACTGAGACTCTATTCGATCATATAACCCATCTACTGCCCACTAATCACTGTTTTGCTCCAAACTGTGCACCATTATGGTCGTTGTACTACACAGGAAACTTCTTTATTCTTGTACCAACCCTTTTTAAAGCCACTGTGGCATTTTTATGAATCAAAACCCTGGCACCAACCCTTCCTCCCCACACACAAGCCTCTGTTCTCTGATCTGTTCTGTTGTAATAGGAATCACAACTATGATGTTTGGTTCCTTTTTGCCATTATTTACTTTCTGCTATCCAGAGCATATAAGACATGTGAACAAGAAATCACAGACAGGTTAGAAAAGTAATGATTCTTCAGAGAACAATCTTTTAAAATTCAACACTAGATGGCAGTGCATTTGCACCATGTTTGATAAAGCATTCACTGCATTGTTTGGAAGAATTTAGAAATGATTATGGGACTGAAAACAAAGGGTTGTAATGTGGTAGTGCAGTAGCATGGTGGAATTTACTGTAGTGTTGTAGCGTGTTGTGTCACATCTGTATCAATGCAACAAAAACACTGCAATCTGTCACTTTACAAAAAATAGGTGCATAATTAGTAACATACACAGATGGCACATTACATGTGTTAACTGCATATAGTAAAGTGTATTGTCTAATATCTGTATTTATTGACTTTCTGTCACTGTCTGTCACAATGACAGGAGTGACAATATGTCTATAATAAATACTACTACTACTACTACTACTACTACTACTACTAATAATAATAATAATAAAAAATAAATAAAACTAAGATGGCAACTATGAAAGACAATCACTTATGTTCATGCAGTTTTAGATAATTGAGGTCTTTTCCACTTCACAGCATTATCTATTCTGTAGTTACTGCATATATTTACTGCATATACACCATATTGCCAGAAGTTTTCACTTGCCTGCCTTCACATGCATATGAACTTCAGTAACATAAAATTTTTAATCCGTATGGTTTAATATGATGTTTTTAATATGAACAGAAGGGGGCCATCCCCAAACCGTTTACACAAAGTTGGGAGCATGAAAATAACCAAAATGTTGGTATGCTGAACCATTAAGAGTTCCTTTTAAGAGTACTGGAAGTAAGGGACTGAGCCAAACTTCTGAAAAATAACCCCACACCAGTTCCAACATGACTGCGCACCAGTGCGCAAAGCACGGCACATAAAGACATGGATGAATGAGTTTGGTGAGGAAGAACTTAACTGGCCTCCACAGAATCCTGATCTCAACCTGATAGAACACCATTGGGATGCATTAGAGCAGTGTCTGACCTTACTGGACATACACTCCTAAACCTTATGGAAAGCTATCCCAAAAGAGTTTAGGCTGTTATAACTGCAAAGGGTGAGCCAGCATCATATTAGGTTCATATGCGTGTAAAGGCAGGTGAGCAAATACTTTTGGAAATATAGTGTATATAGATATCTACCTGATGCTTTTGAAAGACAATTTGCTAATTAGTTTTTGTAAGTGTCGAAATGTCCATATGACTGATATACAGTACAGGGTGCCCCCCCCCCCCCCAAAAAAAAAAAAACATTATTCAAACATGCAAATACTGGATTTTGGAGCAGCTTCTATATGTAAAGAATCCTGTACTTATCTTCTATTGTTTGTCACCTAGGTTCTGAAAAAAAAGAAGAAGAAAAAAAAAGAAAGAAAATCACATTTAAAGTAAGGGGAGAAAATGGTCATCGACTGAGACTTTTGGTTCCCTTGTGTTTTGTTTCTGCATCATGAATGGATTCTTTTTTTTTTTTTTTTTCAAGGTACATCTGAAGCTGTTCTACTTTAAAATCCTTAATTCGGTTCGCTCTTTATCCAATCACATCGCGGAAATCAAGCGTGAACACTAATTTTGTACCGTTTGACCCAGCAGAGTCAGTAAGTCTCGCTCTCTCGTCTCTTCTCTTTAAGCGCGTAAACAGATGCCACACTGCGGCTTATTGTAACCACGTCCACATTTGCTGTACACTACAGAGAATCCTACAGCAGCATAGGGCACTAGAGAATCAGCATAACTGAAAAAGTTATTGAATAAAAATATCAGATAGACAGTAGTTTACATTATGCATTTATAATTATTGACTTTGTGGAGCAGTAATAAGGTGCATTTTAAAGGAATTTAAAAGCAAGGTTTTTTTTTAATACAAGACAACCATTTTAGAAGAAAAAAAAATATTTGAACAAAAAAAAAGTTGATATGGAATTAGAAAACCTGACGGAGCTGCAGGAATGTTTGAGCTCTGTGAACAACACTTTTCTCAATGGGAGTCTGGAGCTGAGCGACACTAACGGCACGTGCGGAGGAGAAGAGCACTTTATTCCCAAAGAGCGGGCTGCACGAGCTAAAGGTAAGCACAGAGATACTGTAGACCACACACAGCCTGTAAGTCACTTCCCCTCAGATTTGTATATAATCAGGAAAAGAAAAACGTTTTCTATTGTCTTGGGACACACACAAGCTTTCATATGACGTTCTCTTACAAGCACAGGCAAAGCATTTTAAATAATTCACAAGCTTCTAAGCTTTATGAAGGTCATGTCCTAGTATATTTGGCTGCTATTGTGGAAAATGAAAGATGATCATATCATATGAAAAACAGACTAAAACTGACACATTTCTTCATGCCTGGAGGAATTTGCTCAAGCAAGCACTTGGGAATTGAAAAACAGAACAACACAAATCAAAACAAACCCAAGATAAACCAAGGAGTGGCAAATTCTATATCTGAATTAGAAATTGATGATATCTTGAAAATTAATTTAGTAAATGTGATATGTTTCCATGGCACTGACGCGGATCAGTCTAATCCCTGGATTAAACCTTACTGTGTAATTAACTGTCAATTAAAAATAAGCTATATGTTGCCTACAGTTATTCAGTATCCAATAAAAATATTTTGGTATCTTTGAAATCTCTATTTATCTATTTATTTATTTACTCATGAATGCTTATCTCTGCTCTTGTCATATTATGTTAAATATTCCCCTCCTCTCTTGCTGTCTTCTGAATATTTTATATATTTATATAACTATATTTAGATTGCTTGAGGGTAGTGAAGAGGCATTTCGGTAATGGTCCAGGTATCCACTTAGATAACTGGACCGCACAACCACTCAGACAGACACACACACTAGACTATCAATCCAGTAGATATAACAATTGATCTAATCCTTAGGTCAATGGATTTGAGAAACATCAACATAGGCCAAGAGCAAAAATAGCACTTAAATATCAGATCAGATTAAGAACTCTTCTTAAAATTATTTAAGGTTAGGTAGGAGAGTGAGCTTCATAGACATAGTCAGTGCACTGATTAAAAAAAATTTTTTTTTACAGTTCCACAGTATATAAATGAAAACAAAAATCTTAAGAATTTGTAATAATAAAAAGATGCACTGCCCAGCCAGAAAAACACCAACTGGACTTACAGTAACTAAGCAAACAGGTAGTTACAGGATAATATGTTTCAATTGGCAACAAGTCCTTCAGCCCTAACTGGTGCATTGAGTATCTTCTCATTTCTACAACAATGTCAGACGACATATCCTATGGTCGGGGAGAAAAATGGATTAGACGTGTTAAATTATTGGCCTGTACCAAGAAAAGGAAACAACTAACAACTAAGGAGACTGCTAAAACTAATAAAAACGGGTTAAGAACTCTAGAACACACTATTAAAAATGTGGAAGGAAGAAATGTGTTGAATAAGCTTGATGGGCTTTGGTTTGTTAGAGTGCTGAAGGAATGGACTGTGAATCATGACATGATTGATTAACCTGTTCCAGAGTGATAAGTGGATCAAGGTAAGAAGAGAGGTGGAAAAAGTGATCAAGACTAATATATATTATACAAGACTATGGGGGCAATGGTATGATCTAGGGATTCTTCTGTTGGTCAGGTCTAGGTTCAGCTATTAACTGAATAACTTAACATACTGAATGACCACATTAATGGCAAAGTAAATTGCTTCACTAATATCACAGTAATATTCTCAAATGACAATGCCATCATTCATCAGGATAAAAATTTGAATGAGTGATTCAGGGAGCATGAGACATAATTTTCACACATGGATTGAACACCAGAGTAATCTTTTACCTTACTCTGTTTCATCTCTCATTTTGGGATGTACTGGAGAAGGCTTTGTGCAGAGGTACGACTACCCCATCATCAATACAAGATATTGGAGAAATTAATTTGACTTTGGACTGTAATTGTTTTTTTTGCTGGGCAGTATATATGTTTACAAAGTAAAATTGGTAGGCCAAAGATATTCAGACATCATATATAGCTTACATAAAATAATTAAGTTCTAGACAATGCTTTTACAACATTTAGACAAATCATTCTCTGGTCTGGAGGTGGGAGCATCATGAGATGAGGCTGCTTCTCTGCAATACTGGAGCATTACACATCAGTAGAAAGAAACATGAATGGAGCAATGTACCAGGACATTCAAAATTAAAATAGAATTTAATTTCAGCCATGAAACGTAATCTGGGGAGAAGATTGATGTTTCAACAAGCCGACGACCCCAAACATACATCCAACATAACCCAATAAGGCCTTGCAGAGTCCAGCCAGTCTCCTGAATGAATCATATTGAACATTTATGGAGGATTTTAAAGTCATGATTCCATCAGAGGAGTTTAATACTGGTTTCCATATACAGTATAAGTAACTACATGTACAACAGCAGTGGAAAAAGTTAGTAATGTTGGATTTTGTGTTGGACAGTATATACTTTTCAAAAGACTTCATGTATTTGATAAAACATAGGTACCGTAATTACTTTAAACAATGAAATAAGTGTCTGAATTGTTTTAGGTAATTTTAGCCAAGGAAAATATTAATCGTATCATAACGGTAAATGAGACATTGATTTAAAAATAAACTGTCTAGTACTGTACATTGCTTAAGTGTCTCAAAACTGACAACAATCAATGTGGAGCTTTGCTACAGTAAAAAGCAAAGACAGTTCACAGAATAAGAGATAAAGTGAAATAGGTGAAGAACATTGAGGAAAAATAAATGGGTGCAGTTAAGCTTGATGTTTAAATGGCCTGGATATACTGTAATGCAGTAATGGAGAAGTGTGTATAAGGATACTTATGGTTCAATAAGAAAATCCTCTATGGGTACTTTCAAAAAGCAGGTAGCTGCATGAAACCAACTCCTACATTTTCCATTATATCTGAACGTCAAATAATGGCATTTCTCTCGATGTAATAGAACAAAATGCACTAGAAGCATCTTTAAAAAGGCAGATCAGAAAGTTTCTGATTAGTTGCCAGGGTGATTAGTCTTTTAGCTTATATATTTGAACCTACAATGTTATACAAGCACCTATTTAGTAGCACCCTTTTTTATAACCACAAGTCAGAGGTGCACAGTTGGGTAGGATGTTTTTGTATGTTGTAGCATTCAAATTTCCCTTTACTGGAGGTCTCAAAAATGTTGCAGCATGACAATGCCCCTTTTCTAAATAGAGATCTTTAAAGACATGCAGTGTCAAGGCCGGTATGTCGCCTATTCAGAGCCCTGACTTCAAACCCTTCAACACCAATAGAATAAACTGGAATACTGACTGTGGCTCAGGCCTCTTAGCCTGACATCACTGTATGACCTCAATAAATGCTCTTGTGACTGAGTCGGCAAATCCCCACAGTCCTGATCCAGAATCTAGTGAAAAGATTTGGCAGCAGAGTGGATTATTATAACAGCAATTGGCTATTATAACAGCAAAGGGTTATAATAAAAGCTGAAGATTTACGAGAATGGCCTTGGATATTCTGACATGAGTTTGGGACAATGGGGACAATGGACGGATGGCTAAGAACTCACACATACATAATTACAGTATCACTACGCTATTTTCCCAGCAGAATTAAGTATTTGTTCCAAATAATGCCATCACTGATTTGTTACCTCAGTTCTTTTAAATCAAGGGATTTGTTTTTGTGACTTAATATTCTTGAGGCACAGTCAGTATAAATATCTTCAAGATAATTGTATTTGTTATTACAGTTCACTGTGAATGCTACTTGTCCAAACAGAACCTGAATGAATCGAGTAGAGACAAATGTATTTTGCTTCATTCTTACATGGACATACTTGATTACATGCTGCCGTCTCAATTTTGCCTGACCATGCAATAATCACATTATACATCAGCGTGTTAGTTGCTTATATTTGATCAAAAGACATGTGGATTTCATATTTCAACTTTTGTCAGGAAAGGTTTATTGTTATTTTAGTTGGCAAACCACACCTAGGCCTTTATGAACTCTCATAGGCTCTTTGGTTTTCCCCTGGATAGTTTATGCTTTGTGCATTGTTTATATTACTAAATATGCTAAATAATAATTGTATTTCATGCATCTCTTTTTGAAAACTAAAAGTCACACAGATCCTTTCAATAGCCAGTATAAGGAATCAGTTTTCATAAATGTCAAAAATAATAAATTGAGCCCACAATCAGCAGAAAGATGAACGCCTACAATTATTTTTATTAATTAATTAATTTATTTTACAAAATGAAATGTTACAAAAATTCTGGAGAATTTGCAAAATGTTCAATTGGAACATATTTATTAGGGCTGCAACGATAATGAAATTCGTTGTTAACGAATGCGGTTATCGATTAGTTGGGCTGCTCACGTCACTGAGAAGCGCGACCACAAGATGCACAAACACACAAAGAGACACACAGATACACAGTCGCTCGCGCAATGGCGGTTACAGAAGCGTTTGCAGGAAAAAGCGCGCGGCCCAAGTCCTCCAAGGTATGGGAGCAATTTACATTAAACACCTCTTATCGGGCATTAAAATCGAGCGGTTTTCTGCCGTTCGTAGTGTCCGGTGAGCGCGGATGAAGCGCCGAGGGTTTTCTACACATGTGGGAGCCCCTAGCGACGGGGAGGAATTGGCCACGACTAAAAAAAATGGAGTAAGTGAGAGAGTTCACACGGGCTTTGGTGACGTGCGTTTGTCCAGCTGCGCGGTTATACGGTGTAAAAAGAAAAAAAAAACGTTGCATGCAGCTTTTTCTTGGTGTTGCATGTTTAATAAAATGACCATCACGATATAGAGAGCATGAACGTGACGTATTTATTGTTAACGTCAAGCCACCAACATGACCAACAACTCGAGCATGAGTGAGTGAAAAAGGGGGGGCGGGCCCCTTTCTTAAAGAGCACAACACACCTAAAGTGCAACGCATCAAGATCATTAATTACAACAAGCTCAGAGAGATTATTCACTGTAATGATCTACACTTGGCGTTCAAATCCCAACGAACACAAGGAAAACACTTCTAGTTCGTTTTCTTCGCGTTCATTTTATGCTTCGGAGGACTGGATATGTCCCATGATCCTACACGCGATACACAGAGAAATGCGGAAAAAGGGAAAAAGGGTTTTTTTTTCTCTCCCTACGTCGCCGTATTACGAGAATGTTTAAAACAATAAGATTAATGTCTAGTGTAGCAAAATGGTCTATATATATATATATATTGTAGCGTTTTTCGACGCTAGCAGGGATCTTGGAGTACGAGTGAGCTTACTTGCTCCCCAATGCAAATGGCTGGGGAGTAGTTTATTACCACAGCACAAGCACACATACACAGGTCAAGCACACACACATAAACGCACCCAACTTGGCCGAAGCCACTAACACAAACACCCTTCTCTCTCATGGTAGAGACAGAGAAAACCCCCGCAAAGCATGACGGTCTTCAGCCGCTGGCCCGCCCACGCCACACTGCCCCCACCCGAGCTGTGACCGTCCCCGGTCACCATGACTCTCAGTCTTGGAGGCGTGAAGGCGGTCGGCGTTCACGGGGTCCTGTTGTAGTGCACATTGGCCCGGAGGCGGTTCGGCCTCCGCAGAGTTCGATGTCTCGCCGGCGTGCGGCTGGTAAGGCGCAAGACGGTCTCGGTGGAGCAACACTCGCGCCCGCCCCGCCAACCGCACCCGGTAGATGAACTTGGCGAGCTGAGCTAGTACCTTACAGGGGCCCACCCAGTGAGACATGAGCTTGGGTGAACGCCCTCTCTTCCATCCGGAACACACCCACACCTGCTCACCAGCAGCAAAGCCTCGCTCCTGGCTGTGAGTGTCCACGCCCACACGCTCCACAGGTGCCCCCACCCGCAAGTCCTGCAGCGGTGCCCGCGAGCGCTGGGTGGGGCCCTTCTTTACCAGCGGCGGCGCAGGTGAAATGACTGCGGGCGATGCTCTCGGCGAGGGAGTAACTCGGCACACGCGCTCTTTCCTTCGACGCGCTTTGCTGCCCGGAGGTTCACCTGGCACGACCACCGGCGCTCGTCCGACGGCTGCTGGGGTACGCTGTCCCTCAGTCCCAGGAAAAACCCCAGAGACTTTTCCGCTGTCTAGCCGTGACGGGTAGCCCTGTCCCCGGCTAGATTCACCTACCGAGTGCCCCCGAGCTGCGGGCGATCGCTCGGCCCTTTCGCCGTGATGCACCGCAGTTATGGGTTCAGCGCGCTGTGCTGCGCGTAGCGCCTCGGTGAGGGAAGCTGGTGCTGCCAACCTGGTGTGCTCACGGAGCCGCGGCGGTCGGAGTCCTCGAAGAAAAGCGTGATAAGCTAGCTCTTCCTGCTTATTGGGCTCGCATTTTGGATAGCCCCGGCGCGCCAGGCCTCTTAAGTCCATGGCGAACGCGCCCAGTGGCTCAAATGCGCGCCGCTCGCGGACTGCCAGCTCCTCGCACGCTGCTTCTTGACGATCACCGGCGCCGAACCGGAGGTGAAGCGACTCGCGAAGCTTTGCCCAGTCCTTCCGATCATCGGCCCGGAGGTCTTCCAGTGCCCGGAGCGCGGCGCCCTTCAGCGAGAGTGCAACCCTTACGGCCGTTTCCGCCGGAGACCAGCATGCGAAGTCGGCGGCTAGCTCCACTTGGGCGAAGAACGCGTAGGGCTCGACGGCGCCGTTGTAGGAGGGAAGATGCAGCTGCAGCGCACATCGCCGGCACGGAGCTGTAGCTTGCTCCGACGCTTGCGCAGCGTCACCGTTGGGCTCCGTTCCAAGATCCAGTGCCGGGATCCTCATCTCACCGCTCCATTTCTGTCGTGCCGTTTTGCTGGCACTTGCTCCATCCGGGAGATGCTTCTTCCGGAGTCGTGCTGCAACTCGGCGGCCCTCCTGAATCTTTCGCAGGTCCTCCGCCGTTCGCTCGAACTCTAAATTCTCCATCCCACTTCTGACACCAATGTAGCGTTTTTCGACGCTAGCAGGGATCTTGGAGTACGAGTGAGCTTACTTGCTCCCCAATGCAAATGGCTGGGGAGTAGTTTATTACCACAGCACAAGCACACATACACAGGTCAAGCACACACACATAAACGCACCCAACTTGGCCGAAGCCACTAACACAAACACCCTTCTCTCTCATGGTAGAGACAGAGAAAACCCCCGCAAAGCATGACGGTCTTCAGCCGCTGGCCCGCCCACGCCACAATATATAATTTCTTTTTTAAATTATTATTATTGAGACAACAAAAAAGGATAAAATACACGAGAGGATTGAAATAATGTATAAACCGAAGTCTAGAAGTCTATTCTTCTTAAGTTGAATTAATTTAAGAGAATTTAAAATTGAGGTCATTCTTAATAACTGAAGTTAGTCAGTGTATTTTTTAAACTATATACTGTCAACTTGCCGTCTGCAATTTTTGTTAAAAACAAAAATGTTGATTTACATAAAATAAGGTTTAAATGTCAAAATTAAAGATCATTAAACTCTATACAGTATGTGGCTTTTGCATTTTTGAAAGTTTACTTTTATACATAAATAATACCCTGATTTATGGTTTTATATAGTTAAGCAAAACATCAAATCAAAGCGTTCAGTTTTATCCGATTAATCGATTAATCAAAAAAAAAAAAAAAAACTAATTGCCCAACTAATCGATTATCAAAATAATCGTTAGTTGCAGCCCTAATATTTATTAGCACTTCTCCCATGAAATACGATCATCAGCCTTTAGTAGCAAACTATTTTGGCCCAAAAGTGGTTGATTGTGACACAGTTTCAGATCTGGGAGTGGATAGAATAAAATTAATGACCTTAAAAATACATCCAAATCAGCAGTCAGAAATTATTGACCACTTCCTTGTCCAGAAGAACTCTAGACAGCAGAATGCACTAAATGCACTAATGATTAATGTGTTAACATGTTAACATAGACGGTTACAGCTTGAAGCAAAGCGCCATTTGCCCCCTCCTCTTACATGAGCTCACAGACAGTCAGGACTCATATGATTCATTCAACCCTGATAGGGTTGTCTCTCCAGACTACTCTCTGGACTCCCAGCTAAGAATGGCTGTGGCAACACCCGGGAATGGGATTCGCGATCTCCAGAGGATTTGCTGAACACACTTCTGTCGCGCCACTTGGGAGCCCTACTTGCACTGTTAAACTCTAAATACAATTATATAAATATAATTATTTGTTAAACAAATTATACATGTTAACCTAAGTCAAGCATTATGTGAATGAGCATGCTGATAATCTAGATTTATTTGTATATTTATCACAGTGTTATAAGAGAAAACATATCAGAAAACCTGTTATGTTTAGGAAAGCCTGTTTAGGAAACATATAATGTACATATGAATGCTACTATTTGCAAAAAAAAAATTTTCATTCAAGGTTAAATATTCATGTTTCATTCTGCTTTACAAACTTAGGCGAGTACTCAAGTCAGATTAATTTCCCCCACCTAATAAAAGTTAATATTAACTGGTGAGAACTGAAAAAAATATTCTGCAAATATATTAATAATTTCAAGATTTACCATACCATAATAAATACCATACTTTATTATAAATAAATATAATAATTATTATAGAAATAATTCTAGCCACTGATGTAAAAAATTGGAATCAAACTATTCGTAAACGTTCAGTTAAATAACATTATTTCCTTTATTTATTTATTTTATTTATTAACATTATTTATTTTTCCATAACAGGCTATGCAATTTTATATTAGTCATCAGTAAGTAATACGAGTAAATTACATAAACATGTTGTATTTTTAATAAGTGATAATAAATTATTAATTATTAATTATTAAATTATTAAGGTTTTATATATATATATATATATATATATATATATATATATATATAATTTTTTTTTTTTTTTTTCCCTTTGCAAAAATATTTTGTAATATATATGCAACATTTGTGCACTTTATTATTTAATCCTCAGAAATTAGAAAAGGTCTGTTTTGGCCTGATGTTGCTGAGTTGGTGATATTGTAACCGAGTATTAAGATAAACTATAGAGGAGAGAAGCCAGATGGCAAACGTGTAAGTGTTTGCAAATTAGAAATTACGGTCCATATTACTGTTATTAACTGAAAGTGCACATATGGGCTTTTCGGGCAATGTTTTCAAAACAAACAATCCGCACTGATTCGAAGATCGCGATGCTAGTATATCTTCAGAGAGCCTTTCAACACTGCGTCTAACTAGTACTGATTGAGACAACACTATATTTCATTCTTTCCTTACATCTGTGATTTTACAATAATGAAGGTTGATGGAAATTTCCATATGCTTCTTTTAGGACTGAAAGCTCAGTGGTAGCTCAGTGGTTAAGGCATTGGACTACGGTTCGGAAGATCCCAGGTTCAAACCCCACAACCACCAAGTTGCCTCTGTTGGGCCCTTGAGCAAGGTCCTTAACCCTCAACTGCTCAGATGTGTAATGAGATTAAAAAAAAATAATAATGTAAATCGCTCCGGATAAGAGCGTCTGCCAAATGCGTAATTGTAAATATATTTAGATTACATGATTTTGTATATAAGGAGGTTAGACTTCAGTCTCCATTAATTATGCTGCAAATACATTAAATGTACACCCAAAAATATTTACATGTACAGGTTTATAAATTTGATCAGTTATTTAAATCCATAAAAAATACATATTTAGCCATTGTTACTTACTATAGTTATACACAATGGAACAATGACAAATCAACAATTTCTACAACAGTAATTTACTTTGCCTTTAATGTAGCATGCACATTTTAAAAGAAAGATCTCATCTTTCTTCTTTACTACGGCAGCAGTATCTGATAATCTGCTACAGCCTGCAACATCAAAGGCTTCTCTTGGTTCTGTGAAATGTGACCCAGACTGTGAAAACCAGCTAAAGGCTTTTTTTTGTGATTGTGTTTTCTTCATAAAAATATTTTACATGTGATTTATGTAAAAACAGTGAATCACACACACAAATAAATAAATAAATAAATAAATAGATACATACATAAATAAACCTTTAGCTTGGTTTTCACAGAGTCACAAATATGAATTAACAAGTACTCGAAACAATGATCTAGAATAGGATAAGCGCAAATGATCTCTCAGAAAGTGTCACGTTTTCCCTTACGTCTGTGTCGGATGTGTGTGCGAGGCATGATCGCGGAGGCGAGCTGACGGTTTAACAAAGTTCTTTATTTTGCTAGTAAACAAAACATAAGCACTCCAACACAAACTAAACTTTAAAGACTAATGCTAGACGCCTGGCTGGAGTTCAGCCAGGCTATTTATAGCAAACCTAAACATAATTATCAAATTAACTTCCCTCGGTTCAGGTGAGCTTCTACGTCACCTGACCGAGGTGCAAACTGGGAAATGAAGTCCAAAAAACGAAACTTAAAACGAACTACAAAACAAAAGTCAAAACGGGCGTTAGGCGCCCTCTAGGGGTCAACCGTCACAGTACCCCCCCAAAAAAAAATGCTCCTCTGGAGCATCATCGGAGGCCCCGGACACCCACCCCAATGTTCTACCTTCCACCTCCTGACCAGGAGGCTGGGTGACGGGGCTGGAGACGTGCTCGGCGGTGGCAGAGCTGGAGACGTGCTCGGCCGTGGCAGAGCTGGAGACGTGCTCGGCCGTGGCAGGGCTGGTGACGTGCTCGGCCGTGGCAGGGCTGGTGACGTGCTCGGCCGTGGCAGGGCTGGTGACGTGCTCGGCCGTGGCAGGGCTGGTGACGTGCTCGGCCGTGGCAGGGCTGGGGACGTGCTCGGCCGTGGCAGGGCTGGTGACGTGCTTGACGACGGCGTTGGAGCGGTCACTGCGCTCGACGACGGCGTTGGAGCGGTCACTGCGCTCGACGACGGCGTTGGAGCGGTCACTGCGCTCGACGACGGCGCCGGAGCGGTCACTGCGCTCGACGACGGCGTTGGAGCGGTCACTGCGCTCGACGACGGCGTTGGAGCGGTCACTGCGCTCGACGACGGCGTTGGAGCGGTCACTGCGCTCGACGACGGCGTTGGAGCGGTCACTGCGCTCGACGACGGCGTTGGAGCGGTCACTGCGCTCGACGACGGCGTTGGAGCGGTCACTGCGCTCGACGACGGCGTTGGAGCGTGCACGGCGCTCGACGACGGCGTTGGAGCCTGTGCAGAGCTCGACGACGACGTTGGAGCCTGTGCAGAGCTCGACGACGACGTTGGAGCCTGTGCAGAGCTCGACGATTGCGTTGGAGCCTGTGCAGAGCTCGACGATTGCGTTGGAGCCTGTGCAGAGCTCGACGATTGCGTTGGAGCCTGTGCAGAGCTCGACGATTGCGTTGGAGCCTGTGCAGAGCTCGACGATTGCGTTGGAGCCTGTGCAGAGCTCGACGATTGCGTTGGAGCCTGTGCAGAGCTCGACGACTGCGTTGGAGCTTGTGCAGAGCCCGACGACTGCGTTGGAGCTTGTGCAGAGCTCGACGACTGCGTTGGAGCTTCTGCAAAGCTCAACAGCGGCGTTGGAGCGTGCACTGCGCTCGACGACGACGTTGGAGCTTTTGCAGAGCTCAGCAGCGGCGTTGGAGCGTGCACTGCGCTCGACGACGACGTTGGAGCTTTTGCAGAGCTCAACAGCGGCGTTGGAGCGTGCACTGCGCTCGACGACGACGTTGGAGCTTTTGCAGAGCTCAACAGCGGCGTTGGAGCGTGCACTGCGCTCGACGACGACGTTGGAGCTTTTGCAGAGCTCAACAGCGGCGTCGGAGCGGGCACTGCGCTCGACGACGGCGGTGGAGCGGTCACTGCGCTCGACGACGGCGGTGGAGCGGTCACTGCGCTCGACTGCGGCGTGGGAGCGTGCAGTGCGCTCGACTGCGGCGTGGGAGCGTGCAGTGCGCTCGACTGCGGCGTGGGAGCGTGCAGTGCGCTCGACTGCGGCGTGGGAGCGTGCAGTGCGCTCGACAGCGGCGTGGGAGCGTGCAGTGCGCTCGACAGCGGCGTGGGAGCGTGCAGTGCGCTCGACAGCGGCGTGGGAGCGTGCAGTGCGCTCGACAGCGGCGTGGGAGCGTGCAGTGCGCTCGACAGCGGCGTGGGAGCGTGCAGTGCGCTCGACAGCGGCGTGGGAGCGTGCAGTGCGCTCGACAGCGGCGTGGGAGCGTGCAGTGCGCTCGACAGCGGCGAGGGAGCGTGCAGTGCGCTCGATAGCGGCGTTGGAGCGTGCAGTGCGCTCGACAGCGGCGTTGGAGCGTACTCGGCGCTCGACAGCGGCGTTGGAGCGTACTCGGCGCTCGACAGCGGCGTTGGAGCGTACTCGGCGCTCGACAGCGGCGTTGGAGCGTACTCGGCGCTCGACAGCGGCGTTGGAGCGTACTCGGCGCTCGACAGCGGCGTTGGAGCGTACTCGGCGTTCGACAGCGGCGTTGGAGCGTACTCGGCGCTCGACAGCGGCGTTGGAGCGTACTCGGCGCTCGACAGCGGCGTTGGAGCGTACTCGGCGCTCGACAGCGGCGTTGGAGCGTACTCGGCGCTCGACAGCGGCGTTGGAGCGTACTCGGCGCTCGACAGCGGCGTTGGAGCGTACTCGGCGCTCGACAGCGGCGTTGGAGCGTACTCGGCGCTCGACAGCGGCGTTGGAGCGTACTCGGCGCTCGACGACGGCTCTGGAGCGTGCCGTGCGTTCGCCAGTTCCACATCGTCCTCAAAGCCGGGAGGCGGCGGCAGAACAGGTGCATGGGACAGCGGCTGCTGGCGTGCTAGCTCGCTATCCTCGAAGCCGGGAGGCGGCGGCAGAACAGGTGCATGGGACAGCGGCTGCTGGCGTGCTAGCTCGCTATCCTCGAAGCCGGGAGGCGGCGGCAGAATGGGTGCATGGGACAGCGGCTGCTGGCGTGCTAGCTCGCTATCCTCGAAGCCGGGAGGCGGCGGCAGAACAGGTGTCTTGGTCGTTGGAGCTTGTGCAGGGCTCGACAGCATTGGAGCGTGCACGGCGCTCGACTGCAAGGGTGGAGCGTGCACGGCGCTCAACTGCAACGGTGGAGCGTGCACGGCGCTCAACTGCAACGGTGGAGCGTGCACGGCGCTCAACTGCAACGGTGGAGCGTGCACGATGCTCAACTGCAGCGTTGGAGCGTGCACGGCGCTCTCCTGCAGCGTTGGAGCGTGCCCGGCGCTCTCCTGCAGCGTTGGAGCGTGCACGGCGCTCTCCTGCAGCGTTGGAGCGTGCACGGCGCTCTCCTGCAGCGTTGGAGCGTGCACGGCGCTCTCCTGCAGCGTTGGAGCGTGCCCGGCGCTCTCCTGCAGCGTTGGAGCGTGCACGGCGCTCTCCTGCAGCGTTGGAGCGTGCACGGCGCTCTCCTGCAGCGTTGGAGCGTGCACGGCGCTCTCCTGCAGCGTTGGAGCGTGCACGGCGCTCTCCTGCAGCGTTGGAGCGTGCACGGCGCTCTCCTGCAGCGTTGGAGCGTGCACGGCGCTCTCCTGCAGCGTTGGAGCGTGCACGGCGCTCTCCTGCAGCGTTGGAGCGTGCACGGCGCTCGACTGCAGCGTTGGAGCGTGCACGGCGCTCGCTGGCTTGCACGGAGACTGGATGATGGACGCGCCGTTTTGTTCTTCGCGCAGACACGGCGCGCAGTCTTCCTCCGCGACAGGCTCAGGCAGTGGTCGGGGGATGAGCGCATCGTCCAGACCCGGGAGAGGGATCACTTCCGGGGCTATAGACTGGTTCTCCCGAACCTGGACGAACTGCAGTTGGAGCTGCAGCACCTGCTCGCGCAGGTCACGAATGCGCTCCTGGTTGGACTCCGCCCACTGCCTGTAGAAGCCTACCTCGTCGCCGTGCTGAAGCGGCGTCCAGTCCTCCGTGCTCAGCTCCGGTGTGCTGTCCGCGCCACCTTCAGGCAGTGGCCGTGGGAGGAGTGCATCGTCCAGATCCGAGAGAGGGATCGCTTCCGGGACTACAGCTTGGTTCTCCCGAACCTGGACGAACTGCAGTTGGAGCTGCTGCACCTGCTCGCGCAGGTCATGAATGCACTCCTCGTTGCGTTCCGCCCACTGCCTGCAGAATCCTCCCGTCTCTCCCTCGGCCGATACACCTCTCGGCGGTGTGCGCCGGATGACGGGTCCGCAGCCTTCCCAGCTTCGCCTCGCCTGTCTCTCTCTGGCTGTCATGCTGTCCTCCCACGAGCTCGCCGGCTCGATGTGCTCACCGCTTCTCCATACCTGCTCCACTTCCATTTCGCCGTGCTCCTCGCCGGCCTCCAGCAGTTCCGCCAGCTCGTTGGAGATGATAATTTCTCCTCCCGAGTAATTCCCTAGGAGGAGATCCTCCGCCATGCCTCTGGGTAGGTCTAGCATTCTGTCACGTTTTCCCTTACGTCTGTGTCGGATGTGTGTGCGAGGCATGATCGCGGAGGCGAGCTGACGGTTTAACAAAGTTCTTTATTTTGCTAGTAAACAAAACATAAGCACTCCAACACAAACTAAACTTTAAAGACTAATGCTAGACGCCTGGCTGGAGTTCAGCCAGGCTATTTATAGCAAACCTAAACATAATTATCAAATTAACTTCCCTCGGTTCAGGTGAGCTTCTACGTCACCTGACCGAGGTGCAAACTGGGAAATGAAGTCCAAAAAACGAAACTTAAAACGAACTACAAAACAAAAGTCAAAACGGGCGTTAGGCGCCCTCTAGGGGTCAACCGTCACAGAAAGTCATTGTTATATGTACATGTTTCTAAATACGAGTACAACAAAATAAAGAGAAATACACTAGATGTGTGTTTGTTCTTAAATTATTTCCATTAATTTATTGATAATGAGATGACTTTCAAGACATCCTTTGTACCCTCCAAACATCCTGTGTGCTAGTGATGTGCAAGGATGTTCAGACTGGGGGTAAATGCACATTTCGACTCACAGTTGGACTTGATGTTGGATTTTACTTTATCAGGCATGGTCTTACATGTTATACATTACATACTGTACATTACATTATCTTACATGTTATAAATGAGTGGCTGAAATCACTTAAAATTATGTCATTTTACCTAGATCCTTGCATATGGTACATGTGCATACCAGTTTCTTAAATAGTGCAGCCAAGCAAATAAAGGGAAGTAAAACCCTCAGACACTGGTCGCAGATTGATTCATTGCAAAGCAGATGCATCCACATATTACAGTTAAACATGTCCTGGATTGGTTGCAATCACTCAGAACACAGTTTCTCATATGCCATAATCCTCCTGATTAACACAGCCTTCTGCAGTTACATATGTGACCTAATGTGTGAAAACCCAGCGAAAGTATCTGACTTATCATTTATTTATACATAAAACTATTCTGCAAATAATTTTCTGTAGAAAACAAATAAGGGGACGTTGACTGGGTTTTTATAGACTGAGTCAAATGTCTGTAAGAAATATCACTATAAATATGGTTGCCATTCACTAGTTTATAGTTACAGTACAAGCATTACAAATTTATACAAAAACTCAATTATAATTATAACATTATAACATACAGTAATAATGATTACTGTATAATTGAAAGCTTAATGTTTTAGTCCGAATGTAAATGTTGCACCTCACAATATTTGTATCATGCCATCAACACCTATTATACTGTGTGATGAATAATTCATCAATAATAGTTTCAAAACTATTGGCAAATACTAGATTTAATCCCTTTCATCTAATTCCTTAACCAGCAATCACTGGGTATAAATGTCTTTACATTACAAATATTTTAGGTCTTTATCTTATCTTAATCTTACTCCAGTCCTTTTTTTTGTCTTGATTAATTTTAATATATTTATTCTCAAATAAAACCTAATGTTCAGTATCTTGTATTTTGGTATCTTGCCTTAGTTGTGATTTAAAGTCCTTGCTCCTCCCACAGCCACTAATTAGTGGCTGCATTTTATCATGTATCAAGGCTAATTACACAGGGATTTAACAGCTGGAGGGGGAGTGAATGATTATGGCACTTGTTATGATGCATGAACTCCTGCACTATAAAACTGGCTATAACATCTTTAGGTTACACCATACAGTATGTTATAATAGTTAGACAACCTGCTTATTCACACAATTTATGATAAGAAAAGCAAATGTAAAATGCAAATACAATTAAGTAATTAATTAATTTAATTAATAATAATTAAAATAAGTAAGTAAATAAATAAATAAAATGCATAAATTGATGCACTGATCAGCCATATTTTTGGTATTTGTCTCTTGTATTAGGTTTGGGTCAAAATGACTGACATGTCAAACAGAAATGGCCTAGAATGACCTAGAAATATAAACGGGTATCGTGACTCAATTTTAAATTGTGTAAGTGCTTCTATCCTATATGACGCAAGGAAAAGATTTGACAGAACTTATTTGATAGCATTAGACTTTTTCTTGACTGAACACTGTGTTTGAGAGCTGAGCGCTTCTGGTTTTAACCTAAATTTGATTTTTTCAGGAAGTAGAACATTGTTTGGATCCCAAACAATTTTCCCACTCATTATTGTTATCTCATCTATTTCAGAAATGGATTCAGTGCGAATATTGCTCTATTCCCTGATATTTTTCTTCAGTATCTTTGGCAACCTGCTCATCATTGTGGTTTTAGTGGTAAATAAGCGAATGCGGACGGTCACCAACTCCTTCCTCCTCTCGCTGGCTGTCAGTGATCTGATGATGGCTGTATTTTGCATGCCCTTCACGTTCATCCCAAATCTGCTGGAGGACTTCATCTTTGGAGCTGCCATGTGCAAGATTGTGGCCTATCTTATGGGTAGGCATTCATCTTATTCTAGCCACTAAATCAAAGTTTATTTTTAGTGTTTATTGTAATTCATAAGCAGTAAGAAGAAAGTCCATCTGATAATTATATATTCATCTTTTATGAATGCAACATCCCCACATATCAAAAGTGCCAATTTTGCAGCATCCATGCCACTATGTGGAGAAACTCATTTCATTACTGCATTCCTGGATCTTTGATAGTTATAAAAATAATGAATAAGGGATCATTAGGATCTTTGTCCAGTGTCTTTGTATGCTCAGAGATATGCAAACAAACATAGGCAATCCACTTTCTCTCTCTCTCTCTCTCTCTCTCTCTCTCTCTCTCACTACACAGTTTATTTTTTAGGGATAGGACAGGATAAGAAATAATGTGGTCTGTTATAAAGAGTAGATCAGATTAAAAGCCTCAAGTGAAAATGTTTAGTAAATCAGAGCATTTTAAAATAAAAAAATACTTTTGCATGTGAAATGTCTGTCTTAGTTTGTTCAATTGCTCAACTTAATTAGCTCATTAAATTCTAAATGAATTCTAATTGCTCATAAAAAACTAAATTGAATGAGAACTTTGAGTTAATTAATCCTTTTTAGCCCTCATTTGATATTAACCTACACACAATATGAGGTGTCATAAGATCCTGTAATATATGAATAAGTCATCATTGAAAGAAGTGTTTAAACAGCCGATTGACCGCAAATCCATGCAAATGATGTGCTTTCTGTTTGAAATGTCAATCTGCATTGTTGTCTCCCACAGGAATTTCCGTTAGCATATCCACCTTCAGTCTTGTGGCCATAGCAATTGAGAGATACAGTGCTATCTGTAATCCTCTGAAGTCCCGGGCCTGGCAGACCCGTTCCCATGCATACAGGGTTATCGCTATGACATGGGTTCTATCTTTCCTCATCATGACCCCATACCCAATCTTCTCCTCACTTGTTAGCTACTCCAAACCCAACAACATCACCATCCATATGTGCCGCCACGATTGGCCCAAGGATCAGATGAAGCAGGCTTGGTGAGTCTTCTCAATGTTTAGCATGTCATTAAAATAAATTACATGCATTTGATGAGGTCATAGAATGATTAGAGTTGACCATGAATTTTGAAACATAGTCTGAATTAAGAATGGATTCAGTAAGAATTAATATCAAATGGGAGAGAGAATGGCAGTAACACCAGTCTTGCCATTTGTGAAATATTTTCTTTTTTACCTTTATGGGAGAAAAGAATATATTAGTCAATATTAGTCTTAAGCAGTTTGAGATTTTATTAAGAATTTAAGTTCAATGACATGAACTATCTTATTTCCTCCTTGAGCCTTCTCCTATTCCAAGCCACGGTACACAGGACTAAAACCTGTAGTGGTTTTGAGATCATCAACTAAAGTTATCATAGCAAGGACTGCCATGATATTTTATTGTGCTTGAAACACAAGTTATATTCAGGTTTCACGTTTTATTGTCATATGCATAGTAAAGAAACATGTTCCCCCGTACAATGAAATACTTCCTTTGCTGTCCCCCTAATGAATGCCGCAAAAAAAGTAGAAAATAAGCATAAAATAGAATAAAGTAAAAAAATAAATATGGGTATAAAAAGAATAGGTATATAAAAAAAGGATATATATCAAACATAGAATTAAGCCAGAATATGAAAATCATGAAAAGGAATGAAATGAATAAGAATATGAAAAAAAACATACACTGGCTCATATTTTTAAGAATGTTGTTCACCCAAACCAGAGCCTTCATGGCTCAAATAGATACAAATTATGTCTGCCAGTTAGTCATCAATCCATTTAACTATTTGTCTATTGGACTTATATCCTATTTATTGATTTATTTAAAAAGATAAATGGTATACTGTACAAGGTGCACAACTACTTTGATAAGTAATATTTATAAAACTTATGAAAGTGAACGACTCACAGGAGGGGATCCGAGGCCATGCAGTGTGTTTCTGTATTTGATTCTTCAACTTTCTTCATATGTTTTCAATGTGTTTAGGGCAGGAACCAAATGTTTTAGGGTTCTGTGAGTTTTATATGTGCGCCTCTGGACTGGAAAAGGAATGGACAACTCTTGGCAGAAGATGATAGAGCTTTAGCATTTCGGCAGAGAGAGATTTGTCTCTAAAGTGTTCCAGGTCTTGACATATTGGCACATATACAGTATGAACACAGTGTTCAAGACCATGAACAAAACAGCTTTTCATCCCCATAGTAGTTTCCTGTATTATTATGTAATTTTTTTGAACATGCAATTTCATATATGTAAATATCAGATATGTAAAATATACAGATGAAAGCAAAAAACTTTTTCATCTTACTTTTCAATACCTTTCTTAAAGATGCTGAGTACCTGAGTATTTATTTTCTCTGAGGGACTTGGCAATCAGATGCTAACTTGAGTGATTAGAATGTAATCCAAACTCAGATTAATGTGCAAGAGAAATTACTTTTAATAGGCATTTGTTATCTAAAGTTTCTATACCTTTGGTCATAAAGTTTCACAAGGCTACTACATGCGATTGGAAACACATTTTAGATTACATTGTCATGTGAAAGTTCAGCACTAATGGTTCCCTCTGATCTTCCAGGTGCATCATGTTGCTGTTGATCCTTTTTGTCATACCTGGAGTTGTGATGATTATTGCTTATGGGCTCATCTCCCGGGAGCTATATTGTGGAATACAGTTTGAACTTAAGCAGAGGAAAGGCCATAGTGGTGAGACCCTGTTCCTCCAGTTCAACCATCAAATGTTAGATTTTTTTGTTTTATTGAAATAAACTTTGGAAAGCGTTTTTAAATACTGTTTAATCCTTCAGTGAATGTTGTGTAATGTACTGTGCATATATGAATTAGTTTTACATGGAACTGAATTTTAGTGGAACTGATCATGTTTTTACAAATAATTTTTAATACTTAATACATCACAATAGAAACATAATTTAACTGTTTAAACTTGCTGCTGTTTTGCCTCACTTGAGATCAATTAAGCAATATCACACGAGAAGGAGTGCTATTGTGATGATTATTAGTACTGCTGTGATGCAGGCATAGGTAAAACGGCCTTTTGGATGATATAATATTCTTAGTGGTTAAGAACTAAACTTTGTGAATCTGGTATGTGAGTTTTATTTAAATGTTTTTACTATTTCACCTTTCCCAGCAATGAAGAATGGCACAACTGCCACCTTCTCATCGGGCGCTGATCATAGTGATGGTTGCTACATTCAGGTATTAAAGCGACCCAACTCGATGGAGATGTCCATGCTCACGCTGGCCGCCGCTGGCCAGGTAGACCGTCCTCGCAGCAACACTTCTGAGACTAAACACATGGCCAAAAGGCGTGTGATCCGCATGTTGATTGTCATTGTAACCATGTTCTTTATCTGCTGGATGCCTTTGTATTCCGTTAATACCTGGAAGGCCTTCCATCCACCTTCTGCCCACAGGGCTCTCTCTGGAGCCCCAATCTCCTTCATTCACCTCCTGTCCTACACATCTGCCTGCATCAATCCCATCATCTACTGCTTCATGAACAAGCGCTTCCGCAAGGCTCTGCTAACCACATTCTCCTGCTGCTGCCGATCATGCCACCCACGGAACTTTAATGAGGGAGAAGATGATGTCACTGCTACTGGAGCATCTGTGTCTAAGTTTAACTATACCACCATCAGCACCATGTGACCATGTTAAACAAAAAAAAAGGTAGCTTGATTTTACTTAAGATAGACAGAGACAGGAATGGAGAAGGTGCAGTGGAGGTTTTGGATTTGGACTGATGGAGGCCTCAGATTATTAAAAATGTTCCAAAGGAATAGGCCTAGGTTCAACTTTGCAGTTGTTAAGGATGTGCTGCTCTGTGACGATAATTCTGTAGTATTAACAGTAATATCAGCATGCTAATTCATCAGTTATTGTTGTCTTGTATTTTGTAATTGAATATACTATTACAGTAGATATGTATAGTTTGATTATTGCTACATGTATTTTAGTGCACTTACAGTAATGTTATGCTGGTTTTAGGGTTTTTTCATGCATTCAGTGAGATAAATAACTGAATTAAAACAAATTTGAACAGATGGGTAAAAAAATTAAAAACTGAGTAAAAGATAAAGAGTGGAGGTTCTTCTAGACAGGTGTACTGCATAGAAAAATTAAAGGAGTTACCAACCTGCCATGCCTTTTGGCAAGTTTAACAATGATAAACAGATGGTCTTGATTTTGCATCAAGAAGGCAGAAGGAAAAAAAATTGTGACCTTGAAGTTGGGGCTTTGAGAACATGAGTTTCAGTAACAAAACACATTTAAGAGAAATTTATATGATAAGACTCGTCATATAATTTCTCAACAGGGAGGTTAAAGAAGTGGCAACCTGTTGAAGTGGCAACCTGTTTAAGGGATCCCACATCAAGATACATACCAAGTTTGATTAAATACAGTACCATTGATTCTAGTTGTTCAGATGTTGATCACTGGTTAATGTACTGTATGTCCTCTTTTTTGTACATATAGCATAAGTTAATTTGTTTCTCACATACATAACACTGCATTTATTCATACAAGGTCTTTTCAAGGACTTGCATCTGACAATATACTGATGAATAGAGTCATAACACAAGTCAAGTTTTGACTGTATTTTATACCACAGCATCTAAAGGAAATAAGGAAAATAAATGTTCAGTGTGCGGCGCGGTGGTGTAGTGGTTAGCACTGTCGCCTTGCACCTCGAGGGTCTGGGTTCGATTCCTGGCCAAGCTCGATTCCCGTCTCTGTGTGCATGGAGTTTGCATGTTCTCCTCGTGCTTGGTGGGTTTCCTCCGGGTACTCCGGTTTCCTCCCACAGTCCAAAGACATGCAGATTAGGCTAATTGGCGTTCCCAAATTGACCATTGTGTGTGTGTGCTCTGCGATGGATTGGCACGCTGTCCAGGGTGTACCCTGCCTCGTGCCCTGAGTCTCCTGGGATAGGCTCCAGGTCCCTGCGATCCTAAATACAGGATAAAGCGGTATAGAAGATGAATGAATGAATGAATGAATGTTCAGTGTACAGTACGTACTATACTTTTGCGTCAAATAGATCATGGTCTCACAGAGGAATGCTGTTTATTGTCATTCCTTTCACTGTTTCACTCTTCATTCTCTAGCTGTTTATTTTCGTTCAGGTAAACACTTTGCTAATTACTGAGCATCTGCTGTTGGTGCCTGGTTTCTACTGAACAGTGGAAACATCAAACCACAAAGTTTCCTATGTACTGTACTAAACTCTAATTGCAACCCTTAAAAAAATAAATAAATCACGGCAAGAAATAAATGCAATTCACAGAGCTCTGTTTTCACAATTTAATCACACAACTTCTTATCTAGTCTGAAAAAGCATTCCTGCTTCTGGTAAATGTTTTATTTCACAATTAAGTCACTTTTAATGTAATATTATTTTTTATTTTACATAAAAAAATGTTACATTACATAATTATTTACATTCTTCTTAGCTTTCATGTGTTCAGTCATGTGATCAAACTGTGTATGTGCTGTGTAGGAACATGTATATGTATTCTAGTGTAAATAAAGATCAGCAACATCTTGTATAAAGATCATGTTCTGATGTCATTTTCAGCAGCAGATCAGGAACTGAGAACCCTAGAACTTCTTATCTAGCCTGTAAAAGTATTCCCGCTAAGATCAATTGGGTAAATGTTTTATTTCACAATTAAAACAATAGAATACAGGAATAAAATAGTGGCAGTTTCAATCAGACAGTAATTTTTATTCCAAACTGCCCCCAGCTTTATAAAGGATATTCATTCAAGACATAAATAATCAGTCACAGCTGGAATGACTTCATTCAGAGATGTTTGACAGCAGCACTTATCAGATTCTTTGCATGATGTCATCCTATAATTTGAAACACCATGGTGTGTGATTGGCAAGTAATATGAGTAATGTCTGTGCCTCTCACTACATGTTGAGGGTTTTTTTTCAGTTCGGTTAGTTGTGAGTGGATTCATGCAGTTATAATAGGGCCCTAAGCAAAATCCGGTGAAGAGTCCCTACTACAGTACCTTACCTGTGAACCACGACCAGTAAGCCGTGGCCACCCATGACCCTGTCGCCAGTTCACCGGTTTTCCTTCCTTGGATTACTTTTGCTACTTGTATGTCATGAACTCTACAGACCAAGAACATCCCACAAGAGCTGCAGTTCTGGAGTTGCTCTGACTCAGTCCTCTAGCCATCACAATTTATCCCTTGTCAAAGTCACTCAAATTCTTACGCTTGCCCTTTTTTATGCTTCCACATCATCAACTTTAGGGAAAATGTTCACTTGCTGCCTAATACATCTCACCCACTTCTGGCTGCTATAATAATGATATATTGAAAATGTAGCTACTGTGAGAAAGTTAATGCTGATTTCAGTAGGAAGATCACAAAGACAGTGCTGAATGTAATATAAACCTTCAACCTGAACCCAGAACATTCTCTGAGAATTTGAAGGACTTCTTCAGCCCTTACAAAATTGACTCCACTAAATAATCATTCAATAGGATGTGTCCTGCAACAAATTTTTAAAAGTGTAAATGTAGATTAAATTACAGTATATGATGTTATATAGATACAGGTCCACAAACAGAAGATAAAAGCTAATTTATGCTTGATAGCATGTGAAAGTTTACAATTCCTTATGACACCACGGAAGAAATTCAGTTTATGTAAGCCTACATGATGATATACAGTATCCTCTCTCAAGCACAAACATAACTGTAGATAAAAACTTTTTGTTGTAGGTGTAGATCATAAGCCTTGGAATATAAAACTAAATGAAGAAATAAACAATATGGATAAATGAATTAATGAATCTTTATCATCATTACGCCTGTTACCTATCCCAGGAGACTTAGGGCATGAGGCGGCATACACCCGTGTGGGGGTGCCATTCCATCGCAGACTGTGCACACACACATTAACACACTCGCACACTCATTCACACAAAGCGGGGCATTTAAGAACACAAGTTAGCCTAATCTGCATGTCTTTAGACTGTGGGAAGAAACTGGAGTACCTGGTGGAAACCCACCAAGCAAGGAGGGAAACATGCAAACTCCATACACTCCATACCCAAGGTGGGAATGAAACCTGGAACCTGGAGGTGCTAGGAAACATTGCTAACCACTAAGCCAATGTGCCACCACTTAATATAATAATTACCTAATATATAATACACACAGGTGATGCATACAGTTATATAGAGTGACTCAGTAATGCTTTTTATCCAGAAAAAGGACAGCTTAACTATAGCCTCATCATGAGAATCTAAGAGAATCTTACAGTAAATCAGCTGGCCAATGAGGATGCAGCACTGTAAAAACCAAAACAATAGCAGCTGGCAAATAAGGAAGTGAAAGTGAAAAACTCAGCATCAAAACTGAAAACCCATCTTTTTTTGCATTTGAAGTTAGTCTTTTGGTTTCCAATAATTTTATTCATTTTTAATGTAATATATATTTTTTTATTACATAAAAGAATTGTTTTATTATTTACATTCTCCGCAACTTTCATGTGTTCAGTCACATTATCGAACTGTGTATGTGCTGTGTATGAACTTTGTATATGTATTATAGTGTAAATAAAGATCAACAACATCTTGTATAAAGATTTTCAGCATCAGATCAGGCACTGAGAGACATATGCACGAGAAGATCAGACACTATGTTGTGTGTAAGGACAGACAGTGGTTATGTCTGATGAAAGCTAATGGCAGACCAAAAAGAGAGAAAAATTATTAGTGTGCCGTGAGTGTGTGTAATCTTTGGGGGAGAAAATGTCTTGACTATTGTCAATTGTTATGTGTCTTGATGTTCTGTTTGTGCTTTACTTTGTAAGTATTATAAAATATAAGCTGCATTTCCTTGCATAGCTGGTAGCTGTTATAGTTACATACCACACCTGTACAGTAAATCTGTAACAATTCATTTTTCTGGGATTTTATTTAGAAGTATTTCGTCAAAACAGAGTAACTTCCTGCATTGAGCAAGATGTCTTAGATGAAGATTTTTATTAAATATTTTATTACCAGTTCATGTTTTGCTCGCTCATGTAGTTAAGTCTGTGCATGGTTTCCCTGTAAACTTTATAGCTTATAAACTCAAGATTTAAAAAAAAACACTGCAAGCTTGTGTATTTTTTTCTACATGCATTAACTTTGTTAGCGTATGATTACTGGAAGAGTTAATCACTTAACACAAGTTAAGATGACCCAATGACCTGTTTCGGTCTACGCACACATGCACGCACGCAGGCACACACACAGTAATTAAGGAAAGAAAGAAAGAAGGTTTTTAAATTATAAATTAAAGAATTTAAGAGAGATGCTAAAACACCTGCATCAAGCATCTGTATGAATTATTCTAAACATCCCTAATCAAGCAAAAGAATACAACTTAATTTTTGGAATATTAGTCCCTTTGAAATGTAGGAAAGGTAAGTAAAAAAAACTATACATGTAATTGTGAAAACCATACAGGATTTATATTCTGTGTGTGTGTGTTTAATTTTTTTCCTATTGGGAACAGAAGTTCATAACCCCAATTTTGCAGATCTATGGCAAAACCATGTCTATATTCTCAATTTACTGGTGTAATCTGCACTTGTGACACCAAGAGAGAGTGGCTTTTGCCATTTGACATCTATATATAATACAGTGAAGTCTAGTTGGGGCCAGTTCCGCTGTCATGTGTGATGTTATCTGGAAATGATCAGATCACTTTATTTGGGAAATGTGGTTGGCAGACCATCAAGATATATAACATGTAAACAGACAACAATAAACACAAAACTAAGCCAATTCGGCATGCAATACAAGAAACGTAAACGAAGCAAAAAGCCTACAGTCACTGTTATGTTAAAAGGTAAAGTGAAGGACAGTTCTCCTTGTGTCTTAAAGGGTTGTCAGAGACAGTGAACCCTGTTTAGAAGAAAAAAAATGCTCAGATGACATGGTTCTAAAAAAAAATTCAGATAGAATCAAACAGTTTCCTGTGATCCCATGTCATGCAATTCCTATATGTAAAGCTGTCACTAATCAGTTACAGTTAGCCTCTCTGCTGTATAGACAATTCACCATAGTTGGCCCTTTGATGTTATAGGTGGATCTATATGCAGAACTGAGTCATAACTAGTTAAGACATAAGTCTGTCTTAAATCAAAATTATATGTGTCACGTTCTGCTATGATGTTGGACTGTGGGCTTGGTGTTGAGGCATAAATGCAGAGGGGATGCAGTGAAACAGAAAAGAGTCTTTAATAATAATAATAAGAATAAACAAAATCCAAACATGAACAAAACATGAACTAAGGAAGTTGGCTTAAACTTGGAGCATAAGCAACAAAACTCAAACACTTAGACATACGACAAGGGATTACACAACTAATATACAATACAGACATGGGGACACAAACTGGATGAGACAAGACACACTAAACAGACTAAAGGACTAAACACAAGGGACTATACATGCAAGGGATAAACAAACACAAGACAGGCTTGGCTAGGTCTACTGGCTGAGCTGCACATTAGCTGCTAAGCTAGCTCATAGCTAATCAGACTAATGGCTACACAGACCAGTAGCCTGAGACCCAAGGGAATGAACAGACAGGCTGCACAGCAGACTAGGTATAAAACAGACTAAGAACTCTAAAGGTTAGTGGCTAAAGATGTTAGTCTGTCTAGTCTCATTGTCTGATTAGCTCTTAGTCTGTTTAGGTACTAAGATCTAGACATGTTAGTATCACCCTCATTAGTATTTAAACAGACTAATAACTAAACATGCAATGGGGGTTACTTATACAAAAGGGTAAACACAAAAGGCTAATTCTCCTAGAGGCTAATCCTGCTAGGAGACACAAAGACATTTCAATACAAACAAACTTAACTTAAAGTGCTCCTGAAACCAAAAGGCCAACCATACTGTTTAAACTAAAACAGAACAGAACAAAACAAAACAAAACCCACATAACAGAAATTAATGCTCGACCCAGTTTCCCAGAACAAACAGGTATTTATAAAAGTGCTAATGAGCCTCCTCAGTTCAGCTGAGCATCCATGTCACCTGACTGAGGAGGCTTCTGGGAAACTGAGTCTAGAAACAAAACTAGACTAAAAACACTGCCCTCTAGTGGGCAACCCTCACAATATAAGCACATTAAACATGATCTTGGTGGTTATAAATGTTCCTGCTCTGCACACTGACCGTGAAGCTTGTCACCTGGAATGTAAGTACAATATAAGTAATCTTCGCCAAGTTCCATAACCCCTTGTTCCATGCATTCCAAATTTCAGCTGAGACTAATATGAAATTTCTGTATTCACATTGAGCTAACCTGAGTTGGTGTCTTTCAAAGTATTTAGTACAAATACCATATGGCTATTTCAGTGGAAAGAAAAGAGATAAATTTGTATTAAATGTAATTGCATTAACCTGCTAAATGGTTTAACCCATTTTCAGCTGTTCTTACTGGTCATAAGGTTTACTGTAGGTGCAGGGGCACAGCATTTGAACTAACCAGAACCCAGACAAAAGTAAAACTTTGTAGACAAGGCATGTTGAAAGTACTGTAGTTGTGCGACTGTCTGCTGCAGCTGAGCTTGATTTCCTTTCTCTGGTCAGGTTTTTAGAGAACTATATTCACAGCTACAGTAAAGGATGGATTCACATACTTTCACACCTATAGTGGTACCTCGGCACAAAATTTTGTATTGCAAAAAGGATTTTATCATAGGAAATAATGTAAATACAGATAATCCGTTCCAGCCAACCAGAAATATTAACAACATTACCAATTTACAACACTATAATCATATTTTTGCATATAAAAACAATCAAAACACCACCTAGTGATTTCAAGCAAAATTGGTGAGCGGTACTGAGTAGTAAAGCAGCTTATACAGAGGCAGTTATCTTTCATATTTTACAAGATTTATGTTGTTGATAGGGCAGGTGTCCAAATGCTGTCATAGCGAGTGAGTCACCAGGAGCTGATAAAGGGGAGCAGATTCTCAAATGTCTGAAGCAGTATGGTTCAATAACCAGTACATCTATTTTTCCCTGTACATGTTATTACATCAAAGATTACCTCAAACTTTATTATAGAGTATAATGCCAGAGTAGTTATTAGGTCAGTTAAGTTAAATTAGGTCCCTTGTTGGCCCTTGCTCATCACTCATTTAATGAACCTGCTGTTACACACTGTTTATGTGCATTAGCAGATGGGATATTCAAAGTAAAGGAATCTGTTAAGTCCAGTGAATTTCTCAATCACTCTAGGCCCCCTCATAACATGACAGATTCTGATATACAGTAACAAGCCCAAGCAAAGTGTTGTCTTTCCTTGGACTCCTTGACTAACATGGTCTCTGATACAGATGTTGCTGGCAGAAACAAGAGTCTGGTCATAAATAAAAGATACTCCTGAATCCAAATGAGCTCAGTCCTCAGAGAGTGCAGAACCTAGCTGTAAAGCACATAGTTAAGAGAGAGGACATGGTCTCGAATCTTCAAGATTAAAAAGACATCTCTGGGAAGAATCCTAGACCAAACAGTGAAGCTGACTATGATAGTTGGAATTCACATGTTGATTTGACAATGAAAGACACTTCATTGTCTCAGCTAGAGGACTGTTAAGAGCCTTCTTGTTTCAGCTTCTGATGTCATTAGACATCTTAGTCCTGAGGCACCACCCACTGCATTTCTGTGGTATTTCAATTCTGCATTTGGTACAGTGATAAACAGTAAGGAACTTTGTACAGTTCATGAACACATTAAAAGATCCTCATCAAAAATCCTTCACCTAAGTTTTCGCTGAGTTTTACAATGTGCAGAGGATCTGTATTATCCCAATGAATTTAACACCTTTAGCAGTTTTGTAGTAGCTCTTGAAACAATGGCTTGCTGACCACCAACTAGAACTCAAAGCATAAACCCACACCATTTGCACAGTTGCTACAGCTATTCCGGACATCAAGAAGATTAGGATGCTAGAATGAGATAGCATCTCAGTGTTATGAGAAATAAGGCTTTATCTTATGTACAAGGCGTTTTTGAAAACACTATGGAAACACAGATTTGGGCGTATCCAGGCAGTATTAAGTCTAAGAGTACAGTAAAAAAAATGAAGATAGAAGAAGTGTTTGTTACTTGTTTACTGTATACAGATACTGGCTCCCAAGTCACAACTGTCTGTAGGCACATACAGTAAGTTCAAGGGAGCCAATATTCAACCTATTCCTTATTTAGCTAGATGTTTTTCCTTTTTTGTGTGTGTAATTTATTTGAAGCTGAATTACATGAAAAAAAAAGAGAGTTTGTAAAAAACATTAAGAATGGATGTTGTATGATTAACTAGCTGTTTTTAAATGTTATATTTCCAGTTACATGAAGAAAATGTCTGGTTGGCTTTTTAAAATTATTATTATTATTATTATTATTTTTACAAATTTTAACCTTTGAGTCTTATATTTTTCATGGTGTTGTTTTTGGTTTAATGCAAACTTAAAAAAAAAAAAGATAATATTGATAAAATGCTTGGCTATCTTTTCATTTCCTATGGATGAAGTGAATGTAAAAATTTAACCTTGTTTCAATTCATTGGGAGTTTATTTTTTTTTTTTACTTGCTAGCCCTGCTTTGTTATGAAACGAAAGAAGGCACACTTAAGTATTATTTTTATTAAAACATTAATTTTTATAACTAAATATTTCATTACTTTTATTAATTGAGATTTAATCACTTTTATTGATTAAGAACTAAACCAAATGACATTATTATTGAACCACAGAATAATGGCTGGCTAATTTATACCTTTTAAACTTTTAAAGCATTCTAAAAAGTTAAACCTCATTATCTTATGCCTCTTTTCCACTGCATAGAACGGCACGACACGGTTCAGTTCAACTCACTTCGGTTCGGCGCAGTTTGGCTCGGTTTGCGCTTCCACTGCAGTGTAGTAACACTTTAGCGTGGGCGGGATTACTCACGCACGCGGCGCCGCTACTGCCGTGACGTCATCGTAAATGGAGCATATCGACGGCATGGTGTTCTTCATTCTCGGCATGTGGATGTTTTTAACAGCGAGACGAAGGAGTTTGTTTCAGAAGAAGCGATCCTTCTCTGGCTATTCTAAATATATCAGTTCTGTTGTGTCTCGTGTCGCAAGTTCGGTGACGCAGTAATGAGGATTTTCTCCGGCTAATCGGTGACCAGCAGAGTTTACACGTCACGTTTTGGTAACGGTTCGGCGCGCTTGGAACCTCGGCCGAGGTGGTACTGAAAAAAGGACCAGGTACTATGTACTGGTTCCAGTGGATAACCCCCCAGAAGTGAGTAGAACTGAGCCGTGTCGTGTCGTACTATGCAGTGGAAAAGCGCCAAAAGTGTCTCAGTATCATAAAGGGTTCCATGCTGAAGCTAAGAATGTTTAGTTGAACCCCTTCAAAACAAGAGCCCTTCTCAATGTTTTGTCTGAAATTGTATACAGTGGTGTGAAAAACTATTTGCCCCCCTCCTGATTTCTTATTCTTTTGCATGTTTGTCACACTTAAATGTTTCTGATCAAACACATTTAACTATTAGTCAAAGATAACACAAGTAAACACAAAATGTAGTTTTTAAATGAGGGGTTTTATTATTTAGGGAGAAAAAAAAAATCCAAACCTACATGGCCCTATGTGAAAAAGTAATTGCCCCCTGAACCTAATAACTGGTTGGGCCACCGTTAGCAGCAATAACTGCAATCAAGCATTTGCGATAACTTGCAATGAGTCATTTACAGCACTCTGGAGGAATTTTGGCCCACTCATCTTTGCAGAACTGTTGTAATTCAGCTTTTAGTGTTTTCTAGCATGAACCGCCTTTTTAAGGTCATGCCACAACATCTCAATAGGATTCAGGTCAGGACTTTGACTAGGCCACTCCAAAGTCTTCATTTTGTTTTTCTTCAGCCATTCAGAGGTGGATTTGCTGGTGTGTTTTGGGTCATTGTCCTGCTGCAGCACCCAAGATTGCTTCAGCTTGAGTTGACGAACAGATGGCCGGACATTCTCCTTCAGGATTTTTTGGTTGACAGTAGAATTCATGGTTCCAACTATCACAGCAAGCCTTCCAGGTCCTGAAGCAGCAAAACAACCCCAGACCATCACACTACCACCACCATATTTTACTGTTGGTATGATGTTCTTTTTCTGAAATGCTGTGTTACTTTTACACCAGATGTAACGGGACACGCACCTTCCAAAAAGTTCAACTTTTGTCTTGTCGGTCCACACGGTATTTTCCCAAAAGTCTTGGAAATCATTGAGATGTTTTTTAGCAAAATTGAGACAAGCCTTAATGTTCTTAAGGTTTGTGCCTTGGAAATCTGCCATGCAGGCCGTTTTTGCCCAGTCTCTTTCTTATGGTGGAGTCGTGAACACTGACCTTAATTGAGGCAAGTGAGGCCTGCAGTTCTTTAGATTTGTCCTGGGGTCTTTTGTGGCCTCTCGGATGAGTTGTCTCTGCGCTCTTGGGGTAATTTTGGTCGGCCGGCCACTCCTGGGAAGGTTCACCACTGAAATCAGGAAGGGGGCAAATAGTTTTTCACACCACTGTATGTCCTTAATATAGAATTACTCCTTTTCCTCCCATTTAGCAAATCTGTTCGGATAGTATTGATCGTTTTGTTGGAACTGATGGCATTACAGGGCATTTGTTGTTAATCTGGCACTCAGCACATATGGACCCAAAGTACTTGAAAGCTTGTAGGTGCTCTTTATAATGTCCCAATAGACCACAGAATCAAGATATTACTTCCTAATTTTTCCTGCTGGCTAAGCAGTTTAGGTCCGAATCTCAAAAACTTGAATGAGTAATCAATGCTTTCAGTGAGAAATAAAACAGAAGAGTGATAGGATAAAACATGAAGATAAAACTGATATTGATTTAAAATCGACCATCACTCTGCAAACAAAACACCACAATAACAATACTGAACTAGTATGGTAGTATACAGTACTCTCTCATAGTGTACTCACCGCTTATCCTGGAACCTATTCCAGGCAACTCAGGGAATAAAGCAGGATATACCCTGAACAAGGTGCCAGTCTAAGGCACAAACACACACAAACAATGGGCAATTTTGTAGCAATGATTAGCCTAATCAGCATGTCTTCGGACAATGGAAGGAAAGACGAATACAGAGAAAACACCTACAAAGAACAGGGAGAACATGCAAATGCAGACCCAAAGGCAGGACTTGAACCCTCAGCCATGAAGGTACAGTACAAGGCTACGTACTTTGCTAAACACTACCCCATCATTCCACCTAGGATAGTGTAGTATTTTTACATTTTAGCACAGGAATACATACAGTACTGTATATACTATAGGAAAACAAACATTGTTAAGAAACCATGATTTCCAACAGTATATTTCAATGCACTTCCCGGAAACTTAAAGGCATTGTATTATTGGAAGAGAAAATTTAGGTCACGCTACAAATAACACTAGATAACTACATCAGTTTTGACTTTACTGCAGCTAGTTATACTCCTGGTTTGCTGCATTTCAAGTGTTACCCTGGTCACATAATGTGTGCTTCCATCACTAGCCTGAGATTTTTTGAGGTGTTTAAAGAAGGAACAAAGTCAAATTAGTCTCCAAGCTGCACACATTCTTAAACAAACCTTGTTAGACTAGTCTTATTTTGTATGAAGTGTGTAAGTGGCCTGTTTAATATCTACTCTTCCTCCATGACAAACAAATAATGCAATGTTCTGTTGCTCCACATTTGTCTGCTTTATTTTAGCTCAGGTTTTAGCTCAGTTGTCTTCTGACTCATCATATAGATGCTGTACTAATTAAAAAATTACTGGTGACTCTAAATGAACTTCTCCTCTGCAACATAGGTACATTTTGCAAATACACTTGACAATACTGTTCTTGCAAGAACTATTCCAAAAAGGCTGGCGCTTCATGTCTTAAAATAACAACTGACTGTTGTTGTTGATATTAAGTAATTACCTAATTTCATATTTTTAAACCCCCAGTATTGTTGTAGAAGGTAGTAAATTAATCTCTAAACAAAAACAAAGAAATTTGCAAGCAATCCCAAACTTATACTAATACTGCAGTAGTGTATACAGTATATTTAATCATTTAATGCGCCTTGGAAATCTGCCATGCAGGCCGTTTTTGCCCAGTCTCTTTCTTATGGTGGAGTCGTGAACACTGACCTTAATTGAGGCAAGTGAGGCCTGCAGTTCTTTAGATGTTGTCTTGGGGTCTTTTGTGGCCTCTCGGATGAGTTGTCTCTGCGCTCTTGGGGTAATTTTGGTCGGCCGGCCACTCCTGGGAAGGTTCACCACTGTTCCATGTTTTTGCCATTTGTGGATAATGGCTCTCACTGTGGTTCGCTGGAGTCCCAAAGCTTTAGAAATGGCTTTATAACCTTTACCAGACTGATAGATCTCAATTACTTTTGATCTCATTTGTTCCTGAATTTCTTTGGATCTTGGCATGCTGTCTAGCTTTTGAGGTGCTTTTGGTCTACTTCTCTGTGTCAGGTACAGTGGTGTCAAAAGTATTCACATTCATTACTTGAGTAGAAGTATAGATACTAGGGTTCAAAAATACTTCTTTAGAAGTTGAAGTATCAACCCAAGCTTTTTACTTAAGTAAAAGTTTAAAAGTACTGGTTTCAAAACTACTTAAAGTATAAAAGTAAAAGTACCGTGAGGGGCGACAAAAGCATTAAGGTCTCGCTTTCTGATCATACAACGGATGGCGGGATGGCGTTGTGCGCGTTCTGATCATGTGACCGGGGGGGGGGGGGGGTGGGGGGGGCGTTGTGCGCGTTCTGATTATGTGACGGGGGGGGGGGGGGGGCGTTGTGCGCGTTCTGATCATGTGACGGGGGGGGGACGCATTGTGCGCGTTCTTATCATGCGACCGGGGGGGTTGCGGCTTCTGATCATAAAAATAGAGTAACGAGGCTATTTTTAAAAAGTAAGGAGTAGAAAGTACAGATAATTGCTTAAAAATGTAAGGAGTAGAAGTAAAAAGTCGGCTGAAAAATAATTACTCCAGTAAAGTATAGATACCCAAAATTTCTACTTAAGTAAGGTAACGAAGTATTTGTACTTCGTTACTTGACACCTCTGGTCAGGTAGCTCCTATTTAAGTGATTTCTTGATTGAAACAGGTGTGGCAGTAATCAGGCCTGGGGGTGACTACAGAAATTGAACTCAGGTGTGATAAACCACAGTTAAGTTATTTTTTAACAAGGGGGGCAATCACTTTTTCACACAGGGCCATGTAGATTTGGAGTTTTTCTTCTCCCTTAATAACGTCAACCTTCATTTAAAAACTGCATTTTGTGTTCAATTATGTTATCTTTGACTAATAGTTAACGGTTTTTGATGAGCAGAAACATTTAAGTGTGACAAACATGCAAAAGAATAAGAAATCAGTAAGGGGGCAAAAAGTTTTTCACACCACTGTATATATATATATATATATATATATATATATATATATATATATATATATATATATATATATATAATTATACATTTACATAAGCAAAATATATTTTTATGAAAACAACTTTCACACAATTAATCAAGCCGGTCCTTAACAATAGGCCATCCATTTTCATCAACATCACAGTGGAGGCGGTGGGGATGGCGATCATCCACCTACATGTAGAGAAGAATTCCTCAATTGGGTTGAGAAAAGGGGAATATGGTGGAAGATAAAGGGTCATGAAGTGATGAGGATGTGTTTGTAACCATTCCTGAACCAGCTGTGCATGGTAGAAGCTGACATTGTCCCACACAACATTGATTGAAAGCTCTTGCAGCAATGTGTAAGTTACGTACAAATGACCAGACAACAATCAGTCAAGTTGAAAATCCATGGACATAATGAATGATTTATTGAATATATAGTAAAATCAGTTCAATTAAACGACAGACAAATGTATTAAACTGAACAATAAGGCTACGTTTACACTGCCAGGTCTCGATGCTTAATTCCGATTTGCTGCCTATATCAGATTTTTTTGACCGTCTGTTTACACGTTCCTTTAACTATGACTCATATCCGATTCACGTGTTTACACTTGCCATACCATCTGAAACATCGCGCATACTTAAAGGGAGGTTCTTGCGCTACAACCTAGCCAAGAAAGAAGAAGGTGAAATATGCTTAACGCTATTTCTGCTATATATGCAAAGTTCGCGCACCATGGTTTTAAAACGGAGGAGGAGGAAAAAACGCCATAATTGCAGCCTGCACATATGCTTCATTCATCAAATACTCATCTAATGTTATTTAGCCCAAATAAGCATTAACACAAGGCGTGTGTGTGTTGGAGGGGGGGGGGGGGGGCGTTGTTCTTTTCCTCTTACATGTCACGTGCGATGTTGTAATTCAACACGCGCTTCCACCGGAGAATAATATTACGTCATTAAACCGCGAAGAAGTCGCAGTTTTAATGACGTACAGAACACAACGCCTCAGGAAATCCGATCTGTCTGTTTACACGGCAATCACATCAGCACATATCTGATTTATATCCGATTTATTTCCACATATGAAGGAGGCCTAAGAGATACAAATCAAAAATGTGATAGTGATAACATTATGAAAGACAGTTACTGTGAACGAAACATTTATTTAGATGAAACACTTATTTTGTGTAGTGAAAAGGATATTTTGTGATTAAGTGTATTGTACTAACACAATTGAAAATATGCTGAAATGTTTGAAATGTTTGATGATCTGTCGTGATATAAGTACTAAGAGTTTTGAAAATGTACCAATTGCTTGTGAGAACTGCGCCAAACCAATAAAAAAAAAAAACAGAGGCTTTACCATTGCTGAGGCTGCCAGGTTGGTACAGCCTAATTTACAAAGGTCAACTGTGAGTTCTATCATCAGAACTTTTCGCCAAGAAAACCGGTAAGTCTGCAATAGCAACTTCACTTCTAAAATATAGTACCCTATTGTATAGATGAACAACATGTAATTGTCAGTTTACAGTAATGTAATTTGTAATACTACAATATTGACAGTATATGGTTGTCCTCAGAATTAACAGGAGACAACCTGGTGGTGGTCGCCCACGTGTTTTGACTGACCAGCAGGAGTTGGCTGTGGTGGAAATGGTCAGGGCAAGGAATGACATACGGCTGTCTGAAATCAAACAGGCTATTGAGAACAGCAATGACACCTTTGCCAATGTGCCATCAATTAGCCTTCCAACGATTGCCTGGCTTTTGAAGAATCACCAGGTTTCCATGAAACAAATTTACCTTTTGAGAGGAACAATGTCCGGGTGAAACAACTGCGTTCAGAATATATTCAGGTACAACACTAAACTGGCATGCAATTACTGTAACAGTATTGACAACTATTAGTTGTAAAAAAAACCTAAACAAATTATCATTTTAGAGGGTGATGGAGCTGGACGCTGCTGTGAATCATCACAAGTATATTTTTGTTGATGAGGTCACGGTTTCAATCAGGCAAAAACTAGACGCAGAGGACGTAACCTTATTGGACAAAGGGCAACCATCCAAGTCCCTGGACAATGTGGGGGGAAACATCTCAATGTGTGCAGCTATATCTGAAGATGGTGTGGTAGGCTGTAGACCAGTTCTAGGGTCATACAAGACTGAACACCTGATAGTTTTTTTTAATGAACTGGAGCAGGCCTGTCAGGGAGAAGACATCATCGATGTTGTTGTGTGGGATAATGTCAGCTTCCACCATGCACAGCTCGTTCAGGAGTGGTTTCAAACACATCCTCGCTTCATGACCCTCTATCTTCCACCAAATTCTCCTTTCCTCAACCCAACTGAGGAATTCTTCTCTACATGCAGGTGGAAGGTGTATGATCGCCATCCCCATGACTCGCATGTCTCCCTTCTTCAAGCCATGTGTGAAGCTTGTGGTGATATAACTGCTGAGCATGCCAGATTTTTCCCACAGCGCCTGAACAACGAAGACATCCACTGTGATGTTAATGAAAATTTATGGCCCAATGTTAATGACCGGCTTGATTAATTGTGTGAAAGTGATAAAAATAAATTAAATAAAAATATATTTTGCTTATGTAAATGACTTGTTTTTTTTATATATACACACACTTTATATATATATATATATATATATATATATATATATATATATATATATATATACACACAGGTCCTTCTAAAAAAATTTGCATATTGTGATAAAGTTCATTATTTTCTGTAATGTACTGATAAACATTAGACTTTCATATATTTTAGATTCATTACACACAAACTGAAGTAGTTCAAGCCTTTTATTGTTTTAGGTAGACGATGACCCAGCGGTTGAGCATGTCCCTGAAGACGTCATTAATGAAGGCCTGAAACACAGACGGACTATTGACCAGTCCGAAGGGCATAACGAGGTACTCGTAATGACCAGTGGTGGCTGAAAAGCCCGTTTTACATTCGTCTCCCTCCTTCATGCGAATGAGATTGTAGGCACTGGGTAGATTCAGCTTGGTGAAGAACTTGGCAGTGCACAGTTGTTCTAGGGCAGCAGGAACAATTGGGAGTGGGTAGTGAAACTTGATGGTCATCTCGTTAAGTCCTCGGTAGTCGATGCAAGGACGGAGGCCGCCATCTTTTTTCTTTACAAAGAAGAAGCCAGCCGAGGTGGGAGAAGTGGATGGGCGAATAAAGCCTTTTCTCAGTTCCTCCTCAATGTAGACCTTCATGGCGGCAGACTCATGGTTGGGAAAGGGGAAATACACGACCCTTGGAAGGATGAGAGCCTGGCAGCAGGTCAATGGCACAGTCGGTGGAGCGATGAGGAGGCAGTTGTGATGCTTTGGTCTTGCTGAAGGCCTCAGCGAGGTCCAGATATACACTGGGTAATTTAGCAGAGTCGGGTGATGTGAGGCTGGTCCCATCACCCTCTGTTTTGGGTGGAATGTGATTGAGGCATCTTTCCTGGCAGAATTCTGACCATCGTTGGATCTGTCTCTCAGTCCAAGAGATTACCGGGTTATGTTTCTCCTGCCAATGGAAACCCAAGATGATCTGGGTTTGAAATGTTGACAGGACGAACAGATGAGTGGTTTCTGTGTGGAGAGCCCCGGAGCATGGAGTGAGATCATCGGTGGTGTGTTGGATCTGCCCAGAGCCCAGCGGGCGCCCATCTACTGCTGCCACTGCCAAGTGAGACACACACAGTACAAGGGGGATGCCATGAGTTGTGGCAAAGTCATGGTCAATGAAATTTCCGGCGGCACCGTAATCAACAAGAGCTGTGGTAAGAACAATCTTACTCTTGAACTTTAGTGTTACTGGAATTTCCATAAGAGTAGGTGTATGAGAATTAGAACTCACCCCAGCAGATTTGCGAGGAGGGCGTGTGGGGCAGGATGACCTCATGTGCCCGGGCAGACAACAATAGACACAGAGGTTCTTTTGAATTCGCTGTTCCCTCTCCTCCGAACTGATGTGGGTGACTCCCAGCTGCATGGGATCGCTCTCCAGTTGGGGTGGACTGGTCGAGACAGGGAAGGTGGTTGTTCGCTGTGGGCGGCGTGCTTGAATGAGGTTATCGATGAGAATGGCCAGAACAATAAATTGTGCCAGGGGTTTTCCCTCATCCCGGCAGGCGAGCTCCGACTGCAGCTCAGCACTGAGTCCCCTGCGAAACAGGAGTTTGAGAGGATCGTCCGGCCAGCCGGTCTGTGCAGCAAGCGTGCGGAAGGTTAGTGCATAGTCAGCTGCGGAGTCCTTGCCCTGTCGCAGCTGAAGTAGTTGCTCCCCAACCTCCTTGCCGTCCGCTGGGTGGTTGAAGACCTCTCTGAAGTTTTGTAAGAAGGAAACAGAACACGATCCTCACTCCACACAGCCGTGGCCCAATCAAGTGCTCTACCGGACAATAACGAGCAAACAAAAGCTATGCGGCTACTGTCAGTAGGGTACAAAGTAGGTTGTTGATTAACAAACATAGAGCATTGTAATAAAAAGCCCTTAAACTTGTGTAAGAGCCATATCACATTTGTTATGTAAGATGGATCTGCAGAATGTGTTGTTGTGTTTATTTTATTTTATCTGCTTTATTTTATTCATTCTACCTTATTCTATTCATTAGTTAAGAATTAAGCATTAAGTTTGTTACATAAGCCATAAGCTTTAAATTTGTTAGTTATGCATCCATTTAGACAACCATAAGCTGGTCTGTGATGTCATTCCACTATGACATGTATTTGTATGACTATCACATGATAGAAAATTCATTTTAGATGCGGAAGGCTACGGAAACACAAGCTTTTGAACGTGAGCTACCCGTAAGCAGATATATACAACGAAAGTGTTGTTAGATGCGTGAGCTGAATGCAGTGAGATAGATATAACATAGGTTGTTGTTAAAGTCAGAAATGTACAAGATACAGCAACAGGTGTTGTAACCACAGTGGATTTACTCAAGACAACTGTATGAAGTGTTGAATCTTTGATGCTGAAAATAAAATACCAAGACAAAGAAATCATCGGACTTCCATTCTTGTGAGTAAATGATCCAACCAAAGCTACGCTTCAAAACTAGTGAAATGACATGACCGCCTCTACATTAAAGTCAAAAGCTTTCGCTGTTTGAACGAAAACAAGTGAACGCTGAAAGGGAAAGTAAAAAAGACAAGCGTGCCTTGAACTTCACCATGCCGAACAACGAGGACGACGCTCCCAGCACTTCGCTGGAGACCCTAAAGGCGCTCATCGAGGCGAACAGACACGAGGATAACAGAAAGAACCTCGACGAGGCGCTGGAAGCAAGAAAAGGCAAGCTAAATCAACTGAATGCAATGTCTGTTGAATTAGAGGCGCTTATGAACGATGCACATAACTTAGGCATCGTTGAAACTGAGTACAGACCCGAATATTGACGACTTCCTGTTGGTGACGTAGCTTCCTGTTTTCGTATCGTTGCCGCGAAAGTTTCGCGTTTGTATCAGCGTTTAAATTACATCGCTTTATACAATTACAATATTAATAGCAACTAGCTTTTACATCTCCATACTATTCGGCTTCGCCTTTTTTCTGCAATTTTTGGAGAACGCGCGAGTTTCCTCGTCTAAGAACAACAAACGGAATTCATCTCCAACCAACTAAAACTCCGACACAGAGGTACTGTATGTTATCATGTCTACCATTCAGCTCGTTCAGTGTGTAGAGTGCAGGATGTTTAGACATTCTTCCTCCGTCATTACTGATAATTTTATTTGTGATAGGTGTGTGTTAGTGAGCACTCTGACGGAGAAGATATCAGCATTAGAGGAGCGCATCCAGACTTTAGAGAGTGTTAGAGAATGTGAGAGCAGCGTTATTCCCGTAGCGGACAGTCTGGGTGCCACAGGCGGAGATAACCAGCCCCCGACTCCGGCATTAGAGCCCTCACAGCGGGGTGAGTGGGTGACGACTCGGCGGCATACTTGTTCAGCCAAAGCTAACGCTAAGGCTAGCCCACCGGAGCACACCTCCTCTGCGCCTCACGTGTCCAACAGGTTTGCTCTCCTCAGTGATGCACCCGTTGAGAAACCTGAAAGAGCTCTGGTTATAGGAGACTCTATACTGAGACACGTGAAATTAGCTAGACTTTAGGGGCTCCAGCGACAGTGGTTAGGTGTATCCCGGGAGCCAGAGCACCGGACATAGCAGGTAATCTTAGGGCTCTAGGACAGCACAGGTTCTCTAAGATAGTGGTACATGCTGGAGCTAACGATATACGCCTTTGTCAGTCAGAGGTTAGTAAGAATAACTTTTCAGAGGTGTTTAAATTAGCGAAGGCGATGTCCGATGAAGTAGTATGCTCTGGTCCCATCCCAATGAGACGTGGTGACATAGCTTACAGAAGGTTATGGTCGCTGAATCGCTGCGTCCATGTGGTGCTCCGAAAACAATGTGGGCTACATAGACAATTGGAAGACCTTTGAGGGCAAAGCTGGCCTGTTAGGGCAGGACGGTGTCCATCCCACTTGGGAATAGGGTTGGGTATCGTTTTTTTTTTTTCGATACCGGTGCCAAATCGATACTTTGAAAACGGTACCGGTGCCAAAACGGTGCCTGAACCGATACTTTTAAGCCACAAAATTATAGTGGATGACTCAAGAATTAATTTTTATTGAGCAAAAAATTTTATGCTTAAAATTGAACAATATATTAAAAGTTTAAAGTATATATGAATATGTAAGCTTCAAAGTTTAGCAATTCTTTTGCAGAAATTTCACCATATTTGCCTTTTCTGTCAAAATATGATTCCTTTCCTGACTTATTGCCCTGCACAGGACATACATAGCCTTCTTTGCAATGATAAATGGGGTGACTGTTGTAGTACTACTAGTACTAGCTGGAAAGCCATAATTATAAAGAGAATCCATGTTACATTAGTTTTTTACAAATCGTTTGACTATTTGTTAGCATGAATGCAAGATTTGCATTTTGCTATTAACGTTACATTATCCTACTACTAACCTGCGGAAAGTCTGTCGGCACCATAATCGGTGATTCCTTTTTGCTACAGTTGGTGTGACTGGGACTGAGGGTCGTCCACACTGATAGTGCCAGCTGTTGTCCACAAGAAAACACAGTGCCTCCGTCTGCTTTTAACTTTATTCCGTGTATTTATTCTGCTTTAAACTTTATTCCGTCTGCCCTCAAATGTTTCATTAGATTTGTCGTGTTTCCGCCTTTACACGCACCTGCTGTGAAACATTTGCTGCACGTCGCGGTTTCGGAATCCTTTCTTGTGAAATACAGCCACACTTTCGACCGTTTAGTTTTAGGCATTTTAACGAGAGTTGTTTACTTTAGCATGCTAAGCTATCGGTAGACCGCCTGCTGCCGTCAGAGCGAGTGTAACGTTAGTTGCTGCATTCACGCACATCTCGGATGGTCTCTCATTTCCGGATGATTTGTGCTTTTAATTTCTTTAATTTAATCTAATAAACTATTAATCTACAAAAATATATGAATCTGGAGAACAAATATTTCAATCGACAGTTCAGGCATTTAAGTGGCACCGAAATGAGGCACCGAAATTCGCGTTCTGTTTCGGTCCGGTACATACCGGTTCTATAGGTACCGGTGCCGTCTTGGCACCGGTGTTCGGTACACAACCCTACTCGGGAAGGTGCTGCTCTCATTTCCTGTAGTATAGCTCATAGTCTCAGCGGTAAGTCATACTGTAGATTCCAAACATATTAGCCACATCACAACTCACCGTAGTGATAGACGCACACACATAGCTTGTCCTATAGAAACTGTGTCTGTTCCCCGAATACTGAGAAAAAAGAATAAATTTGTTAAATTTGCCCGAAACAATCTGATAACCAGAAAACCAGAAAAAGGCAAAATAAGTAGTCAAAATCCATCTCTAAAGTTTGGACTACTCAACATTAGATCCCTTGCGCCTAAAGCACTTATTGTTAATGAAATGATCTCAGATTATTGCCTTGACGCACTCTGTCTCACCGAAACCTGGCTTAAACCAAATGAATATTTTGGTCTGAATGAGTCTACTCCGTCAGGATATTTCTATAAGCACGAGCCCCGTCTAATTGGTCGCGGTGGTGGTGTCGCCACTATCTACAATGATGTACTCACTGTTAACCAGAAAATAAGGCCCAGGTTTAATTCATTTGAAGTGCTTATCATTAATGTTGCACTAAATGAAATACGTAATAAACCCTTGCTATATTTTACCCTGGCCACCGTGTACAGACCCCCAGGGCCATATGGCGATTTTCTTAAAAAATTTGGACATCTGCTATCAGACCTATTGGTTAACTCTGACAAAGTGTTGATAGTAGGAGACTTTAACATTCATGTAGATGATGCTAACGACGCTTTAGCACTCACATTTATGGATTTACTAAATTCCTTTGGGGTTAAACAAAATATAATTGGAGCAACTCACCGCTTTAATCATACGCTAGATTTAATTATATCCCATGGTATAGATGTCTCCAATATAGAGATCATACCTCAAAGTGATGATATCACAGATCATCACCTCCTGACATATACTCTACCCGTAGAACAGATTAGCTGTGTCTCCCCACGTTATCAATCTGTTAGAAATATGAATCCCACTACTAAAGACAGATTCACAAGTAATCTGCCGGATCTGTCCCAATTTCTTATTAGATCCCTAAATGCAGATGATCTAGATGAAGTGACTAGCAGCATGTGCACTATTTTTACCAGTACATTAGACACTGTTGCTCCCATCAGATTAAAAAACGTCAGAGATAAAACACTTGTACAACAGTCATACAGTACTCGCGCCCTAAAGAGAGCAACCCGTAACCTCGAGCGAAAATGGAGGAAAACTAAATTAGAAGTTTTTCGAATTGCGTATAAAGACAGTATGTGCAGCTATAGACAGGCTCTGAAAAACTGCTAGGACTGAGCATCTTAGCCAACTGATAGCAAGAAACCAAAACAATCCCAGGTTCTTATTTAGTACAGTGGCTCGCCTAACAAAACCTAAGATGCCCGCAGAGAGTATCCCATCACAGTTTAGAAGTGAAGACTTTATGGACTTCTTTAATGAAAAAATCAATAATATCAGGAAGAAAATAATGGAGGTTCAACCTCTAATAGTATCTCACGATCCAATTCAGCCTATAGCTTCACATTTAGATTTTCACTGCATTACAGGTATAGGACAGGAATATAGGACAGTATAAACTCATCACCTCGGCTAAATCAACAACGTGCCTGTTAGACCCAATCCCAACCAGATTTTTAAAAGAAGTGATGCTTACGGTTGGAGAGCCACTTCTAAACTTTATTAATTCTTCATTACATCTAGGTCACGTCCCTAAACCTTTCAAGTTAGCAGTTATTAAGCCGCTTCTTAAAAAATCTAATTTGGACGCGAATGAAATAACAAATTGCAGACCGATTTCAAACCTTCCGTTCATATCAAAAATAATAGAAAAAGTAGTATCAGCTCAAATATGCACATTCTTGCAGGATAACAACATCCTTGAAGAATTTCAGTCAGGTTTCAGGCCCCATCATAGCACAGAAACTGCACTAGTTAAGATTACAAACGACTTGTTTTTAGCTTCAGACCAAGGCTGCATCTCATTGCTAGTCCTGCTCGATCTTAGTGCTGCATTCAACACTATAGATCATAATATTCTCATAGATCGCTTACAAAATTATATAGGTATTCAGGGACAGGCATTAAAATGGTTTCGATCTTACCTGTCTGATCGCTACCATTTTGTAGATCTAAATGGAGAACCGTCTGGTGTAATGCCAGTGAAATATGGGGTCCCACAAGGGTCAGTTTTACGACCTCTGTTGTTCTCAATATACATGCTTCCCTTGGGTAACATCATTAGAAGACATGGGATTAGTTTCCATTGTTATGCTGATGATACCCAATTATATATCTCAACTAAACCAGACGAAATACCTAAGTTGTCTAGATTGTGTGTGTGCCCAGGACATAAAAGATTGGATGACCAATAACTTTCTTTTATTAAATTCAGATAAGACAGAAATATTACTTATTGGCCCAAAAAACAGCACACAACAGCTTTCACAATTCAGCCTGCGCTTAGAAGGATGTACTGTTACTACCAGCTCAGCAGTAAAAGACCTGGGCGTAATATTAGACAGTACCTTGTCTTTTGAAAATCACATTTCAAATATCACAAAAACAGCCTTTTTCCATCTTCGAAATATTGCTAAACTTAGGAACATCTTATCCGTATCTGATGCAGAAAAACTAGTTCATGCATTCATGACCTCCAGACTGGACTATTGTAATGCATTACTAGGTGGTTGTCCTGCATCCTCAATAAACAAGCTTCAGTTAATCCAAAATGCAGTTGCCAGGGTTCTCACTAGATCCAGAAAATATGATCAGATAACCCCAATATTATCATCCCTGCACTGGCTACCTGTTCAGTTTAGAATAAATTACAAAATAGTATTACTTACATACAAGGCCTTAAATGGTTTAGCTCCCACATACCTAACCAGTCTTCTGATGCGCTACAATCCACCACGCGCCTTAAGATCACAAAGCTCCGGACTTCTGGTAGTTCCCAGAATTTCAAAATCTACAAAAGGGGGTAGGGCTTTTTCATATTTAGCTCCAAAGCTTTGGAATAGCCTTCCAGACAGTGTTCGGGGAGCAGACACGGTTTCTCAGTTCAAAAGTAGACTCAAGACGCATCTTTTTAATCTGTCATACACATAACTCATCCCATAATCTCATACTCCAGTACACCTATACCGAATGGCAACTACGCTAATTCTCCCCATCTGTTCTGTATTTCTCTACCCATCCCGAGGAATCGGGAGATTTTGCCAGCTTCAGTAGACAAAGGCCGACCCTGCGAGGTTCCTGAGGCATCCAGAGAAGGACCAGCTCCAGCTGGATTCAGCTTTATGATGGTTGGAGCTACACATGCTGCTCCTGTGCTTCCAGTGATCCAGACCTCATCTGCCCTCTGCACCTACTGACTCGTCCCTATGCTGTACTGGTCTTCATGTCAATTTAAATAATTTCTGTCATATTGAATTTTCACCTGCACAACACACAAGATGTTATATCATTTCTATCTGTTATCGCCCAAATGAGGATGGGTTCCCTGTTGAGTCTGGTTCCTCTCAAGGTTTCTTCCTAATGCCATCTCAGGGAGTTTTTCCTTGCCACCGTCGCCGTCACGCTTGGCTTGCTCATCAGAGAAATTTCATTCATTCGTCTCATTATTATTATCTGGACATTTTTCTCACACATCCACACTTCCAATTATTTTCTTTTCTATAATAATAATAATAATTATTATTATTATTATTAATATTATTTATTTATTTTTGTTAAATTTCTTTAATTTTTGTGAAGCTGCTTTGAGGCAATGACCATTGTTAAAAGCGCTATATACAGTAAATAAAATTGAATTGAATTGAAAAAGTAGAGGTCTAGTTAATCGGTGACAATCCAGAGCCCAGGCCAGGGAGCAGACAGACAGGCTAAACCAACCGTCTGCTAGCTGCATAGAGTCGTCACTCAGGGTTCACCTTATTGAGACTGTTTCTGTTCCCCGAGCTAAGCAAAAATGTAGAAAGACTCAGAAAGTCTGTTTTAATAATTTAATTAACATAAAGACCACAAACTCCGATCATACTGAATGCGCAGCCTCTGATCTGAAGCTAGGATTGTTAAATATTAGATCTCTCGCATCAAAAGCAGTTATTGTTAATGAAATTATCATAGATCAGGCATTTGATATACTCTGTTTAACTGAAACATGGGTTAAACAGGATGAGTATGTAGCTCTAAATGAAGCTAGTCCTCCTGGATACAGCTACATACACCAGCCTCGGTTAACTGGTAGAGGAGGAGGCGTCGCAGTTATTCATAATGATAATCTGTCTATCGTACAAAAACACGGACACAAATTTAACTCATTTGAAATTCTTTATAGTAACATAAGTGTACTTAAGTATATTAAGTCAGCTCAGTCGATTCCACTAATTATAATCTACAGACCTCCAGGGCCGTATTCTGAATTTCTTAGTGAATTTGCGGATTTCATCTCAGACCTGGTCGTTTCTGTAGACAAAGCGTTAATTGCCGGGGATTTTAACATTCATTTTGAGAATACAGAAGACCCTCTGAGAACAGCATTTATGTCCATACTGGACTCCGTAGGCGTAAATCAGTGTGTAGTAGGACCCACTCATAAAGCAGGTCACACTTTAGACTTAATAATATTTTTCGGATTAAGTATAAGAAATGTATTCACAATTCCACTGTCTGAAATTATCTCAGATCACTATCTTGTCTCCATTCAATTGTGTCACAGTAATAATGTACGCACAGCACCGTGCTACCGTATTAAACGTACTTTCACATCAACTACCACTCAGAGTTTTATCAGTAATCTCCCAGAGTTACCAACTTCGATTAGGTCACCGTCTGACCCCACAGAACTCGATCAGGCGACTGAATATTTAGAGTCGACATTTCGTTGTACCTTAGATAATGTAGCTCCAGCTAAAAGAAAAATTATTAGATATAAGAAACTCGCTCCCTGGTATAACGATCACACGCGCACTTTAAAACAGACCGCTCGGAAATTAGAGCGTAAATGGCGTCAAACTAAATTGTTAGTATTTCAAATAGCATGGAAAGAGAGCATCCTGAACTATAGGAAAGCTCTTAGTGTAGCTAGATCAACGTATCTCTCCACTCTTATAGAAGAAAATAAAAATAATCCTAGATTTTTATTTAATACCATAGCCAAATTAACCAGAAATAAGACCACTACAGAAATCTCCACAACAACATCATGCAATAGTGAGGACTTCATGAACTTTTTTAATAATAAAATTGTAAATATCAGGCATAAAATTGAGGCTTTGAAACCGAACAATGTAATTGATACAGATGTTAACCAAGCCATGTCAGACTCAAACCTAGAATACTTTACTCCCCTTGAAGAGAATGAACTAATTTCACTCATCTCTTCTGCAAATTCATCAACCTGTATATTAGATCCTATACCGACACATTTTCTTAAACAGATAGTACCAGTAATAACAGAACCGCTGTTGAGAATAATTAATTTCTCACTCAGCATTGGTTATGTTCCAAAATCTTTTAAATTAGCAGTTATCAAACCAATAATTAAGAAACCTGACCTCGACCCCTGTCAGCTGTCCAATTACAGGCCAATATCAAACCTCCCCTTTATCTCTAAGATTCTGGAAAAGATAGTAGCAGAACAGCTATGCTCATATCTACATAGAAATGGCATACATGAACTGTATCAGTCAGGATTTAGGCCTCATCACAGCACAGAAACAGCACTCGTTAAAGTAGCAAATGACCTCCTATTGGCCTCTGATCAGGGTTGTGTAACTATGCTTGTATTACTCGACCTCAGTGCAGCTTTTGACACCATTGATCATGCTATTCTTCTTCACAGATTAGAAAATGTAGAGGAATTAAGGGTACAGCCCTTTCCTGGCTCAGATCCTATTTGACCGATCATTATCAGTATGTAGACTTAAATGGTGATTATTCTGCATGTTCTCTAGTGGAGTTTGGCGTTCCGCAGGGTTCAGTTTTAGGCCCACTGCTTTTTTCCCTTTACATGCTTCCTCTGGGCAACATAATCCGTAAGCATGGTATTAGTTTTCATTGTTATGCTGACGACACACAGCTATAGGTCTCAACAAAACCTGATGAGAAAAACCATCTTACTAAAGTTGAGCAATGTGTGCAGGACATAAGAAATTGGATGCTAATTAACTTCCTTCTGCTTAATCCGGATAACACAGAAGTTCTAGTCATAGGACCGCATACAGCTAGAAGTAAAATCTTAGATCACACCGTAACTTTAGATGGCCTTTCTGTTCCATCAAGTGCAACAGTAAAAGACCTCGGCGTGATTATAGATTCCAGCCTTTCATTTGAAGCTCATGTAGATAATATCACCAGGATAGCATTCTTTCACCTCAGAAATATTGCCAAGATAAGAAATATATTGTCGCTAAACGATGCAGAAAAACTAGTTCATGCTTTTATCACTTCTAGGTTGGACTATTGTAATGCCTTACTGTCTGGTTGTTCAGTTAGGTGCATAAACAAGCTTCAGCTAGTCCAGAATGCAGCAGCGAGAGTCCTCACTAGAACCAGAAGATATGAGCACATCACCCCTATCCTATCTTCACTGCATTGGCTCCCTGTGAAATTTCGCATTGATTTTAAAATACTACTCTTGACATATAAAGCATTAAATGGTCTCGCGCCGCAGTATCTGAGCGAACTGCTAGTGTCTTACGATCCTACTTCGGTCAAAGGATGCAGGCTGCTTGTCAGTACCGCGTATTATGAAAACTACAGCTGGGGGCAGAGCTTTTTCTTACAAAGCCCCAAAATTATGGAATAGTCTTCCAAATAGTGTTCGGGACTCAGACACAGTATCAGTGTTTAAGTCTAGGCTCAAAACCTATTTATTTAGCCAAGCATTTTTATAAATAGATTTGCCATAAGGTAAAGGAGCAGATCTGGGGGACTCATGGACGTAGAGTATTATGGTGAACTGGTATGTTTAGATGCTGTCTTCCTCAGTCTCATTTGATCACTCAGGTTTGTTGACGGTGAGGTGATTGTTTGCTTTACATCTCAGGGAGCCCTCATGTTTGTGTTTCCTTCTGGCTCTCCCTTTTATTTATGCTGTCATAGTCCTGCCGGAGTCCCTGCTTGCACTCTACAGTAAATATACATTCACATTATACATTGTGACTGTGACCATACCTAATTGCAATCTCTCCTCCTCTTCTCTTTCTCCTCCTCTTTCCTCTCTTCCCCTGTCTCCCCCTTTCACTCTTTCTCTCTCTCTCTGTCGAGCTACACATGTCGTTCCTGAGCTGCCAGTGATCCAGACTCCCTCTGCCCTCCGGACCTGTCTGATCCATCCTGGTGCCCCGTTTCTGGTTGGAGGTCTCGTCGCATGGATGCCCCGTGTGTTTCTTTGAGATGCGTCTGGTGTCTGGGGATGATTCTATCTACTTAGAAGATGGTTCTGGCCTCGACTGGTGTTGTCAGCTGTTTCTCTGAGGACTTGACAATTCGATAGTTCAGGACTGGAACTTTCTACAAGTCTATCTGAGTCTCCAATAACTACTGGACTCCATTTTACATCAACTATTATAACATCAATTAACATCAACTATTATAGCTGAACCTAACACTTAACACTGTATAAATGCAGATAATTTCCTGCTATCTGTTTCACCCAGATGAGGATGGGTTCCTTGTTGAGTCTGGTTCCTCTCAAGGTTTCTTCCTATTACCATCTCAGGGAGTTTTTCCTTGCCACTGTCGCCCTCGGGCTTGCTCACCAGGGACTATCTGAACATTTTGATTCATACACATTCACATTCCATACAAACTTAAATAATTCTTTTGATTGTGTAAAGCTGTTTTGAGACAATGTCAATTGTTAAAAGCGCTATACAAATAAAACTGAATTGAATTGAATACGGGAAGTTGAGAGAAGACTTTATGAGAAGTAACGTTAATGTGTTAGTGTACACTGATAAAGACGAATGCAAACGCGATCAGGTCGCCTGCTTCGCATCTGAGATACAAAGCTGCACAGAATTCATGGCTAAGGTGGATCGCTGGATAGCGGACACCAAGGGCCACTCTATGACGTCGCGAACACGCGAAGACGACGTCTCGCCAGGCGACAGCGTGTCACAGATAACGGCAGCATCCAAGAGGTCCTCCTCATCATCTACAGCATCATTAGCTCGGCTAAAAAGGGCAGAATCCACTAGAGCAGCCCTGCTAGCTGAAGCAGCAGCCGTAGACCAACAGCAGAAGCTGGAAGAGCAGGAAGTAAAACTAAAGGCACAGAAAGAAAGGCTGAGACTCGATACGGAGCTCGCAAAGGCCGAAGCTGAAATAAATGTTTACTCCGAATACATCAGCCGATCGCCCGCGAGAAAGAGCGCACTCATTGAATCGAGCAGCGCGTGCCCGAGCAGCGCGTGCCCGAGCAGCGCGTGCCCGAGCAGCGCGTGCCCGAGCAGCGCGCACCCTCACTTTTCCAACTCAAAATGCAACAGCCAAGCGCAGCCTGCAAAGGAGAGCGCAGTCACAGAATCGAGCAACGCGCACCTAAGCAGCGCGCACCCTACAGACTTGGAACACAATGAACACCGCGTGCCCACGGAATATCAAGAACACGCCTCGTGGCAGCCCGCACGAGAGTCACGCTTCGAGGCAGCCCGTTCAAGCGAGCCCATCAGTGTCAGACCTACAATAGCAAGCACTCAAGATTAATGTCCTATCCTAGACAATGAACAGTTATGTCAGAGCTTCGATACAGCACATTATCGAATGCCAACGCTCTACGGGGCAGCCCAGTCAGGCATGACCATGAGCTCAAACCCACAAATGACCAGTACCCCGAAGAAACGTTCTACCCTTAACAACGAACATCCATGGCAGGCTCATCATGCAGTATGGCGTCAGCCACAACGCCAGGCAGATTCCCCAGGCGCGCTTGCAAGTATAAATCAGCAACCGATAAGCACCTTAAGAAACCCATTTAGTATGACAGAATGCACTACTCAAGACAATGAATACTTACGTCAGAGGCTCTACACAGTAGGGCTCCAGGTGCACCGTCAAGCAGAGCTCACAGAACTGCTCGCGAGAAGCCACATGCTGTCAACCTTGCCCCAAAGCAACATTCCTCCGTACAATGAGGACCCGTTTAAATTCTCATCCTTCATGATATCCTTTGAGCGTTTCGTTGAATCCAAAGCGGACAACGACGTTGAAAGGCTGTCCTATCTCAAACTCTTCACCACAGGCGAACCCAAAGAACTTGTAGCGAGCTGCATGAACATGACAGATGGCTACCCAAGAGAAAAGAAATTGTTGCACGATAGGTTTGGTAACGAACTAAAAATTGCAGCAGCATATAAGCAAAGAGCAGCTAAGTGGCCAAAAATAAAACTGGACGACGGAAGGGCGCTAAGTGCCCTCTCCTCGTTCCTGACAACCTGCCAAAACGCGCAACCCCCCCGGTCGCATGATAAGAATGCGCACAACGCCCGCCCCCCATAGGTCACATGATAAAAACGCGCACAACCCCCTAGTATTGAGCCCTAGTATCTATACTTCTACTCAAGTAATGAATGTGAATACTTTTGACACCACTGGTCATGTGTGGTACATACCGCATCATGGCGTCTATCATCCTCAAAAGAATAAACTAAGGGTGGTTTTCGACTGTGCTGCCAGTTATCAAGGAGTGTCACTAAATAGTGAGCTCCTACAAGGACCAGACTTAACAAACTCACTCATTGGCGTGCTCACACGCTTTAGAGAAGAAGAGATTGCCATGATGGCAGACGTAGAAGCTATGTACTATCAAGTGAGAGTCCCCGAGAAGGACACAGATCTGCTGCGCTTCCTATGGTGGCCGAATGGAGATGTGAACCAAGATTTAGTTGAGTATAAAATGGTAGTTCACCTCGTTCCTGACAACCTGCCAAAACGCCATGGAGAACCGTGAATCCATGGACGAGTTGAATAGTAGCCAGTGCATGAATGACATTCTCGCAAAGCTGCCCCACAGGTGGAAGCTTCGCTCACACCAGCACTACGAGCTCCACGGAACAAGAGCCAAGTTCGCCCAGCTGGTGGACTTCATCGATCAACAAGCGATACTGTACTCCAACCTTTCCTTCGCTGACCTGGACGCCGCAACCAGCGACAGAAAACACAATCACACATCCCTTCAAGAACCCAAACAAAGGGGCCAAGGAAAACCCAGGGTCAGCTTCGCAACCGAGGTCAGACAGGTTGGTAAACATTCCAAAGACTCGATTATAAATGGGAACGCCAGTGCATTACCTGCCAGCGCCTTTACTAAACCGTGTGCACATTGCAAAGGGGAGCATATCTTAGACGATTGCTTCCAATTTAATGATAAGACACACAAAGACAAAGTAGAAGTCTTAAAAAAGAATGGATTCTGTTTCGGATGTTTAAGAAAGGGTCACTTATGGAAAGACTGTGCCAGAAAAATAACATGTTCATTGTGCGCAAAGCCACATCCTCGCATGCTACACATAGCAGTGCAAGACACGGCGCAGTTAGCCACGAGCGCCCACGAAAATGAAACTGAAGGTGAAACAAAAAATACACCACCCGCAGTGAGTTACCAATCAAATGCCCTCACTGGGGCTGGAGGTAATTGCATCCTCCCCATAGTACCCGTTAAAATAAAGTCCAAAAAAGGTGACAAAGTTGCAGAAGTGTATGCATTCATAGACCAAGGTAGTTCCGCCACATTCTGTACAGAGTCGTTAGCAAGGCGATTAAATGTACAAGGCAGAAGAGTTAAAATACTGCTGAGCACCATGAACTCAACAAAACTTGTAGAAAGTTACATGCTCAATGATTTGGAGATTAGTAGCCTGGAAGAAAACACCTTTATTGAACTTCCCAATGTGTATACACAAAAGAATATCCCAGCTACAGTGGAAAGTATTCCACAACAGCACGACATCGACCAGTGGTCCTACCTTAGCGAGGTAAAGTTGCCCCAGATTAGCGCCGGAATTTAAATTCTCATAGGAAATAAAGAGCAAAAACTCCTAGAACCACGGCGAGTAATCAATAGCAGGCATGAAGGGCCATACGCGGTGCAGAGTGCTCTCGGATGGACTGTGAACGGGCCTCTCCGAGAACCCGACGAACCAGTGATTGTTACAGTTAACCGAACCTTTGCTGATAGAGCAATATAACCATGATTTTCCCAAACGAAATTGCGATGACAAGGCAGAGATGTCACAAGAGGATTATCAGTTCTTAGATCTCGTTAATAACTCTTTGCAGTTCACAGATAATCACTTCTACATCGGCCTCCCACTTAAGAAAGCATCCGTTCAAATGCAGCTATGCAACGTGCATTAAACCTTAAACGAAAGCAGCAACAGCTCCTTTCACGAGGAGTACACAAACTTTATGAATGACATGCTAAAAAAGGGTCATGCAGTCAGTGTTCCTACACATCACACAAACCGTCAGGACGGTCATGTGTGGTGCATACCGCATCATGGCATCTATCATCCTCAAAAGAATAAACTAAGGGTGGTTTTCGACTGTGCTGCCAGTTATCAAGGAGTGTCACTAAATAGTGAGCTCCTACAAGGACCAGACTTAACAAACTCACTCATTGGCGTGCTCACACGCTTTAGACAAGAAGAGATTGCCATGATGGCAGATGTAGAAGCTATGTACTATCAAGTGAGAGTCTCCGAGAAGGACACAGATCTGCTGCGCTTCCTATGGTGGCCGAATGGAGATTTGAACCAAGATTTAGTTGAGTATAAAATGGTAGTTCATCTGTTCGGTGCAAAATCGTCGCCTAGTGTTGCTAACTTCGCCCTCAGAAAGACAGCAAAAGAAAACCACAGCAATGCACCTGCTGTGGCAGTCAATACAGTACTTAAAACAGAAATCTGTTTCGAGTCATGACCAAGCAGTCGCCCTATACAACGATCTCACAAGTCTCTGTGCAAGCGGAGGGTTTAACCTCACTAAATGGGCAAGCAATAGCCATGCCCTACTGACTTTCATTCCCGAGAGCGAAAGGATCAAAGACATGAGAGACTTAGACTTCAGTAAAGATGCACTCCCGGTTGAGAGAGCTCTGGGGGTGCTGTGGTGCATTAACTCAGACATGTTCAAGTTCAAAATTAGTTTAAAATAACGACCTGTGACAAGACGAGGAATCCTGTCAATCACCAGGTCGATTTACGACCCCTTAGGTTTTCTCGCGCCTGTCATACTGCCAGCCAAAACTCTAATGCAACAGTTATGTAAAGAAAAACTCGCTTGACGACGAAGACATTCCCGAGCAGTTTGCTAAAGCATGGAAAACCTTGCTGCAAGAGCTGCACCAACTGTCCGAGTTCAGCGTAGCAAGGTGCGTGAAACCAGCCGACTTTGGAGCCACAGTTACAGCGCAACTTCATCACCTACGCGAGTGAAATGGGATACGGAGTTGTCTCATACCGTACCTCAGGTTAGTAAATGCTGATGGACTCACACATTGCGCATTCATGTTGGGGAACTCCCGTGTAGCACCCCTGAAACAAACCATAATTCCACGAATGGAATTGATGGCGGCTGGGATCGCTGTAAAAAATGACAAAATGCTGAGAGAGCAACTAGAATTGAAATTACTAGACTCGATGTTTTGCGCTGACAGTACAACTGTTTTGAGATACATTGACAATAAAACACTTCGTTTTAAGACCTTTGTGGCCAACAGAATTGCCACTATAAGAGAGTCAACCAAGACAAAGCAATGGAGGTACGTCAATACCTCAAAAAACCCAGGTGATTCTGCGTCCAGGGGGGAATCCTGTGAAAAGTTTATGAAAAACGTCACCTGGATTCACGGCCCTTCCTTTCTCAAAGAAGCAGAGTGTAACTGGCCTGAAAATATTTATGACACGTCAGTGAAAGAAAATGACAATGAAATTAAGCTCTCAGCTTTAGTGAACATTATGAGCATTACAGAAAGCACAGACGCAGTGAGTAAATTAATTAATTATCACTCCGACTGGCACAAGTTAAAAAGATCCGTTGCCTGGATCCTTCGCATCAGAGACATGCTCAAACAAAAAACAGAAAGGGTCAAAACACACGTAGATAAGCCAAAGACAGAAAGTCACAAGTCGCTAACAGCTCAAGACCTAACAAGAGCAGAAAACAAAATCATTAAGTTCACTCAAAGACAAAATTTTAAGGAAGAAATTCTCACGTTGCAAAAGGGTAAAGCAGCAGCAGAACTCAAACAGGGAATTCCCACACAGCAAAAACGAAAGGCATCTATAAAAAGAAACAGCTGCTTGTCCAAACTGGACCCAGTACTACAGGATGGATTGCTGAGAGTCGGAGAATGTGTCGGCAGGTACGCAATGCCAGAGCACGTTAAACACCCAGTCATTGTACCTAAAGACTCACACATTGTAACATTAATATTAAGAGAAGTTCATGAAAGGATTGGACACAGTGGCAGAAACTACATGCTTTCAGAATTGCGGCAGAAATACTGGATTCCGACTGCTAACTCACTTGTAAGACAGTTTCTCTCCAGGTGTCTGATATGCAGAAAGTCTAGAGCTAAAACATGTGAGCAAAAAATGTCAGAATTGCCAAGTGATAGAATAATACCAGACCACCTACCCTTTACTAATGTGGGAGTAGACTACTTCGGACCCTTCGAGGTCAAACGTGGCAGAAGTAACGTTAAAAGATATGGTGTACTTTTCACTTGTCTGACAACAAGAGCTGTGCACATTGAAATCGCTCATTCGCTTGACACAGACTCTTGTGTGAATGCCATTCGACGCTTTGTGAGTAGGAGAGGTCAGGTGTCAGTCATGAGAAGTGACAATGGAAAGAACCTTACAGGCGCAGAGACCGAACTGCGCGAGGCAATTCAGCAATGGAACCAGGCACAAATTGAAAGCTCCCTTACGCAAAGAAGCATACAGTGGACATTTAAACCACCTTCTGGTTCTCACTTTGGTGGAATATGGGAAAGGAAGATTAGATCAGTTAGAAAAATCTTGAGATCAGTACTGAAAGAACAAACACTGGATGATGAGAGTTTGCACACATTCATGTGTGAAGTGGAAGCGATAATGAATAATCGACCCCTCACCTCACTACCGTCTCTGAAGATCCCACAGATCTGGAACCTCTGACACCTAACCACCTGCTGCTGATGAAAAAACAGCCAAACCTGCCCCCTAGACTTTTCAAAAGGGAAGATATATTTGCATGTCGCAGGTGGAAGCAGATTCAGTATCTATCAGACCTGTTCTGGAAGCGATGGGTGCGTGAATACTCGCCCTTGCTCCAGGAACGTGAAGAATATGTGAAATGGACTGTTAAATGTGTTATAATCTGTTATGAAAGTTGATACGCAAATATAAACACCTGAGATGAATATTATACATTTAAAAGATTTAAAATGTTTTTGAAGGTTAAGAATGTTTAATGCCATGTCGTTCCAAAAAAAAAAAAAAAAACACAAAGTTGTAATTGTCAGTCTTCCTGCCTGTCAATTAGGGGCTGGAATGTAAGAGCCATATCACATTTGTTATGTAAAATGGATCTGCAGAATTTGTTGTTGTGTTTATTTTATTTTATCTGCTTTATTTTATTCATTCTACCTTATTCTATTCATTAGTTAAAAATTAAGCATTAAGTTTGTTACATGAGCCATAAGCTTTAAATTTGTTAGTTATGCATCCATTTTGACAATCGTAAGTTGGTCTGTGATGTCATTCCACTATGACATGTGTTTGTATGACTATCGCATGATAGAAAATTGTTTAGATGCGGAAGGCTACGGAAACACAAGCCTTTGAACGTAAGCTACCCGTAAGCAGATATACAGTATACAACGAAAGTGTTGTTAGATGCGTGAGCTGAACGCAATAAGATAGATATAACATAGGTTGTTGTAAAAGTCCGAAATTTACAAGATACAGCAACAGGTGTTGTAACCACAGTGGATTTACTCAAGACGACTGTATGAAGTGTTGAATCTTTGAAAATAAAATACCAAGACAAAGAAATCATCGGACTTCCATTCTTGTGAGTAAATGATCCAACCAAAGCTACGCATCAAAACTAGTGAAATGACATGACCGCATCTACAACTTGGAAGGTGTTCCGTCAAAGTTATCCGGGATTGCCAGTCGTGGACCTTTTGTGGTAGAGGGGAGTGCTGTGGCGTCAGTCATCAGACTAGGATGAGAGCTGGATGACTCAGTGGATGGAGTACGGAGTGCTTGCAGCGTCTTAACCAGCTCCTCTGTGAGGGTGGTGAGGTGGTGTGCTGATACATAGATGCTGGATCAGTAGACGGCGAAGTCTTCTATGACGCGCAAGTCAGCGTGAATGAGATCCATATGCAACTTTAATGAAAACAGACTCATAAACAAACAAATCAGGGTCAAACCGGGGCAATCAGAACAGTGTAGACAAACCAGAATGTTTGTCAGTGAGAGTGAGCGTGTAATTTGAAGTCTGTGGGTAATTGCTGACACCTGTGCTGGTGATCAGCCCCAGGCACGGGGTTGTGGGTAATGGAGTCCGAATGAAACTAGTACTCCGGCGATGGCTCCTCACTAATTCAACAATTTTGTATGTAATGACTCAAGAAATGAAATGAAGACTATTAGTTTTATTGTGACGACTATTCAGCATCCAAAAATATAGTTCATTTTGACTGACATGACATAAGCAAATGATCATGTTATAAAACGGCAGAGAATTGTATGAAAGCAACTGATACATGTCCAAGGGCATTTGCAATTTGTTCAGAGGAAGGAGAAATTGCTACTATGATGTGCACAAATGACTAAATGTTGTGGAGGTTGCACTAATGGTTTTGAGACTTTTCATTCGGATCTGAGAAAAGCACCAAAGCAACTGAAAAAAACTGTAAAATGAGATATTAATAATGTAAATGACAAAATGCAAAAACCCTGATCTCAACACAACAAGCTCATGCTGAATAGGACAAACTGCTGCCCTTATAACAGATCATTAAAAATAACCAGCAGTGGTTGCTGCTGTGAGCACTATAATAAGTAATAAATAATAATTAACATAATAAAATATATTGTGGTTATGAAAAACACACAACACAAGAATTAAAATGAAACCTTAAAGTGATTAAAGTGAATCCAGTCGAATTGTGATAAAGAAAGTGGTTCGATAGATCTTTTATTTTATTTTTTTACTTTTTTCTGTTCCTGAGTGAGACATGACTAAAAGAATGTCAAGGTATTTATTATCCGTTCCTGTCCACCCCCATTGTGCACCAGTTTCTTCCTTTGACAATATAAATAACATCATACATAACATTCTTGCCTCTTACCACTTGTAAGGAGGATATCATTTAGGACAGAAATGAAAGAGCACGAGAAGGAAAACAACATTCACTGTTTATTACTAGTGTTTGTACAGCCCTCTGTAGAACAAGAAGGATTAGATAAAAGATGGGGATAAAAGACAATCTGATGAAAAACACAGTAAAGCCCACTCAGCAACTCTTGATTAATGACAATTTAGTTTAGCAATGTTTATGCTAGAAAATTAGATACAAATCCTAGATAAGTCCAGAAAAGACCTAAGATAAGCCAATGTTTAGATATAACAATGAAACCATTCTGCTGACTCTTAGGAGCAAATTCAACAACAACATAACAAACACTATATTTAACAATGTTCCAATCCTAATCCCATCCGGGGTGTACCTCGCGGTAGGTCTATTGGGATAGGCTCCAGGTCTCCCATGACCACGTATACATGATAGAATGGTATAGCCAGTTGTGAGTCACAATTCCAATCACATACAGTACAGTATATATACATACAGTATGTGCATACGATATATGCAGTATAATATGCACGAATATTCTGTAACTATACATACTGTACATGTATAGATACTTGTTCATTTGTCTTTTGGCTGTTCCTGAGTTCCTAATCCACGCAACAATTTGGCACAGGTTTTACGTTAGACGCTCTTCCTGACACAACCTTCCTATTTTGAGCATTGGCTGGGAATCAAACCTGGGCCATTACCACACTGATTTGAATAAAAGGCAAGACTCTCTCCCATATACAGTATATTGCATGTTTTGACTTGCAATGTAAGGTGCAAGGTACAGTACCATGATATTTCCTCAAATGCTTGAAACCTTAATCATAGGAGTCTTCCTAGTATAACATAGGAGTAATAGTTTCTGGTACAGTCCAATTTACATATTTACTGTAATTATACATTTACAAACCGGATTCCAAAAAAGTTGGGACACTAAACAAATTGTCAATAAAAACTGAATGCAATGATGTGGAGATGGCAAATGTCAATATTTTATTCAGAATAGAACATAGATGACAGATCAAAAGTTTAATCCGAGAAAATTTATCATTTTAAAGGAAAAATATGTTGATTCCAAATTTCACGGTGTCAACAAATTCCAAAAAAGTTGGGACAAGTAGCAATAAGCGGCTGGAAAAAGTAAATTTGAGCATAACGAAGAGCTGGAAGACCAATTAACAGTAATTAGGTTAATTGGCAACATGATTGGGTATAAAAAGAGCTTCTCAGAGTGGCAGTGTCTCTCAGAAGCCAAGATGGGTAGAGGATCACCAATTCCCACAATGTTGCACAGAAAGATAGTGGAGCAATATCAGAAAGGTGTTACCCAGCAAAAAATTGCAAAGACTTTGCAGTTATCATCATCAACTGTGCATAATATCATCCGAAGATTCAGAGAATCTGGAACAATCTCTGTGCGTAAGGGTCAAGGGCGTAAAACCATACTGGATGCCCGTGATCTCCGGGCCCTTAAACGACACTGCACCACAAACAGGAATGCTACTGTAAAGGAAATCACAGAATGGGCTCAGGAATACTTCCAGAAACCGTCGTCAGTGAACACAATCCACCGTGCCATCCGCCGTTGCCAGCTGAAACTCTACAGTGCAAAGAAGAAGCCATTTCTAAGCAAGATCCACAAGCACAGGCGTTTTCATTGGGCCAGGGATCATTTAAAATGGAGTGTGGCAAAATGGAAGACTGTTCTGTGGTCAGACGAGTCACGATTCGAAGTTCTTGTTGGAAATGTGGGACGCCATGTCATCCGGACCAAAGAGGACAAGGACAACCCAAGTTGTTATCAACGCTCAGTTCAGAAGCCTGCATCTCTGATGGTATGGGGTTGCATGAGTGCGTGTGGCATGGGCAGCTTGCATGTCTGGAAAGGCACCATCAATGCAGAAAAATATATTCAGGTTCTAGAACAACATATGCTCCCATCCAGACGTCATCTCTTTCAGGGAAGACCCTGCATTTTTCAACAAGATAATTCCAGACCACATTCTGCATCAATCACAGCATCATGGCTGCGTAGGAGAAGGATCCGGGTACTTAAATGGCCAGTCTGCAGTCCAGATCTTTCCCCTATAGAGAACATTTGGCGCATCATAAAGAGGAAGGTGCGACAAAGAAGGCCCAAGACGATTGAACAGTTAGAGGCCTGTATTAGACAAGAATGGGAGAGCATTTCTATTTCTAAACTTGAGAAACTGGTCTCCTCGGTCCCCAGATGTCTGTTGAGTGTTGTAAGAAGAAGGGGAGATGCCACACAGTGGTGAAAATGGCCTTGTCCCAACTTTTTTGGGATTTGTTGACACCATGACATTTTGATTCAACATATTTTCCCCTTAAAATGATACATTTTCTCAGTTTAAACTTTTGTTCTGTGATTTATGTTCTATTCTGAATAAAATATTGACATTTGCCATCTCCACATCATTGCATTCAGTTTTTATTCACAATTTGTTTAGTGTCCCAACTTTTTTGGAATCCGGTTTGTATAATTTATAGTGAAATTATCACACATGTGGCTAAATTGCAAGTAATATTGTAAGAGTTATATATTGTGGTTGCCAAAATCATCTTATGCATCACCAAACATAGTAAATAAAGTGAAAGGTAAATAAAATATATTTATATGAATAAAAGAAAGGTTTTGTCTGTACATCACTCAGAACTCAGCTATCTTTATGCTTAATATATTGGAGGAACTAAAACCAGTCTCAGAAAATTTCCTATTCCTATGTTTTGTATGTCAAATTTGTGCAAAAACAAATTTGAGAAAAAATATACATTTGTAAAAAATTAGAAATTAGAAAAAGACTGAGGGTGTGCAAATATGCATAAAAAGTGTCTTATTAAAGTGACTTATTTAAGTGTCTTGTGCAATGGTCCATAAATGAAAACATAAATATGTAAGTGTAGATGTGCATGAATGTGTCCATTGTGTCCATGAATGTCCAGTCAATTTTGGATGTTAAAAAGATGTTCTGCTTGGTGGTGTGGTTTAGAGACCTTATCGCCTGCGGGAAGAAGCTCCTCTTCAGTCTCACTGTGTTGGCCTTCAGGAAGCAGAATCGCTTTCCAGACCGCAACAGAGTGAACAGTCCATTGCTGGGGTGGCTGAGGTCCTTCACAATCTTCCTGGCCTTGGTTCAGCACTGCTTGCTGTAGATTGAGTGCAGGTCAGGGAGTTTGGTGCGGATGCACTACCTGTCCTCGTCTGAGCTCGTCTGTCCTGCATGGTGCTGTTTCTAAACCAGGTCATGATGTTTCCCATCAGGATGCTCTCTATGGTGCAGGAGTAGAAATTCCTAAGCACCTTGGAGAGCAGTCTGAAGTCTCTCAAGTGTCTGAGGTGGTAGAGACGCTGCCCGGCCTTTGTCACCAGGGTGTTGATATGACAGGACCATGACAGGTCCTGTGTGATGTGAACACCGAGGTATCTGAAGCTGTCCACTCTCTCCACTGTGAAGTTATGTGTTTTTGTGTAAATAAGTTAGGCAAAGAGTCGCTGTCGTACAGGAAAACAAGTAGGCATGTACAGTATGTGTCCTTCAACCTGAAATAATAATATGGCAGAATACATTAAAGCTGATCAGCTTATTTTCAGCTTTAACCCCTCTTTACTTTACTCAGGTACTTACACTAGTATATATATTTATATATTTATATATACATATAGAAAGAAACAGAGAGCGAGAGAGAGTGAAAAAGGACATCCATGGTTTGAGTTTGCAGTCACAGACTTTATCGACCTAACTTTGTTCTATAAAAAAATATCTTCTCTCTCAAATAATCCAAATGAATAAGACAGTGCATGAAGGAGTAATATCACAAAAGGTCACCTGTCAGTTTGAGATGGAGGGAAAAAGAGGACCCCAGAATAATGAAAGTCCCCCTATCCAGATTCAGAGCAGCAGGTCCTAAATGAAGAAAATATCACGTTTGTTCCGCTGTCTGACCCATTGGCATGTAAAGAGTATGGGCATGAATTTCAATGAGATAATATTAATCACTAATCATTTCACTTTGGCTCAGATTAGATGTCTTTAATAACTTAACTTAATAACTTACGTTCTTAGTGCAAATATGGAAAATAAATGAAGAGTTGCTTTGTTAATTTCCTCACATTAAGATGTTAAATTTTAGGCCTGGGTGTAAAGGCAGTGCCAGGTGTGAGGACCTCCCTCTGTGACTGCGCTGATTGGGACATTTGCAGTAATTATTTATTAACAGCCTCCTTGGTGGCCTCTTGAGGGATCAAATCTCTGGTCTGTGTACATGGTGTTTGCACATTCTCCCTGTGCTAGGTGGATGTCTCTGGTTTCCTCCCACCAAATACATACATATTGTACTTGATTTGAAGGGCAGGATTTAATCAAATTACTGTAATGACATCTGGTTACAAAATTGAAAAACTTTGAAAGCATAATTTGTCTTGAAAAATTTATTTGAAAAACAGTTTAAGCTTTGTTTATAACTAGCAGATAAAAAAATAAGGAATTTGTTAACTTGAACCACTATTTGTTCTACAGAGATACAGAGAAAGTGTTTTGTACTTTTTATCACAAATTATAGAATACAACAGAGAAAGACATCTAATTAAAAAAATTAAAATTCTTACACAACACCTACAGTACAGTATATTCATTTTGAAACTGCATTGAATTAGACTTGCCCATCACTCACCACCGCAGTTTTCTTAGGATTGCCCTGTACGTGGTATCATCCATCTTTTCATAACTATGAACTGTTTTCCAGGCCTCTGATGAAAATAAGGTGACAACATGATGCTAACACTCTCATGCTTCACTGCTTTTTACAATAGTAAAATCACTTAAAATATTTTTTTTTAACCCAGATTATATTATAGGTTTATAATAATTATTACTTACATTATTCTAAACTGTACAGTGGTTACTCAACCGGAATGGTTGTCCAGTAATGGACTGTTCTCTTTGTTGCGGTCTGGGAAGCGATTCCGTTCCCTAAAGGCCAACACAGAGAGGCTGAGGAGGAGCTTCTTCCCGCAGGCGATAAGGTCTCTCAATCACACCTCCACGCAGGACTAATAACATCTTTTAAGCTCACAACACTGACTGGACAATCATGGACACATTCATACACACTTGCACTAAATATTTATACATCTGGACAATTGCACATGTCACCTTTCATGCATATTTGCACAACCAATTACATTTTAATTCTATATACATATATACTCTTTTTGCAATATTTTATTATGCCCTTATTGTACAGTTAATTTTACTAGTTAAAATTATTTCTTTAGTATTTCCTTTTTATTGATTATTTATTTTACGTACAAGCTTTTATTTTCTTTTTAAGGTCACTGGCGGTCGTATAAGCATTTCACTGCATATTATACTGTGTATGACTGTGTATGTGACAAATAAAATTTGAATTTGAATTTGGTTATTACCGTCGCCAGTGGCAGTTCTACACTGAATTGCTCCCTGGGCGAGACTCCCTCCCGGCGCCCCACCCAAAAAAAAAATGGTTGACCTCAGGTATGTCTTGATTAGATTGAAGCTCAAAGAGGCTCATGGTTTTTGATGGCAGTCATTAGACACTTTATTAATCTAATCTAATCTAATCTAATCTAATCTAATCTAATCTAATCTAAGGGAGGAACAATTAGCTCCTTGGTTAATTTACTGCCTCAAATTATATGCTTTGTCACGTAACAGAGTTATAGCAAATGGAAAATGTCTTTTAAACTATCTACACATATTTAAATTAAACTGGCTATTTACAGTATACTGTAAATATATCGTAAATATATTGGCTATAGCCAACATTAACATACAGTAATAAACAATGGAAATAAATAACTGTACTTGCAACAGTCTTGCTGCAAAGCATAATTTTGTGGTTACATTTTGTGGTATTTAATAGAAACCATTAGAATTTCTTTGATGGTTTGTAAATTAGGCTTTTATTGTGTGTGTGTTTTTAGCAAGGTAAGCATAGCAAGCATCATAAGCAAGAAGGCTAACCAAAGAGTTAACGTTATACCACTAATTAACATGATGACATGAATACCTTAATCATACAGAGAGAACATTGTTGTATACCTTTATCTTTTGCCCGTTTCTCCTCGTCTACTTTTCTTTTTTTCCCTAAATCGGGCCCCTGACAGCTTTGGCCTTTTTCTCTCCATCGCTGTTTACTTTATAATCGACGATTCGACAATCAACAGATTTCCCCCAACGCCGTCACTCACGACCAGAAGTCAAGACTAAACCAATTCACCTCCACATCATGATCGTTTTTATTATCTATTTTTATTTGCCATTTCACACAATTAAATAAATGAAAAAAAAAGTGCAAATTATTGGTGTGTTTATAATATTTTGAAGAAAGTCAGGTAGACATTATTTAGCCCCCCTTCTTGTCCGCTTCCAGCCCACTTCGCCCATGCCTAAAACCGCCACTGACCGTCGCGCGCTCACCGCCGTTTAAAGGCGACAGCGGCCAAAATAAATCAGTTGTATTTCAAAGTCATTCGTAAAATGGCCGCCAGGTGGCGCAAAGATGAATTTTCATTCATCGCAGTAAATACAACAGTGATGGCAATTTCCACAACAAACATGAAAAATCTGAACCAGAGCTATTGATGTGTACTGTACAATAATGAGTAAAAAAAATTATAGTAGATTTATTAACTGAAATAAATGACCGTATTTCTGTCATTCCCCACTTAAGGGGGTGGGAGAATTTTCAAGCCCCACTTGTCAACAAAATTATAACGCAATCGGCCAAGTTTACTATTTATTGAAATATAAATTTCTAAACCAATAAGATCAAATAACACCAAGTTGAAAACAGATAAAATACATGTGAAATTATTATAACAGGTTTACTTCGTCACTAATCTAGATCTTTCTTTCAAAGAAGTCGAGTGGCTTATTAACGTGACTGGGGCGTGTTGTCTCCGAGTAGTACAGCGGTTAAGTCCGCGCCCTTTCCGCGGGGGCCAGTCGTGAATAGCTGGAACTCAGTGACAGCCAATGAAATTGAAGCATTTTCCACATGGTGTGGCGTGGCTTAAATAATAACATAAAATCGTCCCGACCCTGGTTCGAATTCCGCTCTGGGTGAAAATGTAATAAATGTGAATCCTTTGTTTTACACTTTTTGCTTATGATTATCATTAAATTATACAGTAGCAACTGTGAGGTGAATGCTAATTTTAATGTGTTTCATAGCTTAAGAAAAAAAAAATCTCAATTGCAAACATGTGTTTAGTACTGAAGCATAACTTGATAATGTAATGGCATGGCTATATCCAAAACTTGGTTTGTGGCTATTAAATAATAAGACTGACTTCAATTATTCAGCTGAAACACTTTTAATTGAAATTGCAATTAATTGTTACAATCTCCACACTCATTAATTTATTTTACTTCTCTCTATACATTATTCACTTTTCTTAATAAAGCATGCAGAAATTATTATATTTTAAACAAATATCGAAAAAAGCTCTTGGCAGCAATAACATGGCAAAAAACTGAATGCTAAATGCTAAAAATGAATGCTAATCATATATACAAATAAAAGTATATTTAATAGTTTTGCCTTCTCCTTTTACGGAAGAATGAATGTTTAAAATGAATGGGGCCACCAGAGTGTCTTACAGATTTCAACAGAAAGATAAAAGAGATAAATATACACATGGATACAAAAATAATAGTAATAATAATCAGATGAGTGTACATTTCTAATGGTTCTTTTTTTGACAAAGGGCAGCATTAGTGAAAAAAATAATAAAAAACTATAAAGAACAAGAAGAACAAAAAAAATACACACTTGAGAAACCACTGTCAGTCTCCCCCTTTCTTACATTATCTTTTCCCATCTTTGTCTTTTCATCTCATTAAATGTAAAATCCTGAAAAATCCTTCCTTCTCCATGTTTCTAAATATCCTTGTACAAAGAAAATACCTTTGCAGGTCAGTAATCTACTTCCCTGCCATTCCATGGTAACCTGTGTGTACGAGTCGGCTGTTTGGGTTGAGAAGGAAAGATTTAAGTGAAGATTCAGTTTGTGAAAACAATTCGTAGTCCTGGCGCAGGAGGACTTTTGGTTAGACAGCTCTTTCAGGTCCTGAAAAACCTGCATTTTACCTGTTAAAAAGAACAAATATTTTGTTTAATTAAGCATCACAGACAAGCATAGTTTTTATAAAATATGTTGATAAATGCTCAGTGGGCAACAAGGATTATGAAGTTTAAATATCAGCACTGGTATAATTAAAAAAGTGAAGTGCAAGCCCTATCATTTGGAGATCCAGTTTCGAACCCCGGGTGATGCTGTTTTAAATTCTTTTATTTTAATTATAGCAAAATTTAAATAAATCAAAATAAAATGTTTTATTTTAATTTTGCTCATCATACTATAGAAAAAACAGCAAACTCATTACGGGACTCATTATGGTTGTATATCGTGCTCTGAATAATAAATGTTCTGTTGTTATGTCTTCAATCATTGTAATTTGAAATTTTTTTGTTTGTTTGCTGTTTTTTCTATAGTATGCTGAGCAAAAGAAAATAAAAAAATAATAAAACAGCATCACCCAGGGATCGAACCCAGATCTCGCGCATGAAAGGGCGAGGTCTTAACCGCTGTACCACTCGGACATTTAGAGACAACACGCCCCAGTCACATTAATAAGCCACGTTAATAAGCCACTCGACTTCTTTGAAAGAAAGCTCTAGATAAGTGACGAAGTAAGCCTGTTATAATAATTGCATGTGTATAAATAAATGTAATGTAAATGTATAAAACATTTTATTTTGTTTTATTTTAATTTTTCTATAATTAAAATAAAAGAATTTTAAAACAGCATCACCCATGATTCAAACCAGCACTCTCCTTTTCTCTGGGCAAGCACTCTACCACTGCACCACTCGGAAGCTCTAACACTGCTATTGATTTTATTCTTTTATGGCTCTGTTAAGACGTAGACGCAGGAGAACGTCCTGACAATGTTTTAATTTTATGGTCATTTATTTCAGTTAATAAATCTACTATAAATTTAAAGAACACAAGAAATAAGATGACACAAAACCCTACACACTTCTTTTGTAATTACACATGATAAAATCTAAAGGCTCACTGTGTTAACATTTATTGTTCTTAAATTTGATCCTAATAAGATTTGATTTAATTTGACTTTGACATTTGTACTGTAATTTTAGTACTGTGATTATGAATTCGTTTAACTACAGTGTTTCACTACGTGCAGTTCTAAAGGAGCGCGTCTCATTAATCCGGGAAGAGAATGAACTAAGGCATGAGGCATCAGTCTATAGTTATATAGCGCCACTCAATGGTAAAAGCCAGCAAACGCACAAACCCAAATGCTGTCGCCGACGGTAAAACCGACGCTCCGAGTAGGTGACCACTGTATGTTCTGCTCTCCATTTATAGTTCAATAATAACACTGAAAGTGTCACGGATGTACTAACCTGAGGGACCAGAAGATGTAGCTTTAGCGGTTAGCCCAATGTAGCGTGGATGGTGAACCCAAACGCGGAGAGAAGCGAGTAGGTAGGATATTCCCGCGATTTAGTTTAAGGACTCTCACAAAGGGTGAGCAAGGGAAAAACACAAATTTAACCCGTGTCCTGTAAATGCACACACAATAGCAGAAAGCAATAACCCAGAATTGGTGAGTACTCACGGTTTGGTTGATCGCAGCACGAACCGACATGGGCCGAACTCAATGACTGAGCGTTCTGCTATGGTTTATTTACTCCTTTTATACTTCCTGATTCACAACCGCTCTACTTCCGGGTCCTAGTGCCGTTCGTGGATTGAGTGTGCATGACAGTACCCCCCCGTCCAGGACCGGCTCCAGACGGTGCTGGGATGGAGGATACCCTGTGACGGTAGTCCCGAATTAGTTCTGGATCGAGGATGAAACGTGCTGGGACCCAAGACTGCTCCTCGGGGCCATAGCCCTCCCAATCAACCAGGTACTGAGTGCCTCTGCCCCGAGGGCGCGAGTCGAGGATCCGTCGCACGGTGTAGGCGGGACCGCCGTCAATGATTCGGGGAGGAGGAGCAGGGGGGGTGGGGTGGAACCATGGGTGAAGTGATGAAGGGTTTTAGTTGGGATGTGTGGAATACGGGGTGGATTCGGAGTGCCGCAGGCAGCTGGAGCCGGTAGGTGACAGGATTGATTTTGGGATGGATGCGGTATGGTCAGATGAATCTGGGTGACAGTTTCTTGGATTAGGTGTGTAGATGGAGGTTCCTTGTGGATAGCCATACCTTGTCACCTACGTTATACAACCGTCGCGGGGGGTGTCGACGGCGATGTTGAGTAGTGTAACGTGTGTTGGCTCGTCGGATGGCTTGGTTCGCCAACGTCCAGAGCCGCCGACACCTGCGGACCAACTGTTGGGCTGAGGGTACATCAACCTCCGGTTCTTGGTGTTCGAACATCGGAGGTTGGAAACCGTAGCATACCTCAAACGGACTGAGATTGGTGGCAGATGAGACGTGTAGGTAGTGGGACAACTCAAACCCATAGGAGGTAGCGAGCCCAGGAGCGCTGACGATCCGCCACAAAACACCTTAGATAGCGCTCCAGTTATTGGTTGGTCCGCTCCATCTGACCATTGGTCTGGGGATGGTACCCAGAAGATAGGCTACACGTGGAATGGATCAGACGGTAGAAGGCCTTCCAGAACCGGGCAGTGAACTGTGGCCCCCTCTCCGAGACGATATCTTTGGGGAACCCATGCAGGCGGACTACGTGCTCTAATATCAGTTCTACAGTGTCCTTGGCTGAAGGGAGTCCGGTTAGGGCCACCAGGTGCACGGCTTTGGAGAAACGATCGACGATGGTTAAGATGGTGTTTTTTCCTTCGGATTCCTACACAGATATATATCTGGCAACCCTTGTACGAGGACGCTGAGATGCTGCTTTTTTCTGAGCTCCGCCATACTGACCAACTTTTAAACTTTTTCGTCCCCTTACGAAGAGTGTACATAAAACGGATAAGTATCTTATAATATATTTACTCGAAACGCGTGTTATATCGTTAAGTTTTAATTGTTTTGCAGCACACCGCTTTTAGCCGGCATTAGCATCGCTAATTAGCATTAGCATCGCTAGCCCGTTAGCCCGGCTATCACGTTTGTTTGTAAAGTTTGTTTTCGCTTCTTCACACCGATTATTTTCCGTGTTTAGACACCATGTCGGTTGTGATTCTGCCTCTGAGTGCAGGTGAGGAGCCATTGGAGCTGCACTCGGTGGATCTGGAGGTGGAGGCCATGGAGAAGCTGATCCGTGAGCTACAGGTGAAGCTGGCCCGGCTACAGCAGCGGAAAGCCACGCTGGAATCGACGCGGACCGACGCTCACCTGTCCCAGGTAAATTCTCGGCGTGACACAATCTCTCCGACAACCTCAACCCCGCGTGTTTCTCTGCCCAGGTCCAACACACCAAGGACGCAGCCCGCCCAGTTTTCCTACATCCCGGCGCCGGGATACCACGGACCCTGGATACAGCAGCAGCGGAAGAAGCACGCCAAGCCCCGGGCGAGGACCTCTCCCCCTCCGCCACCACCCGTCTTCGACATCTCGACCCGAAACCGCTTCGCTCCTCTCTGTGAGATGGCACACGACGTCCTGGTCATCGGAGACTCCATCATTCGTCACGTGCGTGCTACCACGGCTAAAGGTAAGGTGCACACACGCTGTTTACCTGGTGCACGTGTTCTTGATGTTGCTGCACAGGTGCCTGCTGCCCTGAGGAGGAACATTGGAGCTGTGGTTCTTCATGCCGGCACGAACGACACCAGGCTGAGGCAGACGGAGATCCTAAAGGACTTCAGGAGCCTGGTCGAGAAGGTTCGCAGCACATCACCCACGACAAGGATCATCGTATCTGGACCGCTTCCCACATTTCAGCGAGGAATCGAGAAGTTCAGTAGATTATTTGCCTTTAATGAATGGTTACAATCTTGGTGTCAACAGCAGAAATCACGCTTTGTTGATAACTGGAATGTTTTCTGGGAGCGTCCTAGGCTCTATCACACCGATGGCCTACACCCTAGCAGAGCTGGAGCAGCGGTCCTCTCTGACAACATCTCCAGAACACTACGAACCATCTGACTGGCGGTAAGTCATACTGTAGATTCCAAACATATTAGCCACATCACAACTCACCGTAGTGATAGACGCACACACATAGCTTGTCCTATAGAAACTGTGTCTGTTCCCCGAATACTGAGAAAAAATAATAAATTTGTTAAATTTGCCCGAAACAATCTGATAACCATAAAACCAGAAAAAGGCAAAATAAGTAGTCAAAATCCACCTCTAAAGTTGGGACTACTCAACATTAGATCCCTTGCGCCTAAAGCACTTATTGTTAATGAAATTATCTCAGATTATTGCCTTGACGCACTCTGTCTCACCGAAACCTGGCTTAAACCAAATTAATATTTTGGTCTGAATGAGTCTACTCCGTCAGGATATTTCTATAAGCACGAGCCCCGTCTAATTGGTCGCGGTGGTGGTGTCGCCACTATCTACAATGATGTACTCACTGTTACCCAGAAAATAAGGCCCAGGTTTAATTCATTTGAAGTGCTTATCATTAATGTTGCACTAAATGAAATACGTAATAAACCCTTGCTATATTTTACCCTGCCCACCGTGTACAGACCCCCGGGGCCATATGGCGATTTTCTTAAAGAATTTGGACATCTGCTATCAGACCTATTGGTTAACTCTGACAAAGTGTTGAAAGTAGGAGACTTTAACATTCATGTAGATGATGCTAACGACGCTTTAGCACTCACATTCATGGATTTACTAAATTCCTTTGGGGTTAAACAAAACATAATTGGAGCGACTCACCGCTTTAATCATACGCTAGATTTAATTATATCCCATGGTATAGATGTCTCCAATATAGAGATCATACCTCAAAGTGATGATATCACAGATCATCACCTCCTGACATATACTCTACCCGTAGAACAGATTAGCTGTGTCTCCCCACGTTATCAATCTGTTAGAAATATGAATCCCACTACTAAAGACAGATTCACAAGTAATCTGCGGGATCTGTCCCAATTTCTTATTAGACCCCTAAATGCAGATGATCTAGATGAAGTGACTAGCAGCATGGGCACTATTCTTACCAGTACATTAGACACTGTTGCTCCCATCAGATTAAAAAAAGTCAGAGATAAAACATTTGCACTGTGGTACAACAGTCATACTCGCGCCCTAAAGAGAGCAACCCGTAACCTCGAGCGAAAATGGAGGAAAACTAAATTAGAAGTTTTTCGAATTGCGTATAAAGACAGTATGTGCAACTATAGACAGGCTCTAAAAACTGCTAAGACTGAGCATCTTAGCCAACTGATAGCAAGAAACCAAAACAATCCCAGATTCTTATTTAGTACAGTGGCTCGCCTAACAAAACCTAAGATGCCCGCAGAGAGTATCCCATCACAGTTTAGAAGTGAAGACTTTATGGACTTCTTTAATGAAAAAATCAATAATATCATGAAGAAAATAATGGAGGTTCAGCCTCTAATAGTATCTCACGATCCAGTTCAGCCTATAGCTTCACATTTAGATTTTCAGTGCTTTACAGGTATAGGACAGGAAGAGCTGTATAAACTCATCACCTCGGCTAAATCAACAACGTGCCTGTTAGACCCAATCCCAACCAGATTTTTAAAAGAAGTGATGCTTACGGTTGGAGAACCACTTCTAAACATTATTAATTCTTCATTACATCTAGGTCACGTCCCTAAACCTTTCAAGTTAGCAGTTATTAAGCCGCTTCTTAAAAAATCTAATTTGGACGCGAATGAAATAACAAATTTCAGACCGATTTCAAACCTTCCGTTCATATCAAAAATACTAGAAAAAGTAGTATCAGCTCAAATTTGCACATTCTTGCAGGATAACAACATCCTTGAAGAATTTCAGTCAGGTTTCAGGCCCCATCATAGCACAGAAACTGCACTAGTTAAGATTACAAACGACTTGTTTTTAGCTTCAGACCAAGGCTGCATCTCATTGCTAGTCCTGCTCGATCTTAGTGCTGCATTCGACACTATAGATCATAATATTCTCATAGATCACTTACAAAATTATATAGGTATTCAGGGACAGGCATTAAAATGGTTTAGATCTTACCTGTCTGATCGCTACCATTTTGTAGATCTAAATGGAGAACCGTCTGGTGTAATGCCAGTGAAATATGGGGTTTTAGGTTTTAGGACCTCTGTTGTTCTCAAAATACATGCCTCCCTTGGGTAACATCATAAGAAGACATGGGATTAGTTTCCATTGTTATGCTGATGATACCCAATTATATATCTCAACTAAACCAGCCGAAATACCTAAGTTGTCTAGATTAACTGAGTGTGTCCAGGACATAAAATATTGGATGACCAATAACTTTCTTTTATTAAATTCAGATAAGACAGAGATATTACTTATTGGCCCAAAAACCAGCACACAACAGCTTTCACAATTCAGCCTGCGCTTAGAAGGATGTACTGTTACTACCAGCTCAGCAGTAAAAGACCTGGGCGTAATATTAGACAGTAACTTGTCTTTTGAAAATCACATTTCAAATATCACAAAAACAGCCTTTTTCCATCTTCGAAATATTGCTAAACTTAGGAACATCTTATCCGTATCTGATGCAGAAAAGCTAGTTCATGCATTCATGACCTCCAGACTGGACTATTGTAATGCATTACTACTGTAGGTGGTTGTCCTGCATCCTCAATAAACAAGCTTCAGTTAATCCAAAATGCAGCTGCCAGGGTTCTCACTAGATCCAGAAAATATGATCATCTTCTTCTTCTTCTTTGTCCTTCGGCTGTTCCCTTTCAGGGGTCGCCACAGCGAATCATCTGCCTCCATCTAACCCTATCCTCTGCATCCTCTTCTCTCACACCAACTAACTTCATGTCCTCTCTCACTGCATCCATAAATCCCCTCTTTGGTCTTCCTCTAGACCTCCTGCCTGGCAGTTCCAACCTCAGCATCCTTCTACCGATATATTCACCATCTCTCCTCTGAACATGTCCAAACCACCTCAATCTGGCCTCTCTGACTTTATCTCCAAAACATCTAACATGGGTTGTCCCTCTGATGAACTCATTCTTGATCCTATCCATCCTTGTCACTCCCAAAGAGAACCTCAACATCTTCAGCTCTGCTACCTCTAGCTCTGCCTCCTGTCTTTTCTTCAGTGCCACTGTCTCTAAGCCGTAGAGCATTGCTGGTCTCACCACTGTCCTGTACACCTTTCCTTTCATTCTCGCTGATACTCTTTTATCGCACAACACACCTGACACTTTTCTCCACCCATTCCAACCTGCCTGTACTCGTCTCTTCACCTCCTTTGAACACTCTCCGTTGCTCTCGAACGTTGACCCTAAGTACTTAAAATCCTGCACCTTCTTTACCTCTGCTCCCTGTAGCCTCACTGTTCCTCTTGGGTCCCTCTCATTCACACACATGTATTCTGTCTTGCTGCGGCTAACCTTCATTCCTCTGCTTTCCAGAGCGTACCTCCACCTCTCCAAATTTTCCTCCACCTGTTCCCTGCTCTCGCTACAAAGCACAATGTCATCTGCAAACATCATAGTCCATGGAGACTCCTGTCTAACTTCATCTGTCATCCTGTCGATCACTAGAGCAAACAATAAGGGGCTTAGAGCCGATCCTTGATGCAGACCCACCTCCACCTTGAACTCTTCTGTCACACCTGCAGCACATCTCACCACTGTCTTACAACTCTCATACATGTCCTGCACCACTCTAACATACTTCTCTGCCACTCCAGACTTCCTCATACAACACCACAGCTCCTCTCTCGGCACCCTGTCGTACGCTTTCTCTAAATCTACAAAGACACAATGCAACTCTTTATTACCTTCTCTGTACTTCTCCACCAGCATCCTCAAACCAAATACTGCATCTGATGTACTCTTTCTAGGCATAAAACCATATTGCTGCTCACAAATTCTCACCTCTGCCCTTAACCTAGCTTCCACTACTCTTTCCCACAACTTCCTTGTATGGCTCATTAGCTTTATACCTCTGTAATTGCCACAGCTCTGCACATCTCCCTTGTTCTTAAAAATCGGCACCAATACACTTCTCCTCCATTCCTCTGGAATCCTCTCATTCTCCAAGATCTTGTTAAACAAACTAGTCAGAAACTCTACTGCCACCTCTCCTAAGCACTTCCATACCTCCACAGGTATGTCATCAGGACCAACAGCCTTTCCACTCTTCATCCTCTTCAACGCCCTTCTCACCTCACTTTTACTAATATTTGCTACTTCCTGCTCCACAACAGTCACCTCTTCTACTCTTTGTTCTCTTTCGTTTTCCTCATTCATCAACTCCTCAAAGTACTCCTTCCATCTTCCCATCACCCTCCTGGCATCTGTCAGTACATTTCCATCTCTATCTTTAATCACTCTAACCTGCTGCACATACTTCCTATCTCTATCTCTTTGCCTCGCCAACCTGTACAGATCCACCTCTCCCTCCTTACTGTCCAGCCTAGCATACAAGTCCTCATATGCTCTTTGTTTGGCCTTTGCCACTTCTACCTTCACCTTACGGTGCATCTCCCTGTACTCCTGTCTACTCTCTTCAGTCCTCTCCGTGTCCCACTTCTTCTTGGCTAGCCTCTTTCCCTGTATACATTCCTGGACTTCCTCATTCCACCACCAAGTCTCCTTGTCCCCTTTTCCCTTACCTGATGATACACCAAGTACCCACTTACCTGTCTCCCTGATCACATTGGCTGTAGTTGTCCAGTCAACTGAAAGCACCTCCTGACCACCCATAGCTTGTCTCAACTCCTCCCTAAAGACTACACAACATTCTTCCTTTCTCAGCTTCCACCACTTTGTCCTCTGCTCTGCCTTTGTCCTCTTCACCTTCCTCACCACCAGGGTTATTTTACACACCACCATTCTGTGTTGTCTGGCTACACTCTCCCCTACCAACACTTTGCAGTCACTGATCTCTTTCAGATTACAACGTCGACACAAGATGTAGTCCACCTGAGTGCTTCTGCCTCCGCTCTTATATGTCACCCTATGTTCCTGCCTCTTCTGGAAGAAAGTATTTACAACTGCCATTTCCATCCTCTTTGCAAAGTCCACCACCATCTGTCCTTCTACATTCCTGTCCTGAAGACCAAACCTGCCCATCACATTTTCATCCCCTCTGTTCCCTTCCCCAACATGTCCATTGAAGTCTGCACCAATCACAACTCTCTCATCTCTGGGAATGCTCTGCATCACTTCATATAACTCACTCCAGAATTTCTCCTTCTCTTCTCCACATCCTACCTGTGGAGCATAACCACTAACAACATTGAACATCACATCATCAATTTCCAGCTTCAGACTCATCACCCTATCTGATACTCTCTTCACCTCTAGAAGATTCCTAACAAACTCCTCTTTCAGGATAACTCCTACTCCATTTCTTTTCCTATCCACACCATGGTAAAACAACTTGAACCCTGATCCTAAGCTTCTAGCTTTGCTACCTTTCCACCTGGTCTCCTGGACACACAGTATATCCACCTTCCTTCTCTGCATCATATCAACCAACTCTCTTCCCTTCCCTGTCATGGTCCCAACATTCAAGGTCCCTACTTTCACTCCTAAACTCTTGCCTTTCCTCTTCTCTCTCTGCTTTCGCACACGCCTTCCTCCTCTCCTTCTTCGACCAACAGTAGCCCAATTTCCACCGGCACCCTGTAGGTCAACAGCACCAGTGGCGGTCGTTGTTAACCCGGGCCGCGACCGATCCGGTATGGAAATGACATTTCTGATTCGCATCATTGATTTGGCAAATGTTTTACGTCGGATGCCCTTCCTGACACAACCCTCTGCATTTATCCAGACTTGGGACTGGCACAAGAAGACACTGGATTGCGCTCCCCCATGGTTGCATTATGATCATATAACCCCAATATTATCATCCCTGCACTGGCTACCTGTTCAGTTTAGAATAAATTACAAAATAGTATTACTTACATACAAGGCCTTAAATGGTTTAACTCCCACATACCTAACCAGTCTTCTGATACGCTCCAATCCACCACGCGCCTTAAGATCACAAAGCTCCGGACTTCTGGTAGTTCCCAGAATTTCAAAATCTACAAAAGGGGGTAGGGCTTTTTCATATTTAGCTCCAAAGCTTTGGAATAGCCTTCCAGACAGTGTTCAGGGAGCAGACACGGTTTCTCAGTTCAAAAGTAGACTCAAGACGCATCTTTTTAATCTGGCATACACATAACTCATCCCATAATCTCATACTCCAGTACACCTATACCGAATGGCAACTATGCTAATTCTCCCCATCTGTTCTGTATTTCTCTACCCATCCCGAGGCATCGGGAGATTTTGCCAGCTTCAGTAGACAAAGGCCGACCCTGCGAGGTTCCTGAGGCATCCAGAGAAGGACCAGCTCCAGCTGGATTCAGCTTTATGATGGTTGGAGCTACACATGCTGCTCCTGTGCTTCCAGTGATCCAGACCTCATCTGCCCTCTGCACCTACTGACTCGTCCCTATGCTGAACTGGTCTTCATGTCAATTTAAATAATTTCTGTCATATTGAATTTTCACCTGCACAACACACAAGATGTTATATCATTTCTATCTGTTATCGCCCAAATGAGGATGGGTTCCCTGTTGAGTCTGGTTCTTCTCAAGGTTTCTTCCTAATGCCATCTCAGGGAGTTTTTCCTTGCCACCGTCGCCACCACCCTTGGCTTGCTCATCAGAGAAATTTCATTCATTCGTCTCATTATTATTATCTGCACATTTTTCTCACACATCCACACTTCCAATTATTTTCTTTTCTATAATAATTATTATTATTATCTATTTTTTTATTATTATTATTATTTTATTTTATTTTTTTGTTTTTGTTAAATTTCTTAAATTTTTGTGAAGCTGCTTTGAGACAATGACCACTGTTAAAAGCGCTATATAAATAAAATTGAATTGAATTAAATTGAATTGAATTCCGGCAGGCCCGTGATGAAATCGACGGCAATGTGCGACCAGGGCCGACGGGGAACAGGAAGTGGTTGAAGTTCCCCCGGTGTCGGCTGGTTGGTGTCCTTCGTCCTAGTGCACACTGGGCATGCCTGGACGAATTCCTCGATGTCCCGGGTCATGGAGGGCCACCAGAAAGCGCGCCGGATGAATTGGGTCGTGCGTCTGCTTCCTGGATGTCCGGAGAGGAGTGAGGTGTGGCCCCACTGAATGACTTCCTGTCTCAAGGGAGGGGGCACGTAGAGACGTCCAGGCGGCGCACCTGCCGGTTCGTTCTCCGTGGCCTGTGCCTGGTGGACCCTCGTTTCCAGGTCCCAGCGGAGAGGTGCGATGATCTTAGATGGTGGAAGGACAGGCGCGGGCTCCGCCCGGGTGATGTCCTCTTCATGTTGACGGGAGAGGGCGTCGGCCTTGGTGTTTTTTGAACCCGGGAAATTATGGAAATTATGGAAATTATAATGTTCGAAAAATAGTGCCCATCGCGCCTGTCTCGGATTCAGCTGTTTTAAATTGCGGATAGTGATGAGATTTTGATGATCGGTCCAGCCGATGAATGGTTCTCTGGTGCCCTGGAGCCAGTGACGCCATTCCTCCAAAGCCCACTTTATGGCCAGCAGCTCGCGGTCCCCTACCCTGTATCGCTGCTGAGTGGTGTCAAATTTTTTGGAGAAAAAACTACAGGGGTGTAGTTTTTGGTCTGGACCTCGCTGGGAGAGAACAGCCCCAGCGCCCACATCTGAGGCGTCCACCTCCACAACGAATGGTTTGCTTGAGTCTGGGTGAAGAAGGATTGGTGCGGTGGTGAAACGTTGACAGTCTCTGGAAGGCTGAGATGGCGGCAGAGTCTAAAGTGAAGGGAGAAGGTGAGGGTCGGGTCAGAGTGGTTAGGGGGGCAGCAACCGTACTGTAGTCCCGGATAAAGCGACGATAGAAGTTCGCAAACCCGAGAAACCGTTGAAGTTGCTTACGGGTCTTGGGTAGGGGCCAATGATGCACAACTTCGAGTTTCTGCGGGTCCATGGCCACACCCTGGGGCGAGATGACAAAACCCAGGAACGTGGTGGAGCGCTCGTGAAAAGCACACTTTTCCAACTTACCGTACAGTTGGTGGGCGTGTAATCTCTTTAAAACCGCTCTGACGTGCTGGGTGTGTTCTTCAACAGTTCGTGAATAAATGAGGATGTCGTTAAGGTATGCGAATGCCCACCGCCCTAACATGTCCCGAAGAATGTCATTTATGAAATGTTGGAAGGCGGCGGGGGCATTGCAAAGGCCAAATAGTATTACCAGACTTTCGTAGTGTCCCGTGGGTGTGATGAAAGCCGTCTTCCACTCATCGCCCTCTCTGATTCGCGCCAAGTTGTAGGCACTCCGCAGGTCCAACTTTGTGAAAATGGTGGCGCCAGAGAGGGCATCCAGGGCAGAGTTGGTAAGAGGAAACGGGTGTCGGTTCTTTATGGTGATGTTATTGAGCCCCCGATAATTGACACATGGATGAAGTTCTCCTCCTTTTTTCTTCACGAAGAAGAACCCCACGGCGGCAGGCGACGAGGAGGGCCGGATGGTACCATGGCGAAGGGCGTTTGTCACATACTCCTCCATCGCCTGCGTCTCGGTGGTGGAGAGAGAGTATAGGTGGCCGTGGGGCGGTATAGAACCCGACTGGAGGTCGATCGCCAGGTCGTATGGGCGATGAGGTGTAAGGTGGGTGGCGCGTCTTCTGCAGAAGACCTCAGCCAGGTCCCGATACATGGTTGGGATGGCGTTGGTGTCGACATCGGGGGCCTCGGACTCCCTAGAGCACGTCCCAGCCGAAGCCCGCAGGCAGAGTTCGTTACAGGTCGGGCCCCACTGTAGAATCCAGTTCTGAGTCCAGGAGATGAGAGGGTAATGCTGGAGGAGCCATGGATATCCCAGAATGATAGGTGGTGATGATACGGAAGTGAGGTGAAATCGGAGTTGTTCTTGGTGTTGGTCAATGATTAGAGTGATGAGTTGGGTTTGGGCGGTGATGGGGCTAGATGAGAAGGGGCGACCGTCCACCGATGTGATTCGAATGGGCTGGGATAACGCCTCGATTTTTACCCCCAATTTTTTGGCATAGGATGAGTCAATGAAGTTACCCGCTGCCCCGGAGTCGACGAATGCGGTACTTCGAACTCGTTTGTGGCCAATTTTGAGGGATACCTGAACCGTAAGACGAGCGTTAGTGTTGTCGATGGTGGTGGAGATCTGAAGAGTACCCGGTGAATCTCTCCCTCCGTTCACCGGGGCTGGGCGTTTCCCGGGCGTAGAGGACAGATCGCCCGGTGATGTTCAGCGGAGCCACAATAGGCACACAGGCCCTCTTTAAATCGGCGTGCGCGCTCCGATATGGTCAGGGAGGCGCGTCCTAGTTGCATGGGTTCCCCGGCTCCTGTGTCAACCACAGCATGAAGTGGAGAACCGACATGTCCAGGTGTGGCATAAGTGGCGGAAGTAGATGGTCGTGGGGGGTTGAGGGTGAAGGTAGGTGCTGGCGGCAGGGTTCTAGGGGCTGGTCTCGGGCGAGAGAGGAGGCGCTGGTCGATCCGCAGGGCTAGCTGGATTAGCCCCTCCAGGGTAGCAGGGAGCTCTCGCCCGGCTAGTTCATCCTTGATCCTGGAGGCCAACCCCTCATAGTAGGATGTCCGGAGCGCTGCATCTCCCCAGGTGGTCTGGACGGCGAGCATGCGAAATTCAGCTGTATAGCGACTCACGGACAATCCTCCCTGCCGCAGATGGTAAAGCTTTGAGTCGGTCTCCACCTCGCCCGCAGGGTGTTCAAAGGTGAGTTTGAGCTGACGGGTGAATTCGTTGTATGAATGGGCGGTATCCGTATCAGCGCGGATAACTGCCGTGGCCCACTCTGCTGCCTGCCCCGTTAGCAACGAAACGAGTAGTGCAATGCGTAGCCGGTCGGTGGAGTACCTGGTGGAATTGAACTCAAACACCAACTCGAGCGCTGTCAAAAACACACTGCATTTCCCGTCCATGCCATTCCATTTCTCTGGTAGAGAAAGAAAAACATCAGAAGGAGGGGGGGAAGGGGGGATGAGGCGGCGCCGCGGCGTGCGACTGGGCAGCCGCGCCATCAACAGCCGCGCCGATCCGCATTCTCCCGCCGGAGCTCGGCGACCTCGCGGCGCAGAGAAGCGAGCTCTCCGGTTAGCTGATTGATTAGTGCGGCATGCTGATCCACAACGCGGCAGAGACGCGCATGATCCGCTGGGTTCACCGCAGAAGGCTCAGTCATTCTGTCACGGATGTACTAACCTGAGGGACCAGAAGACGTAGCTTTAGCGGTTAGCCCATTGTAGTGTGGATGGTGAACCCAAACGCGGAGAGAAGCGAGTAGGTAGGATATTCCCGCGATTTAGTTTAAGGACTCTCACAAAGGGTGAGCAAGGGAAAAACACAAATTTAACCTGTGTCCTGTAAATGCACACACAATAGCAAAAAGCAATAACCCAGAATTGGTGAGTACTCACGGTTTGGTTGATCGCAGCACGAACCGACATGGGCCGTACTCAATGACTGAGCGTTCTGCTATGGTTTATTTACTCCTTTTATACTTCCTGATTCACGACCGCTCTACTTCCGGGGACTAGTGCCGGTCGTGGATTGAGTGTGCATGACAGAAAGAGAAGAAAAGGCAGTATTCACTCATGTACAGGCCTCTAATAATATAAACAGGTAATATATGCTTTCTACACAAGATAATGATTACCACAGTTTTTTATGTATAGAAAAAAACAGGATCATAATTAGAAAACAAGAGTTAGAGACTGAACATTTTTTAATAAAGGCTTTTTGAAGGCTTTAAGATGAAGAAGAAGAAGAATATTCAATTATTGTCACATGTACTTCTTACAGCACAGCGAAATTTCTTCTTCGCATATCCCAATTAGGAAACTGGGGTCAGAGCGCAGGGTCAGCCAGCTTACAACGCCCCTGGAGCAGATAGGGTTAAGGGCCTTGCTCAAGGGCTCAACAGTGGCAACTTGCCGATGCTGGGGTTTGAACCCCCGACCTTCCGATCAATAACCCAGAAACCCACAGCCTTAACCGATTGAGCCACCACTGCCCTAAAAGCATGTACCTTAAGCAGGAATCGAACCCGGGTCTCCCACATGAAAGCGCCGAATCCTAACCACTAGACCACCACACTACTGCAAGGCTGTAAGAATACTGTAAGAATGAAGTCACAGTAAGAATACTAATGTAATTTCTGGTCCCCAATATGTCATGAGAAGGAACTTCTTCAAAATCCCAAAAACAGTTTTTCCGGACAGTTGCTAGAAATACTCTGTGGGATTTTACTAGATCATATCAGAAACAATATGACTTTCTGCTTGCTGAAGACCAACAACATCATCAAGCTGCTCTGCAGGAATAAGACAACATCTCACAATATCTACACTGACGGATTAATTTGTTTATATCAGTCGATGGTTAGCATTCATGGATTTCCTGTTGTCATCCTGATTTATTTAGGGCCCAAGCATCATGACATCAGCCCTATGTACGAGGACGCTGAGACGCTGCTTTTTTCCGAGCTCCGCCATACTGACCAATTTTTTTACTTTTTCGTCCCCTTACGAAGAGTGTACATAAAACGGATAAGTATCTTATAATATATTTACTCGAAACGCGTGTTATATCGTTAAGTTTTAATTGTTTTGTAGCACACCACTTTTAGCCGGCATTAGCATCGCTAGCCCGTTAGCCCGGCTATCACGTTTGTTTGTAAAGTTTGATTACGCTTCTTTACACCGATTATTTTCCGTGTTTAGACACCATGTCGGTTGTGACTCTGCCTCTGAGTGCAGGTGAAGAGACATTGGAGGTGCACTCAGTGGATTTGGAGTTGGAGGCCGTGGAGAAGCTGATCCGTGAGCTACAGGTGCAGCTGGCCCGGCTACAGCAGCGGAAAGCCACGCTGGAATCGTCGCGGACCGACGCTCACCTGTCCCAGGTAAATTCTCGGCGTGAGAATTCTCCTACAACCTCAACCCCGCGTGTTTCTCTGCCCAGGTCCAACACACCAAGGACGCAGCCTGCCCAGTTTTCCTACACCCCGGCGCCAGGATACCACGGACCCTGGATACAGCAGCAGCGGAAGAAGCACGCCAAGCCCCGGGCGAGGACTCCGCCACCACCCGTCTTCGACATCTCGACCCGAAACCGCTTTGCTCCTCTCCGCGAGACGGCACACGACGTCCTAGTCATCGGAGACTCCATCGTCCGGCACGTGCGTGCTACCACGGCTAAAGGTAAGGTGCACACACGCTGTTTACCTGGGACATGTGTTCTTGATGTTGCTGCACAGGTGCCTGCTGCCCTGAGGAAGAACATTGGAGCTGTGGTCCTTCATGCCGGCACGAACGACACCAGGCTGAGGCAGACGGAGATCCTAAAGAAGGACTTCAGGAGCCTGGTCGAGAAGGTCCGCAGCACATCACCCACGACAAGGATCATCGTATCTGGACCGCTTCCCACATTTCAGCGAGGAATCGAGAAGTTCAGTAGATTATTTGCCTTTAATGAATGGTTACAATCTTGGTGTCGACAACAGAAATTACGCTTTGTTGATAACTGGAATGTTTTCTGGGAGCGTCCTAGGCTCTATCACACCGATGGCCTACACCCTACAGTAGCAGAGCTGGAGCAGCGGTCCTCTCTGACAACATCTCCAGGACACTACGAACCATCTGACTGGCGGTAAGTCATACTGTAGATTCCAAACATATTAGCCACATCACAACTCACTGTAGTGATAGACGCACACACATAGCTTGTCCTATAGAAACTGTGTCTGTTCCCCGAATAGTGAGAAAAAAGAATAAATTTGTTAAATTTGCCCGAAACAATCTGATAACCATAAAACCAGAAAAAGGCAAAATAAGTAGTCAAAATCCACCTCTAAAGTTTGGACTACTCAACATTAGATCCCTTGCGCCTAAAGCACTTATTGTTAATGAAATTATCTCAGATTATTGCCTTGACGCACTCTGTCTTACCGAAACCTGGCTTAAACCAAATGAATATTTTGGTCTGAATGAGTCTACTCCGTCAGGATATTTCTATAAGCACGAGGTCGCGGTGGTGGTGTCGCCACTATCTACAATGATGTACTCACTGTTACCCAGAAAATAAGGCCCAGGTTTAATTCATTTGAAGTGCTTATCATTAATGTTGCACTCAATGAAATACGTAATAAACCCTTGCTATATTTTACCCTGGCCACCGTGTACAGACCCCCAGGGCCATATGGCGATTTTCTTAAAAAATTTGGACATCTGCTATCAGACCTATTGGTTAACTCTGACAAAGTGTTGATAGTAGGAGATTTTAATATTCATGTAGATGATGCTAACGACGCTTTAGCACTCACATTTATGGATTTACTAAATTCCTTTGGGGTTAAACAAAATATAATTGGAGCAACTCACCGCTTTAATCATACGCTAGATTTAATTATATCCCATGGTATAGATGTCTCCAATATAGAGATCATACCTCAAAGTGATGATATCACAGATCATCACCTCCTGACATATACTCTACCCGTAGAACAGATTAGCTGTGTCTCCCCACGTTATCAATCTGTTAGAAATATGAATCCCACTACTAAAGACAGATTCACAAGTAATCTGCCGGATCTGTCCCAATTTCTTATTAGACCCCTAAATGCAGATGATCTAGATGAAGTGACTAGCAGCATGGGCACTATTTTTACCAGTACATTAGACACTGTTGCTCCCATCAGATTTAAAAAAGTCAGAGATAAAACACTTGCACCGTGGTACAACAGTCATACTCGCGCCCTAAAGAGAGCAACCCGTAACCTCAAGCGAAAATGGAGGAAAACTAAATTAGAAGTTTTTCGAATTGCGTATAAAGACAGTATGTGCAGCTATAGACAGGCTCTAAAAACTGCTAGGACTGAGCATCTTAGCCAACTGATAGCAAGAAACCAAAACAATCCCAGGTTCTTATTTAGTACAGTGGCTCGCCTAACAAAACCTAAGATGCCCGCAGAGAGTATCCCATCACAGTTTAGAAGTGAAGACTTTATGGACTTCTTTAATGAAAAAATCAATAATATCAGGAAGAAAATAACGGAGGTTCAACCTCTAATAGTATCTCACGATCCAGTTCAGCCTATAGCTTCACATTTAGATTTTCACTGCTTTACAGGTATAGGACAAGAAGAGCTGTATAAACTTATCACCTCGGCTAAATCAACAACGTGCCTGTTAGACCCAATCCCAACCAGATTTTTAAAAGAAGTGATGCTTACGGTTGGAGAGCCACTTCTAAACATTATTAATTCTTCATTACATCTAGGTCACGTCCCTAAACCTTTCAAGTTAGTAGTTATTAAGCCGCTTCTTAAAAAATCTAATTTGGACGCGAATGAAATAACAAATTGCAGACCGATTTCAAACCTTCTGTTCATATCAAAAATACTAGAAAAAGTAGTATCAGCTCAAATTTGCACATTCTTGCAGGATAACAACATCCTTGAAGAATTTCAGTCAGGTTTCAGGCCCCATCATAGCACAGAAACTTTACTAGTTAAGATTACAAACGACTTGTTTTTAGCTTCAGACCAAGGCTGCATCTCATTGCTAGTCCTGCTCGGTCTTAGTGCTGCATTCGACACTATAGATCATAATATTCTCATAGATCGCTTACAAAATTATATAGGTATTCAGGGACAGGCATTAAAATGGTTTCGATCTTACCTGTCTGATTGCTACCATTTTGTAGATCTAAATGGAGAACCGTCTGGTGTAATGCCAGTGAAATATGGGGTCCCACAAGGGTCAGTTTTAGGACCTCTGTTGTTCTCAATATACATGCTTCCCTTGGGTAACATCATTAGAAGACATGGGATTAGTTTCCATTGTTATGCTGATGATACCCAATTACTGTATATATCTCAACTAAACCAGACGAAATACCTAAGTTGTCTAGATTAACTGAGTGTGTCCAGGACATAAAAGACTGGATGACCAATAACTTTCTTTTATTAAATTCAGATAAGACAGAGATATTACTTATTGGCCCAAAAACAAGCACACAACAGCTTTCACAATTCAGCCTGCGCTTAGAAGGATGTACTGTTACTACCAGATCAGCAGTAAAAGACCTGGGCGTAATATTAGACAGTAACTTGTCTTTTGAAAATCTCATTTCCAATATCACAAAAACAGCCTTTTTCCATCTTCGAAATATTGCTAAACTTAGGAACATCTTATCCGTATCTGATGCAGAAAAACTAGTTCATGCATTCATGACCTCCAGACTGGACTATTGTAATGCATTACTAGGTGTTTGTCCTGCATCCTCAATAAACAAGCTTCAGTTAATCCAAAATGCAGCTGCCAGGGTTCTCACTAGATCCAGAAAATATGATCATATAACCTCAATATTATCATCCCTGCACTGGCTACCTGTTCAGTTTAGAATAAATTACAAAATAGTATTACTTACATACAAGGCCTTAAATGGTTTAGCTCCCACATACCTAACCAGTCTTCTGATACGCTACAATCCACCACGCGCCTTAAGATCACAAAGCTCTGGACTTCTGGTAGTTCCCAGAATTTCAAAATCTACAAAAGGTTGTAGGGCTTTTTCATATTTAGCTCCAAAGCTTTGGAATAGCCTTCGAGACAGTGTTCGGGGAGCAGACACGGTTTCTCAGTTCAAAAGTAGACTCAAGACGCATCTTTTTAATCTGGCATACACGTAACTCATCCCATAATCTCATACTCCAGTACACCTATCCCGAATGGCAACTACGCTAATTCTCCCCATCTGTTCTGTATTTCTCTACCCATCCCGAGGCATCGGGAGATTTTGCCAGCTTCAGTAGACAAAGGCCGACCCTGCGAGGTTCCTGAGGCATCCAGAGAAGGACCAGCTCCAGCTGGATTCAGCTTTATGATGGTTGGAGCTACACATGCTGCTCCTGTGCTTCCAGTGATCCAAACCTCATCTGCCCTCTGCACCTACCGACTCGTCCCTATGCTGAACTGCTGGTCTTCATGTCAATTTAAATAATTTCTGTCACATTGGATTTTCACCTGCACAACACACAAGATGTTATATCATTTCTATCTGTTATCACCCAAATGAGGATGGGTTCCCTGTTGAGTCTGGTTCCTCTCAAGGTTTCTTCCTAATGCCATCTCAGGGAGTTTTTCCTTGCCACCGTGGCCGTCACCCTTGGCTTGCTCATCAGAGAAATTTCATTCATTCGTCTCATTATTATTATCTGCACATTTTTCTCACACATACACACTTCCAATTATTTTCTTTTCTATAATTATTATTATTATTATTATTATTATTATTGCTAAATTTCTTTCATTTTTGTGAAGCTGCTTTGAGACAATGACCATTGTTAAAAGCGTTATATAAATAAAATTGAATTGAATTGAATATTCCTTCATAGTGTGTAGGGAATATTTCATTTCTAGTGTATTTCATGATATTACAGTATTTGTGCACGAGAACAGAGTGCTTTCTTTCTTTGACCTCGACACGCTGCACTATCAGCAAACACATTCCTTAGTATAATCTATATTCAGGTCATAAAACCATTGGAGGCTCCTATAAGAACAACTCCCAAGCTCCTGTTCTTCTCCATGCTATCTTTTATAAACATTACGGACCAGATGTAACCGCTTCTGCACCCTCCTTTGGTGCTTTGTGTGTGTGTGTGCATATATATACTTCTGTCTTCCACAATAAATTTTGAACGTCTCACTGAGCACTGACTTGTGTGATTCATCGAGTGGTTCCCTGAGCTCAGGCAGGACAACAGAATACAGGCGGAGCACTGAATAGACCAAAGGGGGTCTACCAAATTCAAGAAATCCTTACAATCTGGGAGCGCTGTCCGGGATATCACTAATCAGGTGAGTGCTGCTTTTTATTTTTCTCTATAAGGATAGAGCAAGCACGCTCGCCTGGTTTTTGGTATCAGGACCACGTAAGGGGGAGGATTTAATGCCAGTATAGCGCGCGCTCGCTTCTGAACGGTTCCTTGAACTGAAGCATAGTGTGGAAGCTGTATTCTGTTGCCCGCTATTTGTTGTCTTTGTGTGTTGTTTGTTGAAGATGTTGGTTGTTTCTGTCGCGGGTTAATTCACATTTATAAAATGGTTAATAAGACCACAACTACTTATCCAAAATCCTTTTGTGAGCTGCCCATCTGTGCCCACAATCTCCCCCGTACCCACAAAACCGTGCTCACCTTCGCCGGAAGGGTGTGCCTCAGGAAAGGGAAAGACTCCCAAGAGAGTGTTGGGACGAACTCCTGACAGCCCTCTTACGGATGATCCCAAGGATACTGATGGTGAGGATGATGATAACCCAGACGGTGAAGGTCCGGAGGAGAGCCCCAAATCTCGACAAGAAGACACTGCGCTTGTTTTCTCCATGGGACCAAAGGGTCCAAAAAATTTTTTTAAATCCTTCCACCATCCATAAGCACACTGAAGGGCATTATTAAGATGCTCCCTTCTCCCAACAAACCGTTGCATTTTGTTGATATGCTGATAAAGGATCCAGGCATTGTCAGCTCGTGGGTGCGGATTATCGCTTTATTTTGCAATCAGTTTTGGGAGATGGGAACAATGAGGCTGATTTGATAAAAACTGTAAAATGCTTAGACCCTAAAGCAGACAAATTGGCTGTAGTGAAATTTTCTTTTAAGACATAGACGAGGGAGGATGATGAAAAAAGAAGGAATATGACTTTCTTTGGGGTAATTCCAATGAGGCTATGAAACTTTTAAAAGATGAGCTAACTGTCTTTCTTCTCGCACGTCAACAAGCTAGTCAAGATCTATCACAGGTAACTAATTGTAGACAAGAAAAGAGTGAGACTACGTCCAAGTTTCTCGAGAGGTTCAGAGAGACCTGGACCCTTTTGGGTGGTATGCCCCTGCATGAGGTAGACCATAACCCACGCTTCCTTACCACCTTCTTGAATTATTGTCGACCAGAAATCATGAAAAAATTTAAATTTCAATTGTCAGATCATTCTACAATGACTATTTATTTATTTTTTTTAATTAGGCGAACATGTGAGAACAATGGAAGGAGATTATATTTTAGAAGGTAAACAAGTGGCATGTCTGTTTGTGGGAGTATATGATGATATATAGGGATGCCTGCAGAGTTCCAGCCCCACGATGTTACTTTGTACTTTCGAGTCAGCTCAGGTTAATGAGTTGCCCTTTATAGAATTGTGTATAGATGGTTCTGTGTTCTCTTTTTTTCATGGACACGGGAGCTACAATGTCGTCTTTGGGTTGTGATTATGAGGGACCACTCTCAAATAAAAGTATCAGCTCTGTGGTAATTGAAGGGGTTGCTCAACAAAATTATTTTACTCCTCAGTTAACTGTAACATGTCCTTTAGATAATGAAATTAATTTATCTCACTGTTTTGTCTGTATTCCTGATTGTCCTTTTAATCTGTTAGGTTGCGATTTCAAGTTCAAAGTTCAAGTTCAAAGGTTTTTATTGTCATTTCAACCAAATGCAGTTAGTACACAGTGAAACAAAACAACGTTCCTCCAGGACCAAGGTGCTACATAAATTTCAACAATTAACAGAAACACTAAACTAGCTAACTAAAGAGGCCTAGTTAGCTAGCTAGCAGAGAAAAGACAGATAGACCTAACATAAATTACAACATAAATTTACAGAAACTAACTAGCTAAGTAAGACATGTGCAAACAAGAGCAACAACAAAGTGACAGTGCAACGAACACAACATAACAGAATGCTATTGTGTTGAGGTAGTGAAAAACTGTAAACATTCCTTAATCATAGCAGCAAGAATTGAGGAATTAGTGCAAAAAGTAGTCCAAAAGTTATTGTGCAAAAGAGATAAACAGTGAAGCATTTACAGGTTGGGGTGTATGATAGTTTGGTAGTGTAGGTCAGTGTGTCTGTGCTTATGTTGATTAGTCAGTCCCGTCCCAATATTTTGAGGTAGTTGAGTTAAGCTGAGTGTGTTGTGTGTGTTGTGTGTGTGTGTGTGTGTGTGTGTGTGTGTGTGTGTGTGTGAGCTTATCAGTCCAGTCCCTTTTTGTTGAGGAGACGGATGGCTTGTGGAAAAAAGCTGTTGCACAGTCTGGATGTGTGTGCCCGAATGCTTCGGTACCTTTTTCCAGATGGCAGGAGTGTGAAGAGTGTGTGAGAGGGGTGTGTCCGATCAGCCACAATGCTTGTGGCTTTACGGATGCAGGGTGTGGTGTAAATGTCTTCAATAGAGAGGAGAGAGACCCCGATCTTCTCTGCTGTTCTCACTATCCGCTGTAGGGTCTTGCGGTCCGATATGGCACAATTCCCAAACCAGACAGTGATGCAGCCGCTCAGGATGCTCTCGATAGCTCCTCTATAGAAGGTGGTAAGGATCGGTGGTGGAAGCTGGGCCTTCCTCAGTCTTCTCAGAAAGAAGAGACGTTGGGCTTTCTTGTGTAGGGAGCTGGTGCGGGACCAGCTGAGGTCCTTCTCCAGGTGGACGCCCAGGAATTTGGTGCTTTCGACGATCTCCACAGAGCAGCCGTCGATGCTCAGCGGAGAATGTTCGCCTCGTGTCCTCCTAAAGTCAACAACCATCTCCTTTGTCTTGTCAACATTCAGAGACAAGTTGTTGTCTTTACACCAGTTCGTTAGCCTCTGCACTTCCTCTCTGTACGCTGACTCATCGTTCTTGCTAATGAGACCCACCACGGTCGTGTCATCAGCGAACTTATTTATGTGATTCGAACTGTGTGTTGCTACACAGTCGTCAGTCAGCAGTGTGAACAGCAAGTGACTGAGCACACAGCCTTGTGGGGCCCCAGTGCTCAGTGTGGTGGTGCTGGAGGTGAAGTTCCCGATCCGTACTGACTGAGGCCTTCCGGTCAGAAAGTCCAGGATCCAGTTGCAGAGGCAGGTGTTCAGGCCCAACTGGCTCAGCTTCCCGATCAGTTGTTGGGGGATGATAGTGTTGAATGCTGAGCTGAAATCTATGTACAGCATTCGAACGTATGTGTCCTTCTTGTAAAAGTGTGTGAGGGCAAGATGGAGTGTGGTGGAGATGGCGTCGTCCGTTGAGCAGTTAGGACGGTACGCAAATTGCAGTGGATCCAGTGAGGGGGCAGCAGGGTCTTAATGTGTCTCATGACGAGCCGCTCGAAGCACTTCATGATGGTGGGTGTAAGTGCAACGGGACGGTAGTTATTGAGACAGGACACAGTAGACTTCTTGGGCACGGGGACGATGGTGGTGGCCTTGAAGCATGTGGGAACGACATCTGCCAGCTGTTCAGCACATTGTCTGAGCACTCTGCCTGGGATGTTGTCTGGTCCAGCAACTTTTCGTGGGTTGACGTAGAGTTTTCCTCACCTCAGCTGTAGTGAGACACAGCACCTGGTCGTTCGGAGGAGGGGTGATCTTCCTCGCTGCCACGTCGTTCTGCCTGTCGAACCGAGCGTAGAAGTTGTTCAGCGCATCTGGGAGGGAGCCGTCACCATCACAGGCAGGTGATGTCGTCCTGTAGTTAGTGATGGCTTGTATAGTAAGCCCTGCCACATGCGCCGTGTGTCGCCACTGTCCGTGAAGTGGTTGTGGATTCTCTGGGCGTATGCGCGCTTCGCTTCTCTGATGGCCCGAGAAAGTTCTGCCCTTGCTCTTTTAAGCGCCACCTTGTTTCCCGCTTTGAAGGCAGAGTCTCTGCACCTCAGAAGTGCACGCACTTCCGCAGTAATCCACGGTTTCTGGTTGGGTCGTGAGATGATGTTCTTGGAGACAGTGACATCATCGGTGCACTTATTGATGTAGCTGGGCACTGATGACGTGTACTCCTCCAAGTCAGTGAAGTTGCCTTAAGTAGCAGCCTCCCTAAACATGTTCCAGTCAGTACTCTCGAAACAGTCCTGAAGAGCAGAGATGGCTCCTGCTGGCCAGGTTTTCACTGCTTCAGAACCGGTTTTGAACGCCTGACGAGTGGTCTGTATGCTGGAATTAGCATAACAGAGATGTGGTCTGAGTAGCCGAGGTGGGGGCGGGGCTCTGCCCAATATGCACCGGGATGTTTGTGTAAACAAGATCCAGCGTGTTTTCCCCTCTCGTTGCAAAGTCCACATATTGATGGACATTTGCATGGTTGAAATCTCCAGCAACAATAAACAGTCCATCTGGTTGTGTATTTTGCAGTTCACTGATCTTTGTATACAGTTCCCATAGCGCTTCCTTAGCATTAGCACTAGGTGGAATGTACACTCCGATAATGAAAACCGTGGTGAATTCCCGTGGTAAATAAAAAGGTCTGCATCTAACAGTCACAAACTCCACCAGCGATGAGCAATAACTAGAAACTAGCACAGAGTTCTTGCACCATTTCGCGTTGATATAAACACACAAGCCGCCACCGCGAGTCTTACCGCAGAGAGCTGCATTTCTGTTGGCGCGAAACGAGGCTAGCCCGTCTAGCTGAATAGCGGCGTCCGGTACTCTGTCGCTGAGCCATGTCTCCGTGAAAACGAAATATGCGTGTAAAATAATTGCTTCCTCTCCACAGAACAGCTCTCTTCCTGGTGGTCAGGTAACACGGAATTTGTGTAAATATCTTTCACTGTCCTGGCATTTTCACATTCCTTATCATCCACAGTCATCAAGTATAGTACTGTATATAGAACAAATAAGAAACTGAAAAAAAATTGACTAAATCAATGCAAACTATGGGGAGTAAAAACTGGGTTGATTTGTTATCTGCTGTTCTAGCTGAAATGAGAATGACACCAAGAAAAGACGTGCACATGTCACCACATGAAATTTTATTTGGCAGACCCTTTCCCGTGCCATGGAGGAAAGGTAAACCCGTGATAGGAACAACTGATCTTGATGTACATATTGCTGAATATTCTGCTGCTCTAATAGATACTCTAACTAAGCATTATGAACAAATTGCTGATGTGACTCCAATACCCTCAACATCCATTAGTGTGGGAGATACTTTTCTGGTAAAATCTTTGACCCCCAGAAAACTGGGAGATTGTAAATATGACGGACCAGCAGAAATAGTCGCAATCTCTTGTACTGCTATCCTAACTGATCTTTTTCCACAGTGGATCCATGCTACTAGGCTGAAGAGATGTCCTGTCGGCTTAAGATCAAAAGATGAATAAATGCTTGTGTATTATTATCTTTCTTTCTTTGTGATTTTTTTGTCTTCTAGCTTAAAGATGTGCTGCAGTGATGTCCAACCCGTGACGTGACACAGAGGTGAGGGGATGACATGACACAGAGGGATTGCCTTGGATTGCCACTGGATGACTTCACTTCAATTGCCACTGGACGACTTCACTTCTGCTATTAGTGAATCATTCCTGGTGGTGTCTTAGCGCCTCGTGAGGTGGGACGAGTGCAGATTGGGCGTGCCTGCACTCCAAGCACTGTAGCGTCAAGAAAGGCAAGAGTTCACCACTAGTAGTTATTTATGAGTCAGACCTGTTGTCACTTAGGTCCATGCATTCTTCACTGTGTGCAAAATCTTTTGTATAAGTATGTTTCAGGTTATGTTCCTGTGCCGCGTCTGACGACCTATTATCCGCCGGCGACTTCTGGAAAGGTCTGAGTTTTATTCAACGATGTTTCCTATAAATAAAAGGGGGGAATTGTAGGGAATATTTCATTTCTAGTGTATTTCATGATATTATGTGTGCACGAGAACAGAGTGCTTTCTTTCTTTGACCTCGATGAGCAAACACATTCCTTAGTATAATCTATGTTCAGGTCATAAAACCATTGGAGGCTCCTATAAGAACAACTCCCAAGCTCCTGTTCTTCTCCATGTTATCTTTTATAAACATTCCGGACCAGATATAACCGCTTCTGCACCCTCCTTTTGGTGCTTTGTGTGTGTGTGCATATATATACTTCTGTCTTCCACAATAAACTTTGAAAGTCTCACTGAGCACTGACTTGTGTGATTCATTGAGGGGTTCCCTGAGCTCAAGCAGGACAGCAGAATACAGGCGGAGCACTGAGTAGACCAAAGGGGGTCTAACAAATTCAAGAAATCCTTACATAGTGTGTGAAGAGCCCTCTTGTTTTTATAAAGATGTTTTTTAACATCCAGGGCTTTTGGGGGATTTTAACACGTTCAGAAAGTAATGAAAATCAGCACACATTGGAATCTGCTGGCATTAGGATGCCTGAACGGCTGGACCATAGGCATGACACAGGGCCTTCACATATACTACATAGCTCATACAAACCCCCATGTACAGTATACAGTATATGCACATTTAGAACTCATTGTGCTGAACGACTTTCAGTGTGCATATCATGGGATCTACTTAATAGGAAGTCAGTTACAGGAAGTCAAAACGATATATGATATATTTCCAGTCTGATCTCAAGACATAAAGGATGCAAATGTATGAAGGGATTCAGTTATGACAATACCTTGAGCTTATGCTGAAAAGTAGCTAATAACTTCCTGAGTGACATCATATTGAGTGACATCACATTGCGTTACATCATAATGTTAGGCCTTTTTCCAGCATTCGGGGCTTTTTGGAGGTCTTAACAGAAAATTCACCCTATTCTAGAATTCTGTCATAATGGTTTTGGTATGTCCCCTGTAAGTGCACTGTGCCCACTGTCTTTCTGGTGCAGGCCATCAATGCTTGCAACTATATTTTTCCTATTATTGTTTATTTTTGTTACTTGTGTAATAATGAATGGGATTGCAGTTCATTTCTTCATCAGTTCATTCAACATTCAATCAGCAATTTGATCATCAGCAGCACTACTGTTTCTAGAGTATGTTCTTTAAGTTTGTGTTGTCATAATATTATGATCATTTTAAGACATGTTGCCTTGTAGTTTCCAATATTTGCAAACTATTTATTCATCCTCAAACAAACAAATATTGCTCCAAGAATGTCATAACTATTTTAAATAATAATGGTCAAGTTGTATTTGAAATTCTGAAAACTATTACTATATAATTATGGATTAGTTTTTTATGTAGCCACAACAGAAAAAAAATCAATAATGTTTATTTATTTATTTTTTATTATTCCTGAGAAGAAGTTCAGCTACCACAAATATGTGTGCAACCGCAAAGATGTGGCTAATTGGGATTTTCTTTTTGTGTATTTCCAATACTGATTTTTATGCATCAGTCCCTAGAGATTAGACATTTGTGCAGAATAAAAAATCAAACCAGTTCATCTGGCACCAACAACCATGCCATGTTTACAATCACAAAGTTAAAAGCAATTCTCCCTGACTGAATATAGAGACATATCTAATGCATTCACATTCAACATTCCGATGCAAAAACTCATATTTTTGGGAACAAGATTAACTTCAACCTCAGACATAGACCAGTTTATAAGCAAGACAACAGAGTAGAACTAAAAGAGGGACCTAGCTCCCCCAGGTCTGTGGAGCGTGTCTTCACAATACAAGTGGGGTATTATGAAGCGATATCGCGGACAATATTCAAATGCAATTGCAAATTGCATTTGCAATTGCGTTTCCCATATGTGGATGCACAAAGTGTGCCATAATTCAAATGCAATTGCAAACTTTGCATTACCGTTTGCTGATTCGCCTTTGTGAACGTACACAGACTGCCAAATTTCAAATGAAAAAACAAAGTCCATTTGCATTTGTATTTCCCAGGTCTTACACGTCATGAACCTGTCATATTTAAATATCAAAATCAATTACCACATTTGCTTTTTCACTTTCTCTGCGCCGCGCGTCAAGCCGGCCAAAATTCAAACGCAATCGCTAATCCATTTGCAATTGCATTTCCAACACGTTACACAGAAACCTGTCAATCAGCGTCAGGGGCGGGTCTATACTGTGGGGCGGGATTGTATAGGGAGTGACGTCACTCGCAGTCGCAGACCAAGAGGGGGATATTTGAGCAATGGAGGTGAACCGAGATTATCTCATTTGTTTATCAAGAAATAAACACACAAAAGTGACAAATCGCATATTTTCTTGCTCCGGAGTGGACAGAGAAGTTTTTACAAATAAAAATATTTTTAGATCTTCTCCTGTTACAGCCTGCTGGAGCTAAATCTTTCAGAAACACTGCGTACCGGTGTTATGCGCTAAAAAGCCTCCCTGCCACTGATTGCACCCCCCCTCCCCAACATAACCTCTATTATATTACAACATAAATTAATAGGTTTATGATTTACAAATTGCACCAAACGAATTTGATTCTAAAATAATCTATATACAAAAAAAACACATGTAGTATAGGGGGGAAATATATTAATTATATATTATTTTCATATACAAATATTTTTTTCCTCTGTTTGAGTTGTTAAAACAGTTGTCGTTGACTATAGTTATCTTTCTTTGTTTTTTTAAGTGTTTTATACAGCCAGAAGTTTGGATTGTTGAGTGAAAATAGTTTTGTGGCATGTATGTGCTTGTTTTTTTTTCTACACAATTAAACATTTGCATGAACATCTTCTGAGAGGGGTGATTCCAGAATTTTTGCCAGGGGTTGTATATGAAAATAATATATAATTAATATATTTTCCCCCTATACTACATGTGTTTTTTTTAAATATATAGATTATTTTAGAATCAAATTCGTTTGGTGCAATTTGTAAATCATAAACCTATTAATTTATGTTGTAATATGATATGTGATAGAGGTTATGTTGGGGGGGGGGGGGCAATCCGTGGCAGGGAGGCTTTTTAGCGCATAACACCGGTACGCAGCGTTTCTGAAAGATTTAGCTCCAGCAGGCTGTAACAGGAGAAGATCTAAAAATATTTTTATTTGTAAAAACTTCTCTGTCCACTCCGGAGCAAGAAAATATGCGATTTGTCATTTTTGTGTGTTTATTTCTTGATAAACAAATGAGATAATCTCGGTTAACCTCCATTGCTCAAATATCCCCCTCTTGGTCGGCAAGTGCGAGTGACGTCACTCCCTATACAATCCCGCCCCACAGTATAGACCCGCCCCTGACGCTGATTGACAGGTTTCTGTGTAACGTGTTGGAAATGCAATTGCAAATGGATTAGCGATTGCGTTTGAATTTTGGCCGGCTTGACGCGCGGCGCAGAGAAAGTGAAAAAGCAAACGTGGTGATTGATTTTGCTATTTAAATATGACCAGTTCATGACGTGTAAGACCTGGGAAATACAAATGCAAATGGACTTTGTTTTTTCATTTTAAATTTGGCAGTCAGTGTGCGCTCGCAAAGGCGAATCAGCAAACGGTAATGCAAAGTTTGCAATTGCATTTGAATTATGGCACAGTTTGTGCGTCCACATATGGGAAACGCAATTGCAAATGCAATTTGCAATTGCATTTGAATATTGTCCGCGATATCGTTCCATAGGGTATAGCTTTGACAACAGTTAAAAATATTTAAAAAACAGTTAAAAATAATTTTACATGATGTTAGAATTATTTTATATATAAAGGAGTTATTTCTACTCTCTTGCTCTCTTCCTCATACTGTAGATCTGATATTAACGTGTTAAATCTTCCCTGCTGCTATCTTCCTGTCTCCCCCTCTCTCCCTCTCTCTCTCCCCCTCCGTCTCCTTCCACCTATCTATCTTCCTCTCCTTTGATTCAAATTCAAATTTTATTTGTCACATACACAGTTATACACAGTATGATATGCAGTGAAATGCTTATACGACAGCCAGTGACCTTAAAAAGAAAATAAAAGCTTATACGTAAGGAATAAATATCAATAAAAAGAAATACTAAAGGCAATAAATTTAACTAGTAAAATAAACTGTACAAATATGGCATAATAAAAATATTACAAAATATAGGGGATATATATATATATATATATATATATATATATATATATATATATATATATATATATATATATATATATATATATATATTTTTTTTTTATATTTATTCATTCATTCATTTTCTATACCGCTTAATCCTGTGTTCAGGGTCGCGGGGGGCCTGGAGCCTATCCCAGGAGACTTCGGGCACTAGGCGGGGTACACCCTGGACAGGGTGCCAATCCATCGCAGGGCACACACACATACTCACACACCCAATCACACACTACGGGAAATTTAGGAACGCCAATTAGCCTAACCTGCATATCTTTGGACTGTGGGAGGAAACCAGAGTTCCCGGAGGAAACCCACCAAGCACGGGGAGAACATGCAAACTCCATGCACACAGAGACGGGAATCGAGCCTGGCCGGGGAATCGAACGCAGACCCTGCAGGTGCAAGGCGACAGTGCTAATCACTACACCACCGCGCCGCCTATTTATATATTGTAAATATACAATTGTGCTAAGAGCGCCGTATCCTAACCACTAAACCATGAGGGATTAATGGCTACCTCATGGAAATGCCGGGTATTTAACCCGCGACCTTATACACGCAAAGCATTGTTTTTTCGGGATCTCACCAGGACATTTACAATGGTTCATTTTCTTTGTAGTAACATATGTCTATAGCACAGGCGTTTGGTCAAACATATATAAACCGATCATTTGCTGTTAATAAACAGAGACCTTTCTGACAGACAACGTGTGTGTGTGGGTGTGTGACTGAGTCATGGAGATGCCGGGTATTCAACCTAGGACATCATACACGCGAAGCATTGTGTGTGTGTGTGTGTTTGACTGAGTCTCTACTGGTGTCAGAAAAGCTTACCGAAGTGTAGCGCAGTCGCCTCGTCTACTAAGCGAACTTTAGAAAAACTTTATAAATATGTAGTGCAAAAAAACATGTGCCTTAAGCAGGAATCGAACCCGGGGCTACCGCGTGAGAGCGCGGAATCCTAACCACTAGACCACCGGGTATTAAGGTCTAGCTCATGGAGATGCCGGGTATTCAACCTAGGACATCATACACGCGAAGCATTGTGTGTGTGTGTGTGTGTGTGTGTGTTTGACTGAGTCTCTCCTGAGACTCTCCTGAGAGGAAAAGCTTACCGAAGCATATCGCACTCGCCTCGTCTACTAAGTGTCTGTGGAGATTCATTCATCCAGGTAGAAGTTTCTTCTAAATAAAGTTTAATTTACAAAACCACTGGACTTACAAACTTACTTAAAAACACAAGACGTTTCAGTGTTCATCCAAACACCTTCATCAGTTGTTTGGTGCACAGGAAGTAACTCTGGCAAATGTAGACACAAAGGGGTCACATGATCTAAATCACATGACAGGTGTTAGTCCAATTGTGTGCCAGAGAAGATGGTGCTCCAGCAGCTTAAGCAGATTTTTCCCCTCTCCTGCCTATGAGGTACCTCTCCTGCTGTGTACCTTGTCTGTTCATCCCTTGGGTCTCAGGCTACTAGCCTGTTTAGCCAGTAGTCTGATTAGCTACTAGCTAGCTTAGCAGCTAGTGAGGATAACAGCTAGTAGACCTAGCCAAGCCTGTCTAGTGTTTGTTTATCCCTTGCATGTATAGTCCCTAGTGTTTAGTCCGCTAGTCTGTTTAGTGTGTCTTGTCTCGTCCAGTCTGTATCCCATGTCTGTATTGTATCAGTGTGTGTAATCCCTAGTCTTATGTCTAAGTGTTTTGAGTTCCGTTTGTAGTATGCTCTACGTTTTTAGCCAACTTCCGTTGTTTGTTTCTGTTATTATTAAAGACTTTGTTTCACGACATCCCCTCTGCGTCTATTCCTTGCCACACCATGCCCACAGTCTAACATCTAACAGTTCGTGACACCCGCCCCGCGACCATTAAATAGACATACTTTGGACTCCCAAACATTAGATGTAGCAGCCTGACCTTTTTTTCTTTTAATGATGTAAATTCCCGACCTCAATTTCTCCCACACTTGCATCTTCACTTTTATTTCTTTGTTTTTGTTGTGACTGGTGGCGGTAGCTGCTTGGCGCTTTCGTGACTTGTCACGTGACGTAACCTTATCAAAGAACTTAATCAAATATGAAAATAGATATTCCCAAATATTTAATATAGGCTGTAGGGAATTGCACGCAACATACATGGATTTTTTTATTAAATTTTGTTTTTAATGTTAATGTCAAAGTTGTTTGTTTAAAGTTAATGTCAAACCCTGATGTATATATATATATATATATATATATATATATATATATATATATATATATATATACACACACACACAATGCCATTCAAAAGTTTGGGGTCACTTTCTAACTAATGATCGTTCCTGATTTTTATTACTTTCTACATTGTAAAGGAATGCTGAAGGCGTACAAAAAATGCATTAATTTCCTTTGAACAGTTGATATTGAGATGTGTCTGCTACTTATGCTCTGTAAAGACTTCATAACGCCTCTAATCTGAGGTGCTGTTAATTGTTAATTTTTCAGGCTGATAACTCTAAATGAACTTCTCGTCTGCGGCAGAGGTAGGTTTTGGTCTCGCCCTCCTGGGATGGCCTTCATGAGAGCCAGTTTCATTATGGTGCTTGACGGATTTTGCAAATGCACTTGACAATACTGTTCTTGCAAGAACTATTACAGAAAGGCTGACCTCTGTGTCTTAAAATAACAACTAACTGTTGTTGTTAAGTAATTACCTAATTCCATATGTGTTATTTTATACTTTTGAAATCCCCAGTATTGTTGCAGAATGTAGAAAATAAATCACTAAACAAAAACAAAGAAATATGCAAGTGACTCCAAACTTTTGAACGGTAGTATACACACATACACTACTCACAATAAGTTAGGGATATTGTGAGAGACTTAGTGGATGTCATACATATGGTGTTTGTTTCACTTCAGACATTTTTGGGATAGGGAGGCAATTGTATTGGAGTGATAGACACAATAATGATTGTGTACAGGTGTGCCTTATATTGGGGCCAATCCCAAAAGACAACCTTTTTCAATGTGTCATCAATTTCAACATACTGTGGGTATAAAAAGCTGGTATTGTCAGTAAGTCATTCTAAGTTCATCATTCAAACAGGCCCGAAAACACAACGTCACTTAACGGATGAGCACCGCCACCTGGCCATGGCGAGATGGCAGGCAGTCAGATGTTGCTCGTGAACTAGGTGTGTTTCAAAGTGTCATCAGCAGACTTGCATCAAGACACAGAACTATTGGCAGAGTTCATGACAGACCCAGGAGTGGAGCCCCACGAGTGACACACCGCAACGATGACCAGTACCTAAGGACCTATGCACTCAGACATCGGCCTGCAACTGCCACACAGCAACCGATTCCACCGCTTTGGCTTGAATGCCGGACGACCGTTGCAGGTGACTCCACTGACACCAAGAACGTTAATGTTTGCAGTGGGCACAAGACCATGTGACCTGGACAATGCAGCAGTTGTCTACCGTCCTGTTCACTGATGAGTGCCATCGGCGTTGCTGGAGAAGGCGAGGTGAGCGATACACTGAGGTCAACATGGTCCCCAGGGTTTGCTTTGGTGGAGGAGGTGCAACAGTCTGGGCAGGCATCATCAGTCAGCGCAAAACAGATTTGGTTATTGTACATGGCTCAGTCACTGTATGTTCTTACCTCAGAGACATCATTGAACCCATCATCATCCCCCAATTCCGCCAGCACACCCTCAACTTTCTGTTCATGCATGATAATGCTCCACCACATCGTGGCAGAATTGTCACAACTCGACTTCAGGAAGTTGGAGTGCCTCATATGGTAATTGCCATTAATGTTCCCTGACCTGACCACCATAGAGCATGTCTGGGACCAGTTGAAGCAGTGACTGGATGATCGTACCCCACCGCCACGTGACCTGGTAGAACTGCGTGTAGCACTTCAGAACAACATCATGAGGTTAGTGAGGAGCATGAGACGTTACTGTCAAGATGTCATTGCGGAAAATGATGGAGACACCAGCTACTGACATTGTACATTTTTGTTATTTGGGGCTATCCCTGTTATTGTCAATTTTTGCGGTAATAAATATTAAACGAATGAAAATGGTGTTTCTTCTCATACATTATTAGTAGAATCAAAGGGAACTTTTACATATTTCATTCAAACTCAGAGCAAATAGGAAAAGCACTCACGTAAATGACAATATCCCGAACTTATTGTGAGTAGTGTATATATATATCATACTGTCTCTCTTTTCCCCTTTCCATGAAGTAGTATACAGTATGTCACTGTGGTTACAGCAATCATACGTCCTTAGGAAATAATTAATCTCACTGTGTCAGTGATTCAAAAATATGTTTTGTGCAGGTATATCAGGCCTACCATAATCAAGGACAAGGTTATCACCACAGGATACAGGTGCACACAGAGGATCAGGAAAAGCTTGTGATGCAATGATAAAATAACATTCCTTTCTCTGAGGGTTTAATTACTGCTTCCATAAATCCACTAGAACCAGCACACAACAGCAGAGTTGCTAAAGCAGAATATAAATGTTGTGCAATATATACATTCTAAACTGACATTTAATATCCAAAGAGTTTATTCCTATGAGGCAGAAAAAATCTACACAATAATATCTTGATGAATAATCTTGCCATGGTAATGCTATCCTATAGTGTAATATACAGTTACTGGATTCAATTGGATTATTTAACAGGATTTCATTTCAGGACACCAGAACAGGGACCATGTGGAAGATGAATTAAAAACATGTAGCCTCGGATTGAAAATTTGTTCTGCAAGACGAGCAACGATTTTTAATAGATTTTGACTTGAAAAACAAAGTCTTGGTTTACGAATACCTTTGTTTTGATACCGAGTGTCACGTGAGTCAACGGTTTTTTCTCTCTCTTGCACTGGGGAAGTGTGGGTAATCGTCTCCCATGCTGGATCTTAGTGCGCGTTTCTTACTGGTATAATCAACATCCATGCATACGTGTACTGTTTACTGACTCTGTATGCGTGTAAAACATCTTTTATTTTGTGTTTGTAAGTGCGTGTGTACAGTGAGTGTGTATTGTTTATTTTAACACGTGTGTACGTGTGTGTAAAGCAAAAGGAAGTCTCATTAGAGAGGTTAAAGATCCATTTTTCAAAGATAAAGTGCAGGTTCTTTTTTTTTCTTTTTACTTTACAGCAGTGATTCCGTTAGTGTGCGCTCACTCGAGAGTTGTGTTGTTTGGTACCAAACAACAAGAAGCAGGCTCTAGATCGCTTCAGATCTGTATTGCGGTCTTTTGACAAGAAACTTATTAAACTTTAATAAGAGAACTCATGACTGAGTAATGTGACTGGGATGCACCTTTGCCTCCAGAGAAGATGGGACCTTGGCAGCAATGGAAGGACTCTCTTCCAAAGGATGGCATCGTTGTTCAACACCATACAGTGTAGACATATTGGGCCGAACAAAGTATGCCATCATTCGTGCTGTGCAACAGGAAGTTTTCGCTGAGGAATTCAGATGCATCGAAGAGAACAGGAATATCGCAAAGAACAGTCCCCTCTTTACACTGAATCCCCTCATAGATGAGAACGGAGTCAGCGGTTGTATGTCTCGAGGCAACACTGGATTTGAAGAAAGCAATCCCATTGTTATTCCATGATGACATCACATTGCAGTTTTGCTAGTGAGACATTATCATGAGCAATCTCAACATCAAGGGAGACACTTCGTTTGGCAGGCTTTTGGATCGTGGGAGCCAAGCGATGTATATGTTCCCTTATCTTTGGATGTGTGATTTGCCGGAAACTGGGGGACAAAGTGAAATACAGAAGATGGCCGATCTGCCAATGGACAGAGTCAACACAGAAACCCTGTTTACCTATGGAGGGACCGATGTATTTGGTCCTTGGACCATTTCTGTCCGCTGTACTAGAGGAGGACTTGCGAACAGCAAGCGATGGGCAGTGTTGTTCACCTGTTTAACCATCAGGGCTGTCCATATTGAGGTTATGGAGTCTATGGACACATCCTGTTTCATAAACGGCCTAAAATTAAATTTAAATTAGTTTAAAGTTTTATTGCTAACTGTTCTTTTAAAAAAAATAATTAATTAAGTTTTTGTTAAAAAGTTTTATTGATATTATCTTTTATTTCATTTTATGATTATTTTCTTTTCTTCTATGTAAAGCACTTTGAATTACCATTGTGTATGAAATGTGCTATACAAATAAACTTGCCTTGCCTTGCCTAAGACGCCTCATTGCCATTCGTGGTCCAGTAAAGCAGATATGCTCGGATCGAGGGACAAATTTAGTAGGAGCGTGTAGAGAACTGGGCATGCCCCCCAACTTGGATGAAACTAAGGTTACAAAGTTTCTTGCAGAACAAGGATGTTCATGGATCTTTCAATATCTCTCCATGTGGCAGTGTAGTTCTTATGAAAGACCATCAGTCCAAACCTAACTAGTGGCCTCTGGGGCGCATCTGCAGAGTGTTGCCAAGTGAAGATGGAAGGGTACGAAAGGTGGAGCTCAAGGTTATAATAAAGAAGAGTAAAAATTGTTCATCAGACCCATAACTGAAACGATAATGCTCATTCCTTCAGACTAATTCAGAGACTGGTCTATTTTTTTTTCTTAATTTATCAGCAGAAGGTTTGCTATCTTGTGATACCAGACAGGGAGTGTGTGGTCATGTGAGCAAGAAAATATGCGATTTGTCATTTTTGTGTGTTTATTTCTTGATAAACAAATGAGATAATCTCGGTTAACCTCCATTGCTCAAATATCCCCCTCTTGGTCGGCAAGTGCGAGTGACGTCACTCCCTATACAATCCCGCCCCACAGTATAGACCCGCCCCTGACGCTGATTGACAGGTTTCTGTGTAACGTGTTGGAAATGCAATTGCAAATGGATTAGCGATTGTGTTTGAATTTTGGCCGGCTTGACGCGCGGCGCAGAGAAAGTGAAAAAGCAAACGTGGTGATTGATTTTGCTATTTAAATATGACCAGTTCATGACGTGTAAGACCTGGGAAATACAAATGCAAATGGACTTTGTTTTTTCATTTTAAATTTGGCAGTCAGTGTGCGCTCGCAAAGGCGAATCAGCAAACGGTAATGCAAAGTTTGCAATTGCATTTGAATTATGGCACAGTTTGTGCGTCCACATATGGGAAACGCAATTGCAAATGCAATTTGCAATTGCATTTGAATATTGTCCGCGATATCGTTCCATAGGGTATAGCTTTGACAACAGTTAAAAATATTTAAAAAACAGTTAAAAATAATTTTACATGATGTTAGAATTATTTTATATATAAAGGAGTTATTTCTACTCTCTTGCTCTCTTCCTCATACTGTAGATCTGATATTAACGTGTTAAATCTTCCCTGCTGCTATCTTCCTGTCTCCCCCTCTCTCCCTCTCTCTCTCCCCCTCCGTCTCCTTCCACCTATCTATCTTCCTCTCCTTTGATTCAAATTCAAATTTTATTTGTCACATACACAGTTATACACAGTATGATATGCAGTGAAATGCTTATACGACAGCCAGTGACCTTAAAAAGAAAATAAAAGCTTATACGTAAGGAATAAATATCAATAAAAAGAAATACTAAAGGCAATAAATTTAACTAGTAAAATAAACTGTACAAATAAGGGCATAATAAAAATATTACAAAATATAGGGGATATATATATATATATATTTTTTTTTTTATATTTATTCATTCATTCATTTTCTATACCGCTTAATCCTGTGTTCAGGGTCGCGGGGGGCCTGGAGCCTATCCCAGGAGACTTCGGGCACTAGGCGGGGTACACCCTGGACAGGGTGCCAATCCATCGCAGGGCACACACACATACTCACACACCCAATCACACACTACGGGAAATTTAGGAACGCCAATTAGCCTAACCTGCATATCTTTGGACTGTGGGAGGAAACCAGAGTTCCCGGAGGAAACCCACCAAGCACGGGGAGAACATGCAAACTCCATGCACACAGAGACGGGAATCGAGCCTGGCCGGGGAATCGAACGCAGACCCTGCAGGTGCAAGGCGACAGTGCTAATCACTACACCACCGCGCCGCCTATTTATATATTGTAAATATACAATTGTGCTAAGAGCGCCGTATCCTAACCACTAAACCATGAGGGATTAATGGCTACCTCATGGAAATGCCGGGTATTTAACCCGCGACCTTATACACGCAAAGCATTGTTTTTTCGGGATCTCACCAGGACATTTACAATGGTTCATTTTCTTTGTAGTAACATATGTCTATAGCACAGGCGTTTGGTCAAACATATATAAACCGATCATTTGCTGTTAATAAACAGAGACCTTTCTGACAGACAACGTGTGTGTGTGGGTGTGTGACTGAGTCATGGAGATGCCGGGTATTCAACCTAGGACATCATACACGCGAAGCATTGTGTGTGTGTGTGTGTTTGACTGAGTCTCTACTGGTGTCAGAAAAGCTTACCGAAGTGTAGCGCAGTCGCCTCGTCTACTAAGCGAACTTTAGAAAAACTTTATAAATATGTAGTGCAAAAAAACATGTGCCTTAAGCAGGAATCGAACCCGGGGCTACCGCGTGAGAGCGCGGAATCCTAACCACTAGACCACCGGGTATTAAGGTCTAGCTCATGGAGATGCCGGGTATTCAACCTAGGACATCATACACGCGAAGCATTGTGTGTGTGTGTGTGTGTGTGTGTGTTTGACTGAGTCTCTCCTGAGACTCTCCTGAGAGGAAAAGCTTACCGAAGCATATCGCACTCGCCTCGTCTACTAAGTGTCTGTGGAGATTCATTCATCCAGGTAGAAGTTTCTTCTAAATAAAGTTTAATTTACAAAACCACTGGACTTACAAACTTACTTAAAAACACAAGACGTTTCAGTGTTCATCCAAACACCTTCATCAGTTGTTTGGTGCACAGGAAGTAACTCTGGCAAATGTAGACACAAAGGGGTCACATGATCTAAATCACATGACAGGTGTTAGTCCAATTGTGTGCCAGAGAAGATGGTGCTCCAGCAGCTTAAGCAGATTTTTCCCCTCTCCTGCCTATGAGGTACCTCTCCTGCTGTGTACCTTGTCTGTTCATCCCTTGGGTCTCAGGCTACTAGCCTGTTTAGCCAGTAGTCTGATTAGCTACTAGCTAGCTTAGCAGCTAGTGAGGATAACAGCTAGTAGACCTAGCCAAGCCTGTCTAGTGTTTGTTTATCCCTTGCATGTATAGTCCCTAGTGTTTAGTCCGCTAGTCTGTTTAGTGTGTCTTGTCTCGTCCAGTCTGTATCCCATGTCTGTATTGTATCAGTGTGTGTAATCCCTAGTCTTATGTCTAAGTGTTTTGAGTTCCGTTTGTAGTATGCTCTACGTTTTTAGCCAACTTCCGTTGTTTGTTTCTGTTATTATTAAAGACTTTGTTTCACGACATCCCCTCTGCGTCTATTCCTTGCCACACCATGCCCACAGTCTAACATCTAACAGTTCGTGACACCCGCCCCGCGACCATTAAATAGACATACTTTGGACTCCCAAACATTAGATGTAGCAGCCTGACCTTTTTTTCTTTTAATGATGTAAATTCCCGACCTCAATTTCTCCCACACTTGCATCTTCACTTTTATTTCTTTGTTTTTGTTGTGACTGGTGGCGGTAGCTGCTTGGCGCTTTCGTGACTTGTCACGTGACGTAACCTTATCAAAGAACTTAATCAAATATGAAAATAGATATTCCCAAATATTTAATATAGGCTGTAGGGAATTGCACGCAACATACATGGATTTTTTTATTAAATTTTGTTTTTAATGTTAATGTCAAAGTTGTTTGTTTAAAGTTAATGTCAAACCCTGATATATATATATATATATATATATATATATATATATATATATATATATATATATATATATACACACACACAATGCCATTCAAAAGTTTGGGGTCACTTTCTAACTAATGATCGTTCCTGATTTTTATTACTTTCTACATTGTAAAGGAATGCTGAAGGCGTACAAAAAATGCATTAATTTCCTTTGAACAGTTGATATTGAGATGTGTCTGCTACTTATGCTCTGTAAAGACTTCATAACGCCTCTAATCTGAGGTGCTGTTAATTGTTAATTTTTCAGGCTGATAACTCTAAATGAACTTCTCGTCTGCGGCAGAGGTAGGTTTTGGTCTCGCCCTCCTGGGATGGCCTTCATGAGAGCCAGTTTCATTATGGTGCTTGACGGATTTTGCAAATGCACTTGACAATACTGTTCTTGCAAGAACTATTACAGAAAGGCTGACCTCTGTGTCTTAAAATAACAACTAACTGTTGTTGTTAAGTAATTACCTAATTCCATATGTGTTATTTTATACTTTTGAAATCCCCAGTATTGTTGCAGAATGTAGAAAATAAATCACTAAACAAAAACAAAGAAATATGCAAGTGACTCCAAACTTTTGAACGGTAGTATACACACATACACTACTCACAATAAGTTAGGGATATTGTGAGAGACTTAGTGGATGTCATACATATGGTGTTTGTTTCACTTCAGACATTTTTGGGATAGGGAGGCAATTGTATTGGAGTGATAGACACAATAATGATTGTGTACAGGTGTGCCTTATATTGGGGCCAATCCCAAAAGACAACCTTTTTCAATGTGTCATCAATTTCAACATACTGTGGGTATAAAAAGCTGGTATTGTCAGTAAGTCATTCTAAGTTCATCATTCAAACAGGCCCGAAAACACAACGTCACTTAACGGATGAGCACCGCCACCTGGCCATGGCGAGATGGCAGGCAGTCAGATGTTGCTCGTGAACTAGGTGTGTTTCAAAGTGTCATCAGCAGACTTGCATCAAGACACAGAACTATTGGCAGAGTTCATGACAGACCCAGGAGTGGAGCCCCACGAGTGACACACCGCAACGATGACCAGTACCTAAGGACCTATGCACTCAGACATCGGCCTGCAACTGCCACACAGCAACCGATTCCACCGCTTTGGCTTGAATGCCGGACGACCGTTGCAGGTGACTCCACTGACACCAAGAACGTTAATGTTTGCAGTGGGCACAAGACCATGTGACCTGGACAATGCAGCAGTTGTCTACCGTCCTGTTCACTGATGAGTGCCATCGGCGTTGCTGGAGAAGGCGAGGTGAGCGATACACTGAGGTCAACATGGTCCCCAGGGTTTGCTTTGGTGGAGGAGGTGCAACAGTCTGGGCAGGCATCATCAGTCAGCGCAAAACAGATTTGGTTATTGTACATGGCTCAGTCACTGTATGTTCTTACCTCAGAGACATCATTGAACCCATCATCATCCCCCAATTCCGCCAGCACACCCTCAACTTTCTGTTCATGCATGATAATGCTCCACCACATCGTGGCAGAATTGTCACAACTCGACTTCAGGAAGTTGGAGTGCCTCATATGGTAATTGCCATTAATGTTCCCTGACCTGACCACCATAGAGCATGTCTGGGACCAGTTGAAGCAGTGACTGGATGATCGTACCCCACCGCCACGTGACCTGGTAGAACTGCGTGTAGCACTTCAGAACAACATCATGAGGTTAGTGAGGAGCATGAGACGTTACTGTCAAGATGTCATTGCGGAAAATGATGGAGACACCAGCTACTGACATTGTACATTTTTGTTATTTGGGGCTATCCCTGTTATTGTCAATTTTTGCGGTAATAAATATTAAACGAATGAAAATGGTGTTTCTTCTCATACATTATTAGTAGAATCAAAGGGAACTTTTACATATTTCATTCAAACTCAGAGCAAATAGGAAAAGCACTCACGTAAATGACAATATCCCGAACTTATTGTGAGTAGTGTATATATATATCATACTGTCTCTCTTTTCCCCTTTCCATGAAGTAGTATACAGTATGTCACTGTGGTTACAGCAATCATACGTCCTTAGGAAATAATTAATCTCACTGTGTCAGTGATTCAAAAATATGTTTTGTGCAGGTATATCAGGCCTACCATAATCAAGGACAAGGTTATCACCACAGGATACAGGTGCACACAGAGGATCAGGAAAAGCTTGTGATGCAATGATAAAATAACATTCCTTTCTCTGAGGGTTTAATTACTGCTTCCATAAATCCACTAGAACCAGCACACAACAGCAGAGTTGCTAAAGCAGAATATAAATGTTGTGCAATATATACATTCTAAACTGACATTTAATATCCAAAGAGTTTATTCCTATGAGGCAGAAAAAATCTACACAATAATATCTTGATGAATAATCTTGCCATGGTAATGCTATCCTATAGTGTAATATACAGTTACTGGATTCAATTGGATTATTTAACAGGATTTCATTTCAGGACACCAGAACAGGGACCATGTGGAAGATGAATTAAAAACATGTAGCCTCGGATTGAAAATTTGTTCTGCAAGACGAGCAACGATTTTTAATAGATTTTGACTTGAAAAACAAAGTCTTGGTTTACGAATACCTTTGTTTTGATACCGAGTGTCACGTGAGTCAACGGTTTTTTCTCTCTCTTGCACTGGGGAAGTGTGGGTAATCGTCTCCCATGCTGGATCTTAGTGCGCGTTTCTTACTGGTATAATCAACATCCATGCATACGTGTACTGTTTACTGACTCTGTATGCGTGTAAAACATCTTTTATTTTGTGTTTGTAAGTGCGTGTGTACAGTGAGTGTGTATTGTTTATTTTAACACGTGTGTACGTGTGTGTAAAGCAAAAGGAAGTCTCATTAGAGAGGTTAAAGATCCATTTTTCAAAGATAAAGTGCAGGTTCTTTTTTTTTCTTTTTACTTTACAGCAGTGATTCCGTTAGTGTGCGCTCACTCGAGAGTTGTGTTGTTTGGTACCAAACAACAAGAAGCAGGCTCTAGATCGCTTCAGATCTGTATTGCGGTCTTTTGACAAGAAACTTATTAAACTTTAATAAGAGAACTCATGACTGAGTAATGTGACTGGGATGCACCTTTGCCTCCAGAGAAGATGGGACCTTGGCAGCAATGGAAGGACTCTCTTCCAAAGGATGGCATCGTTGTTCAACACCATACAGTGTAGACATATTGGGCCGAACAAAGTATGCCATCATTCGTGCTGTGCAACAGGAAGTTTTCGCTGAGGAATTCAGATGCATCGAAGAGAACAGGAATATCGCAAAGAACAGTCCCCTCTTTACACTGAATCCCCTCATAGATGAGAACGGAGTCAGCGGTTGTATGTCTCGAGGCAACACTGGATTTGAAGAAAGCAATCCCATTGTTATTCCATGATGACATCACATTGCAGTTTTGCTAGTGAGACATTATCATGAGCAATCTCAACATCAAGGGAGACACTTCGTTTGGCAGGCTTTTGGATCGTGGGAGCCAAGCGATGTATATGTTCCCTTATCTTTGGATGTGTGATTTGCCGGAAACTGGGGGACAAAGTGAAATACAGAAGATGGCCGATCTGCCAATGGACAGAGTCAACACAGAAACCCTGTTTACCTATGGAGGGACCGATGTATTTGGTCCTTGGACCATTTCTGTCCGCTGTACTAGAGGAGGACTTGCGAACAGCAAGCGATGGGCAGTGTTGTTCACCTGTTTAACCATCAGGGCTGTCCATATTGAGGTTATGGAGTCTATGGACACATCCTGTTTCATAAACGGCCTAAAATTAAATTTAAATTAGTTTAAAGTTTTATTGCTAACTGTTCTTTTAAAAAAAATAATTAATTAAGTTTTTGTTAAAAAGTTTTATTGATATTATCTTTTATTTCATTTTATGATTATTTTCTTTTCTTCTATGTAAAGCACTTTGAATTACCATTGTGTATGAAATGTGCTATACAAATAAACTTGCCTTGCCTTGCCTAAGACGCCTCATTGCCATTCGTGGTCCAGTAAAGCAGATATGCTCGGATCGAGGGACAAATTTAGTAGGAGCGTGTAGAGAACTGGGCATGCCCCCCAACTTGGATGAAACTAAGGTTACAAAGTTTCTTGCAGAACAAGGATGTTCATGGATCTTTCAATATCTCTCCATGTGGCAGTGTAGTTCTTATGAAAGACCATCAGTCCAAACCTAACTAGTGGCCTCTGGGGCGCATCTGCAGAGTGTTGCCAAGTGAAGATGGAAGGGTACGAAAGGTGGAGCTCAAGGTTATAATAAAGAAGAGTAAAAATTGTTCATCAGACCCATAACTGAAACGATAATGCTCATTCCTTCAGACTAATTCAGAGACTGGTCTATTTTTTTTTCTTAATTTATCAGCAGAAGGTTTGCTATCTTGTGATACCAGACAGGGAGTGTGTGGTCATGTGTAATATTAGAGAAAAAGGTGTTGGATACTTTAAGAGTTGTAACTTGCTGATGATGTCATCAATATAGGACCATCTTTAGTATATTGCATGGAAGAGAGCAGACTGTTATTGTAGACCTTCCTTTTTAAGCCATCTGCTACAGTTCTTGTCTTTCGGGAGTATCATTGGTAGGGCTGGGTACCGAAAACTGGTGCCAATACGGCACCGGTACCTATACACTATAACCGGTATGTACCAGACCAAAACAGAACGCGAATTTCGGTGCATTGAATGATGCAGTTGTAATAAACATCAGATTCATCAACACACATGATCGCTAGTAAAAATTTAAATACTGCATTCATAGGGTATCAGAAATGATCGGAATAATAATAATAATAATCCAAACATATTAGACACATCACAACTCACCGTAGTGATAGACGCACACACATAGCTTATAGCTTATTTCCTATAGAAACTGTGTCTGTTCCCCGAATACTGAGAAAAAAGAATAAATTTGTTAAATTTGCCCGAAACAATCTGATAACCATAAAACCAGAAAAAGGCAAAATAAGTAGTCAAAATCCACCTCTAAAGTTTGGACTACTCAACATTAGATCCCTTGCGCCTAAAGCACTTATTGTTAATGAAATTATCTCAGATTATTGCCTTGACGCACTCTGTCTCACTGAAACCTGGCTTAAACCAAATGAATATTTTGGTCTGAATGAGTCTACTCCGTCAGGATATTTCTATAAGCACGAGCCCCGTCTAATTGGTCGCGGTGGTGGTGTCGCCACTATCTACAATGATGTACTCACTGTTACCCAGAAAATAAGGCCCAGGTTTAATTCATTTGAAGTGCTTATCATTAATGTTGCACTAAATGAAATACGTAATAAACCCTTGCTATATTTTACCCTGGCCACCGTGTACAGACCCCCGGGGCCATATGGCGATTTTCTTAAAGAATTTGGACATCTGCTATCAGACCTATTGGTTAACTCTGACAAAGTATTGATAGTAGGAGACTTTAACATTCATGTAGATGATGCTAACGACGCTTTAGCACTCACATTTATGGATTTACTAAATTCCTTTGGGGTTAAGCAAAATATAATTGGAGCAACTCACCGCTTTAATCATACGCTAGATTTAATTATATCCCATGGTATAGATGTCTCTAATATAGAGATCATACCTCAAAGTGATGATATCACAGATCATCACCTCCTGACATATACTCTACCCGTAGAACAGATTAGCTGTGTCTCCCCACGCTATCAATCTGTTAGAAATATGAATCCCACCACTAAAGACAGATTCACAAGTAATCTGCCGGATCTGTCCCAATTTCTTATTAGACCCCTAAATGCAGATGATCTAGATGAAGTGACTAGCAGCATGGGCACTATTTTTACCAGTACATTAGACACTGTTGCTCCCATCAGATTAAAAAAAGTCAGAGATAAAACATTGGCACCGTGGTACAACAGTCATACTCGCGCCCTAAAGAGAGCAACCCGTAACCTCGAGCGAAAATGGAGGAAAACTAAATTAGAAGTTTTTCGAATTGCGTATAAAGACAGTATGTGCAGCTATAGACAGGCTTTAAAAACTGCTAGGACCGAGCATCTTAGCCAACTGATAGCAAGAAACCAAAACAATCCCAGGTTCTTATTTAGTACAGTGGCTCGCCTAACAAAACCTAAGATGCCCGCAGAGAGTATCCCATCACAGTTTAGAAGTGAAGACTTTATGGACTTCTTTAATGAAAAAATCAATAATATCAGGAAGAAAATAATGGAGGTTCAACCTCTAATAGTATCTCACGATCCAGTTCAGCCTATAGCTTCACATTTAGATTTTCACTGCTTTACAGGTATAGGACAGGAAGAGCTGTATAAACTTATCACCTCGGCTAAATCAACAACGTGCCTGTTAGACCCAATCCCAACCAGATTTTTAAAAGAAGTGATGCTTACGGTTGGAGAGCCACTCCTAAACATTATTAATTCTTCATTACATCTAGGTCACGTCCCTAAACCTTTCAAGTTAGCAGTTATTAAGCCGCTTCTTAAAAAATCTAATTTGGACGCGAATGAAATAAAAAATTACAGACCGATCTCAAACCTCCCGTTCATATCAAAAATACTAGAAAAAGTAGTATCAGCTCAAATTTGCACATTCTTGCAGGATAACAACATCCTTGAAGAATTTCAGTCAGGTTTCAGGCCCCATCATAGCACAGAAACTGCACTAGTTAAGATTACAAATGACTTGTTTTTAGCTTCAGACCAAGGCTGCATCTCATTGCTAGTCCTGCTCGATCTTAGTGCTGCATTCGACACTATAGATCATAATATTCTCATAGATCGCTTACAAAATTATATAGGTATTCAGGGACAGGCACTAAAATGGTTTAGATCTTACCTGTCTGATCGCTACCATTTTGTAGATCTAAATGGAGAACCGTCTGGTATAATGCCAGTGAAATATGGGGTCCCACAAGGGTCAGTTTTAGGACCTCTGTTGTTCTCAATATACATGCTTCCCTTGGGTAACATCATTAGAAGACATGGGATTAGTTTCCATTGTTATGCTGATGATACCCAATTATATATCTCAACTAAACCAGACGAAATACCTAAGTTGTCTAGATTAACTGAGTGTGTCCAGGACATAAAAGATTGGATGACCAATAACTTTCTTTTATTAAATTCAGATAAGACAGAGATATTACTTATTGGCCCAAAAACCAGCACACAACAGCTTTCACAATTCAGCTTGCGCTTAGAAGGATGTACTGTTATTACCAGCTCAGCAGTAAAAGATCTGGGAGTAATATTAGACAGTAACTTGTCTTTTGAAAATCACATTTCAAATATCACAAAAACAGCCTTTTTCCATCTTCGAAATATTGCTAAACTTAGGAACATCTTATCCGTATCTGATGCAGAAAAACTAGTTCATGCATTCATGACCTCCAGACTGGACTATTGTAATGCATTACTAGGTGGTTGTCCTGCATCCTCAATAAACAAGCTTCAGTTAATCCAAAATGCAGCTGCCAGGGTTCTCACTAGATCCAGAAAATATGATCATATAACCCCAATATTATCATCCCTGCACTGGCTACCTGTTCAGTTTAGAATAACTTACAAAATAGTATTACTTACATACAAGGCCTTAAATGGTTTAGCTCCCACATACCTAACCAGTCTTCTGATACGCTACAATCCACCACGCGCCTTAAGATCACAAAGCTCCGGACTTCTGGTAGTTCCCAGAATTTCAAAATCTACAAAAGGGGGTAGGGCTTTTTCATATTTAGCTCCAAAGCTTTGGAATAGCCTTCCAGACAGTGTTCGGGGAGCAGACACGGTTTCTCAGTTCAAAAGTAGACTCAAGACGCATCTTTTTAATCTGGCATACACATAACTCATCCCAGTACTCATACTCCAGTACACCTATACCGAATGGCAACTACGCTAATTCTCCCCATCTGTTCTGTATTTCTCTACCCATCCCGAGGCATCGGGAGATTTTGCCAGCTTCAGTAGACAAAGGCCGACCCTGCGAGGTTCCTGAGGCATCCAGAGAAGGACCAGCTCCAACTGGATTCAGCTTTATGATGGTTGGAGCTACACATGCTGCTCCTGTGCTTCCAGTGATCCAGACCTCATCTGCCCTCTGCACCTACCGACTCGTCCCTATGCTGAACTGGTCTTCATGACAAATTTAAATAATTTCTGTCATATTGAATTTTCACCTGCACAACACACAAGATGTTATATCATTTCTATCTGTTATCGCCCAAATGAGGATGGGTTCCCTGTTGAGTCTGGTTCCTCTCAAGGTTTCTTCCTAATGCCATCTCAGGGAGTTTTTCCTTGCCACCGTCGCCGTCACCCTTGGCTTGCTCATCAGAGAAATTTCATTCATTCGTCTCATTATCTGCACATTTTTCTCACACATGCACACTTCCAATTATTTTCTTTTCTAAAATTATTATTATTATTTGTTTTTATTTATTTATTTTCTATTATAATTTTATTTATTTATTATTTTATATATAATTATTCTCTATATATATATATATATATTTTTTTTTTTTTTTTTTTTTTTGTGAAGCTGCTTTGAGACAATGACCATTGTTAAAAGCGCTATATAAATAAAATTGAATTGAATTGAATTGAATTGAATTGAATTGAATTGAATTGAATTGAATTGAATAATAAATAATTTCCTTAATTACAAAAATCTTGAGAACTTCGGAAAGCTTTGATAATACAAATCCAAAACATTGTTGCAGTAATGTTACTGTCCATTTTGTAGATTAAAAGTTTTTTAGATTAGATAAAAAAATTAAAAGCACGAATCATCAGGAAATGAGAGACCAACCAGAAATGCGCGTGAATGCAGCAACTAACGCTCTACTCGCTCTGACGGCATCTTAGCTTGCTAAATAAAACAACTTTCGTTAAAATGCCAAAAACCAAACGGTCAAAAGTACGGCTATATTTCACAAGAGTTCGACATGAGCAGAAAAAGTTTTACAGCAGTTGCGTGTAAAGGGGGAAACACGTCAAATCTAATGAAACATTTGAGAGCACACGGAATAAACTTTTGCACCGTGTTTGACAGCTTGCGGGCAATAGCTGGCACTATCGGTGTGGATGATCCCAGCCCCAGTCATACCAACCGTAGCAAAAAGGAGACCACCGATTATGATGACGACAGCAGCCTTTCCGCTGGTTAGTAGTAGCATAATGTAATGTTAATTGCAAAATGCAAATCTTGCATTCATGCTAACAAATGGTCAAACGATTTGTAAAATACTAATGTAACATGGATTCTCTTTATATACCATGTTCCAAATTATTATGCAAATGATATCTTTCCCTGATTTTCATAATTAGTAAATGCAAATGACACTCAGTATAATTTTCAAGTCATCAACCATTAGGGTATAATTAGAATTTTATTGAACCGACCTCCTAATGATAACAATATTTATTTAAAAAATAAAAAACTGAAAATGCACTGTTCCAAATTCCTTCCTGTCTCCTCTTGCATCTGTTCATTCACGCTCACCTTCCCATACTCTGTCTCTCTCTCTCCCTCTCTCTCTCCCCCTCTGTCTCCTTCCACCTATCTTCCTCTCCTTTGATTCAAATTCAAATTTTATTTGTCACATACACAGTCATACACAGTATGATATGCAGTGAAATGCTTATACGACAGCCAGTGACCTTAAAAAGAAAATAAAAGCTTATACGTAAGGAATAAATATCAATAAAAAGAAATACTAAAGAAAATAAATTTAACTAGTAAAATAGTTGTACAAATATACAATGTACAAATGAGGGCATAATAAAAATCTTACAAAATATAGGGGATATATATATATATATATATATTTTTATATATATATATATATATATATATATATATATATATATATATATATATATATATATATATATATATTTCCCCTATATTTTGTAAGATTTTTATTATGCCCTCATATTTATATATATATATATATATATATATATATATATATAGATAGATAGATAGATAGATATAGATATATATATATATATAGTTATATATGTATATAAAATTTTACATGTGAATCTGGTTGTAAAATTTTTTTGACTTCCCAGACCAGGAATTGAACTCAAGTTGCTGCGCTGAGAGCGCCATATCCTAACCACTAGATCACGGAGGATTAATAGTTGCCATCTTGGAAATGCCGGCTATTCAACCCGCGACCTTATACACGCGAAGCATTGTTTTTTCGGGATCTCACCAGGACATTTACAATGGTTAATTTGTAGTAACATATGTCTATAGCACAGGCGTTTAGTCAAACATATTTATACCGATCTTTTGCTGTTAATAAACAGAGACCTTTCTGACAGACAACGTGTGTGTGTGTGTGTGTGTGTATGTGTGTGACTGAGTCATATAGATGCCGGGAATAGGACATCATACACGCGAAGCATTGTGTGTGTGTTTGACTGAGTCTCTCCTTATGTCAGAAAAGCTTACCGAAGCATAGCGCACTCGCCTCGTTACTAAACAAACTTTTAGAAAAACTTTATAAATATGTAGTGCAAAAAGCATATGACTTGAGGGGGAATCAAACCCAGGGCTACCATGTTAGAGCGCGGAATCCTAACCACTAGACCACAAAGGATTAACGGTTACCATCTCGGAAATGCCGGCTATTCAACCCGCGACCTTATACACGCGAAGCATTGTTTTTTCATGATCTCACCAGGACATTTACAATGGTTAATTTGTAGTAACATATGTCTATAGCACAGGCGTTTAGTCAAACATATTTATACCGATCTTTTGCTGTTAATAAACAGAGACCTTTCTGACAGACAACGTGTGTGTGTGTGTGTGTTTGACTGAGTCTCTCCGTATGTCAGAAAAGCTTACCGAAGCATAGCGCACTCGCCTCCTTACTAAACGAACTTTAGAAAAACTTTATAAATATGTAGTGCAAAAAAAGCATGTACCTTAAGCAGGAATTGAAACCAGGTCTCCCACGTGAAAGTGCCAAATCCTAACCACTAAACCACCACACTACAAACCACACTCATGTAGGCGCCATTTTGCTCCAGTGTAGAAAAAACAATGGCCGACGGCTCTTTTTTCACTCGGGGCGGGTCTTTGCTAAAACACTAGTGTCAATCAACTACAGATGTCGCCATTAAAAACCCGCGTGTTTTCCCGCGGGATGCCGCAATTTAGCGCGCGGCTTGCCGCGACTTGCCGGAGGCAACATTCGGGAATTTAAAATAAATGTGTTGTGCTTCACTGAATATCCGCCAGATGGCGCATAGAAGGACTTTATCTAAAAGCCGGTGGTCGGGAAAGTCAGTTTCCCTATGTTTCCCCGGTGGCGCGCAGATTCAAATCATGACGTCACTCGCTACCTAACGCTGAGAAGGCGAACGAGGATTTTAACAGTTTTTCTCTCGTTTTAAAGTGTTTTTATGAACTTTTTGAATTAAACAAATAACCTATGCATAATAATCGAGTGTCTTTTCGCTTTTTTTTTGTATATTTGAAGATAATTCATACGTTTTAAGCCGCTGCAAAAGGCTGGTTTGCTGGGCGAGTACTGACATCACGACTACTTTTATTACACCTACATTTGTTTATTTGTATATGTATGTTATTAATATAAATTTTTTAGAGATTGTGTGTGCGTGCACTGAGAGTTTGTGTTGATAAGTGTATGTGGATAAGTTGATAAGTGTATCAGAAAGCATTAAAATGTTCATTTGAATTAAAATGACACACACACGTCTGTATATACAGTATATCAATTACATATATATCAATTTCATTAGTTTCACAAGCTTCGGATGTTTTTTTTTTTTTTGGTTTGGTTAGATTAGTTCTGAACTCGCTTCCGTGAAACTATCGCTAAAACAATGTACTGAGCCCTCCTGAGGATATAAAGCTTTATTATTGTGTTTGAATAAATATTCAGATCTACCACAGCAGGTAATAAACTATGGTGTGTCATAACCGAAGCAAACACCACGATTATGCCTCATTTCGTTTGACAGGAACGTGGTTCACTTGGCCGCGGTGTATTATAAACCTGTGGAATGTTTCATTGTTTATGCTCACATAAGAGGAATAAAAGCGAGTGAAATGTGGAAATGATGTGTGGCAACTCAATGAGGACTAAAGCAAAGATTTCGGTAACTCCACTGAGTGTAACATCTGCATAGTGACACTGAACATCTTCACTTTTCCGTTTACCTCTGAAAAAAAAGCTGTATTTTGTTTGTTTATATTTAGAGTTTTTATAACAGTAGAACAAGTACCCGCGCGCACGCACACACATAGACACACACACACACATAGACACACACACACACACACACAGACACACACACAGACACACACACACACACTCCCCTGAGCCCTCGGGAAACATCCAATCACCGTCGGTATACAAATGAGTCAAGATGTAGCCTAACGTGGTGTCGTGTCGGATTTCAGCGGTGACGGAGTGGGAAGACTTTGAAGAAGCTGCAGTGACAGTAAACAGCTGAACAACTTCACTTTTCCGTTTACCTCTGAGGAAAAAAAGCTGTATTTTGTTTGTTTATATTTAGAATTTTTATAGTAGTAAGAGAAAGTTATAGTTTGTGGTCTGTGTACTGTAGTTCGCACCCTTGTAGAGAATAAATAAATGAATAACAGCTTCATATCCCCTCTCAAGAGTGTCATAGTCCATTGTTAGTTTTAATGATCTGGCTGAAACTAATTATCACTACATAAGTACCCTAACACCATTGATCATGAGTCTCAGCTGAACCTAATTCTATACTTGTAACAGAAAATGTAGATGCAGATTCCAAATGTGTATTTATATAATAGATAGATAGATAGATAGATAGATAGATAGATAGATAGATAGATAGATAGATGTGTGTGTGTGTGTGTAGGCTCTACGCAGGGGCAAGAGAGGGCAGCGCAACCTTAAATGTCTGCACATGTTAATATATTCCTAAAATGTATATATTACAAGTAGATAAACTGATCTGCGGTAGCGGAAAAATCCGCTGAAAATAGGACAGGCTGCAGCGCACGCGCGCACACACATACACACGCGCGCACACACACAGACACACCTCCCTTGAGCCCTGCGTCTGTCGGATTTCAGCGGTCACGGAAAGACTTTGAAGCAGTTTATGTATGAATCTAAGCTTGAACTTATCAGCATTCAAATAAAATCGCTATTACTTTGACCCTGAAGTTTAGTTTAGCACACACAAAAAACAGAAAAGTCATTTCTGGTAAATCAACGGAATGTGTAGTTTATTTACAGTAATTCATTAAAAAATGAATATACATTGTACAGTACACGGTAAACACGGGAAAGATTACAAAATGAAAAAACAAACAGTGTCTACTTTATAAACAGCTTAGTATGTGCGTCGAGATGCTGAAATCCCTTGCATGTTTTTGCTTCCAAGTGGAGAGATATTTGACCGATAGCCTAGAACAAAAGATCTATAGGTGTGATCACAACCCCCTCCGACCGACCGTGCCATCAATCACTGACCACCTCAGAAGTTCCCTCCAATGTATGGCTGCAATACTTGTTTTGCAAGTATTTTTAACACCATTCAAAGTTACACACACACACACACACACACACACACACACACACAAGGGCGTAGGTTTGCTACCTATGACTCCAACTAATACCCCATCCCCCAATCCCCTTTTCCACCCACCAACCCCCAACCCCCTGCCCCATCCACCTACGTACCAACCTCCCACCCCAACTATGTCCACTGAATACATGTTTTTCTTAATATGGTGCGAAATCACTTTACATTAATACTAGCAATGCTTCGATTTATATTAATCCACTCGAAATGCAATTCATTAAGTTAAATTAAGGAATAGTGTAAAGTTAAAGGAATGTTTCATAACTGACAAAAAGATAGTCTTTAATAAAATAAAAACTATTCTTTATTGAGCCCTAGTGCAAATGAAACATCTCAATCATCTGTATATATATAAAAGTAGATTACATCTAAACATGAACTACTAGGTAGAGTACCACACAACAGCTCAATGCCTATTGCTCCTATATGAAGGAGACAAAAACATGCCTTCGCCTCTCGTTAACAAAAATAAACTGCTGGCATATTTGTTTGACATCAATATTGTCCAGGCTGTTCTTTTTTTCTTCTGATAAACACTAAAGATGATATTTTGTAGAATGCTGAAAACCTGTAATCATTGATTTACATAGTATTTGTTTTTCCTGCTACGGAAGTCAATGTTTTCAGCTTTTTTCCCCAATATCTTATTTTGTATTCAACAAAATAAAGAAAATCATTAAAGTTTGGAACCACTTAAGGAGTAAATAGTGAGTGAAGTTTTTTTGGGGGTGAACAATGGCTTTGACCCTAACTCTTCCCATCTGACTGCACTAGGACCGGACAGCATTGCCACCTGATGAAATAGCGTGACAAAAAAGTGAAATGTCAGTTCAAAACTTTTGCCAAAAACACTAATGAATCACTTACATCCTCAGCCTATCACTCCTCATAATGCTAAATATTAGTATAATCAACATGTATAATACACGCACACATATTATATGTTATATACTGTATAATCAACATTCAGATTGACCTCCTGTGAACTCGCCTCTTCACCTGAACTACAACATGGCTGATCTGCTTCTGTCCCCTAATTGAAAAACATTGAGGGATTCCTTATGAGCATGGACAGAGAATGCCTCAGCCTATTATTGGTAACAATGTTAAATCTCAGGACAACTACAGTGGCTTGCAAAAGTATTCGCCCCCGTGAACTTTTCCACATTTTGTCACATTACAGCCACAAACATGAATCAATTTTATTGGAATTCCACGTGAAAGACCAATACAAAGTGGTGTACACGCGAGAAGTGGAACGAAAATCATACATGATTGCAAAAATTTTTTTTTTTTACAAATAAATAACTGAAAAGTGGGGTGTATGTAATTATTCAGCCCCCTTTGGTCTGAGTGCAGTCAGTTGGCCATAGACATTGCCTGATGAGTGCTATTGACTAGAGAGCACCTGTGTGTAATCTACACTCTCTCCATCGCTGTCTGATATACAGCACAGGTGTTTAGGTTCTGTTACCTGACAAAACAGGATAAACACATGCCATTTAAACAGCAATCATTTTATTTCACTTTTTCTGAGTCTTAGTGTGCAAACCTCGAATCAAATCATTAATGTTCGCCAAGTAAGTGAATGCATTTTAAAAACTATTTTTCTGAAGTGGTTTGTCTATTGGTGTCAACAAAATTCTAGCCATATGGCAATATTAGTATATTAGTTTATCAATTTCTTTCACAATACTGATTTCTGACAAACAGTCATTAGATTAGGAGACTGACAGGGATCATATTTATACTTTTACATTTAGCTGTTTAATCTGCTGTTAGTTTTACGTCCGTATTCACAGACTATATCCTGGCCTGCTGTAATGAATGTGAGTCCACTACATTTGGCACTGCTTGTGTCTGAACGCAGCCAATCGTCTATCACATGATGGCAGGGAAAGGCACAGCCAATCAAAATGTTCATATGTGTTTTGGGGGCGGGAGGACACAAGGAGAGAACGTGATTTATCCCTTTCTAGGTTAATGTTGACAGAACGATTAAAAAAAAAGTGGATTAAATTATTGGTGGGGACATTTCAATGGTCGGAGGATATTGGTGGGGACACATCCCCTCCGTCCACCCTAAATCTACGCCCCTGTATATATATAATTTAAAACTATTTATTAATTTGTCTTTTATTTACTTACTTACTAGCGAATGCTTTTTTAGGGCTCTAAAAACTACGGCAGTATGAATGACAATGGAATAGGACGTGTGAGTTGCACCGGTCACACACACACACAATATATATATATATATATATATATATATATATATATATATATATATATATATATATATATATAATTAAATTCTTAAAACATCGTGTTCACCCATGCACTGAAAAAAAGAACTTGTAAGATTTACTTGATAAAATCCTCATAACAATTTGGACACAGATTTTAAGTAAATTTTATTGCTCCAATATTAAGGCTGAATCCCAACCCTTCCCCCTACCCTTCCATTTGACGCGTTCACGTGCAGGGGTAGTGGTGTCTCATTTCTCTTTTGGTTGGAGGTGTAGGGGGGAGGGGGAAGGGCCAGATAGCCCTCCAAATGAAGATTTTTCAGGACCTCACTTCAAACGAAGGGCTAAGCGAAGTTTTCAACATGGCTGCTCACTCGAGCAAACAGACCCATAAATGTTAAGTCATATTTGCCATTAATAAAGATTTTTATGACAAGTTTTCATTATATGTATATTACCTTTAGTCTTGTGTTTGTGTTTATGGTGATGTTCTGTAAAGAAACGTTTGCAAAAAAAATCGCTAAAGTTTGCTAGCGGATAGCACATATTGCACAATATTACAAATATATATTTCTATGTCACATACACTTTACTGCATGCTACAAACAAATATGAAAGTTCAGTAGCACGGCATTTTGCCGAGCATTTGATAACGCATTGTTTATTTTGCTTACGGCCATACACTATTGTTTTGCTTACACTATTCTTACTTATTGCAACGTGACCACAGTTTTGTAATTTATATTCTGTATATGGACGGCTGAGGAAACCCGAAGACTCATCCATGTTCGTGGTGAAAATGAGCAACTTTTTTAAAAATCGAAATACGGCGCAAAAAACCTTTGGGAGTGAGTAATCTCTCTTATTGGAATGTGTGATAAACATCGGCACATGTCCTCTGACGTAACATTAGGAACCAGCGACAACGTACAGTATGATGACGTATAACAGTGTTGTCCCATTTCTTAGGGGAAATATTTATACCCTTCCCCTTTCCACTTCGTTTCAAGGGACAAGGGGAAGAAAATAGAATTGTGATTCAGCCTAAGTAAAACTCACCCGTAATTGTCAGGTAAAATTTACTTAATTAAATTAACAATAAAAGAAATCAAGTAAAAGTTACATAATTATATTTAATGCACAAATTAGATTTATTTAAAATAATCAAGTAAAGTTGCAGGAACCTTAATTTTATGAAATTACTATCATTTTGTTTTGTGAGATTTTCCCTTAACTTGGTTTTATCAATTTATATTACTCCCTATAATAATGTAAACATTGCTAATTTATGTTTTATTATGTTATTATGCTAATTTCATCTATATCTTTCATAAATCACACAACTAAAATATAATTAAACAGTTTATTCACCAACATTACCAAATATTTGTGACATTCACAGTCTAGACCCAAGTTGTCTTTTTAATAAAAGTGCATTCAGCTAAATTTTGCATCCATAGAAAAAAAACTGCACGGCACCAGGGCCTGAAATACTTGTTTTAAACAAAATTGTGTAAAATAATAAATAAATAAAATACAGCATTCATTTAGAAATAAAATACAGCAGAAAATACATTAAACAAACTGTAGAATAAACGTTAAAACGTAATAGCCCTCGGAAGCAGTGAAGTTGCAACATTCAAATCAGCACTCTGGACTAGTGCACTTAAAAGTATGCCATTGAAACCATAACGCATTAAAACATTAAGCTGAACATGTAAACACAACATGTAAAGACTTGTAGTCAAGCCAAATCAAATGTTTTAAGATAACTTCATCTTTAAAGCTTGCACTTTTGGTGATAGCTTAATCCCATCAAGTTCTAGAAGAACTTTCTGAAAATAGCTCAAATGTGTAGCGCAGTGCTCGGAGCTATTGCCACATTTTTGCTAAATTTCCTCTCCTTCAAGGATTATGGATACACCAACTGGTCCTTCCCCTTCAACAGCACAGACGACAAGGATTTTAAGAAGATGCATACTGGCATCACTTCGTCTGTCCCCCCTGCATAAAATGTACAAGAAAATAAATAATTTATTTTGAGAAACAAAAAAAAAATCTGAATTGCTTCAACCTGTGCTGACTTCATTTCACAGAGAAAAAAAAATAATACAAATAATTGATAATAAAAAATGACCATCACTTCATATACTTCAGGGGGGTGTTCTTCATACATCGCTAACTCAGTTAGCTGGATGTGATTGTTGTGGATTTGTCCTGATCTTGGATTGTTTCGTTCTCCGATGCTCATCTCGCACTTGTTGTCATAGCAACATGTCCGTAAGCTTGAACCTGCTCGGTAGCAGGTTTATTTCATGTAAACAGGATTAAGGCTGCGCTCCTGCCGGGTTATGATTGGTTGAAATGGTGAGGTCACATCTGATTGGTTAAAGAGCGCTGACGTGGACACGTGGGGAAAGAAAAGTATCTTGCATATATATATATATATATATATGGTCTTGAGGGCTGTCTCGTGCCTAGAGTTTATTATAATAATAAAAAACCTATGAATTTATGTTCTAATATAATATTTGATAGCAATTATATATATTTGCATATTTGCGTATATATAATAAAAAAATTCTAATGAAAAATTGGACAAAACTAATTTTATTATAAAGTATACATATAAAAGTATACATGTCATATGCAACATATTTATTTTCTTATTTTATTTTATTGTCTCATGTAATTTGTAAGACATATGTGCATATTATGTTCTAATATAATGTTTGATAGCGATTATGTGTGTGTGGTGGTGGTGGTGGTGGTGGTGGGGGGGGGTGATCCATGGCAGGGAAGCATTTCAGCGCATAACAGGTGTTACAAAACAATTGAGCTTGTTCTTTTGTCATTTCGTCAACCAATCAAAGGGCTTGTGATCAGTGTTTCTACTGTCGATGCATATCGCCTTTTAAACCAACGCACGAACACCTAATAATCCTAGACAACTCAATCCGGCCAAACTAATCATCAACAACAGGTGTGCTGGAAGAACCGATTTAGCCAGAGCCTAATTAGCACGATGATCTCATCTTAGATGTGTCAATTCATCCCGAATGTTTCAAGCGACGTACGAAGAATACCCCCCAGATTGTTAAACTTGGGTTAAATTGCTTTAGCAATAATCTTGCATCACTAAAACATTGTAAAACATGGCATGAGATGGCTACACTCCATAGATTACTCTGCACCTTTACAGTGTCAGGAAATCCTATGATGAATGCTGAGTTTGTATTTAAAGGGTTAGTCCAAACATGAAAATTCGTTCAATAATTACTCATATTTATATATTCATTTGCATTTATATGCTTCTGTCCAATACAACAAACACTATATTCAATGTATTAATAAATTGTATAATTAATAAGAAAACAATGCTTTACCAGGCAATCATCAAAGAGATCCTCTTCAGATTCACGTCTCATCTTTACGCTTTGTTTCTGTGAAAATATTTACATTGTATCATTACATAATCTTTTATTCGTACAACTACATTTAGGCATTTCTTCATCTTTTGTAAGTTTGCCTTTATCCAAAGCAAATTACAAAAGAGGAAGGCATCAAGCATGTCAAGCAGTGCTACTAACACAAAGTTTCTGACACCGTTAGAAAAATACAAGATAGATCAGCGAGGGATTAAGGAAAAAGTAAGAAGCAAGAATCATGTGTGGAAAGATTAAGCATGCAGGGTCACAGGATGACTCGACTTATTTTTATTGTCTGCAATGCGATTTAGACAAATTAGAACTGCGGTCAAGCCAGCCGCGATTGATTTTAGTGTGCGCACATATTACAGTGATTACGGTAGTTTCAGGACCGACACAGAGACAACGCGCTTTCAGAGCGCTTTTCATTTAGACGCCCAGGACTGAGAGATAATACAACATGCTCGTCAATTTTTACTTGCTTATTTATTTGCATTTCTGCTTTAATATCCGTGTTATTTATTGGTGACTTTGACGGTTGTCTGTTACAATATTTTTCTTAAATATTCACCATTCAAATAATTGTTTTATGTAGATAAGTTACAGCAGAATTCGTAGAAAACAGACAAAATAATGTATTTAGTCTTTCTAAATACCAGAATTGATTTTTATTTTGTTTTACTGTTCAAAAGTAGCAGTTATTCTTCAATGAATGTTTTCTATAATGAGGATTAACGTCTGCTTTGGAAGAGAGGTCAAATAAACAAATGTTCACAATGGGGAAAAAAAGTTAAATAAAATGCCTTTATTTCACTTCAGAGACCTATGAAAAAATAAATTCTAGTTAGTATAAAACGCCATGGTCAGTTTTTATCCCATATAATGTACACACATTATATGATAAAAAAAAAAAAAAAAAGTAGAAAAAAACAATGATCAGTTCTTATTCAGGACGTCCCATACTATATACACACCAAATATGAAACAATTTTACTGCAGCATTTTTGAGATATTGGACATTATTACACTTTAAAGGGGTATAAAGACCCCATTTCTAATAAGTAGAAAAAAACAATGATCAGTTCTTATTCAGGACGTCCCATACTATATACACACCACATATGAAACTATTTTACCGCAGGATTTTTCAGATATAGGGCATTCTCTCTGTGTTGTTCATGAAACTACTACTACGTAATCACTGTAATATGCACTGTAATATGCGCGCGCACTAAAATCAATCGCGGCTGGCTTGACCGTGTTTTTCTGAACCGCGGCTGGCTTTACCGCAGTAAATTAGAGCTGCTGTCAATACTGTATGAACATATGTACAGGTTCTTTACTCGTAACTCATTAATAAAGTTCGGCTTCAGAAAAAAAAACGTTTATTGCTAGTGCTCTTTTACCATTTAATGCTTTAACACACACGACTCAGTTTGTTCAGAAATGGCATCTAACTGGCGAGCCTTTGTCTGAACACGCCGTTTTCACTCGGGGTGGGGGTAAGAAACACACATCTCGGTGTATTAATCCGCGCGCTCGGTTCGTTATTATTTTATTTATTTATTTATTTACCACAGGACCCATGGGGGCTCCGTAGGTTCAGGTTTTTACACGAAAACGGTGTTTTGTGAATCTCCACACTATTAAAAACTGAAATTGCTAATTGTACGTCCTGAGATTAAGATGAACATTAATTGGGAGTCATGAAAGCGAGAATCACATCCAAAAAAGAAAGCTAAACTTACCTCGAACACGACAAACTCCAGCTCCAGCCACGCCGTGTTGTAACCTCCGTGATGATTCCCAACCGACTGATACACAGCGCGGGCACAGCGTCTCCAAACACGCATGCGCAGTTTAATTTGCACACATTTTCGGCTTCAGTAGACACACAATACTTCAGACTGAAACACGACTGCCCCCTACAGGTAATGAAGGGCATGTTCACAGCTTCCCGCACGCAGCCGCTCAAAGCCGCGGCAAGTCACGGGATCCCTTTTCTCGAAACGCGGGTTTTTAATGGCGACATCTGTATAGTAGGAGCGGCCTCTGTCGGTGTGACTTCACACCGACAGGCTTTTGAAAACGGCCTGATTTCAGAAGGGGCATCTTATATTATTAAATTAAAAGAAAATCGCTGGGCGGCTCTTTATCACTGTAGAGTGGTTGTGTACACACTCTCCTAACACACAATGCAGTCCAAACAGCTTGAAAAAGTCCATGTAGCACCGTAGGTGCCCTTTAATAGCCTAGTGGCCTAGTGACGGGAGGGAATTGGATACGACTGGATTAGGATTACAAATGTATAAATTGTATAAGTTTTACAGAATGTCAAATATAAAAGTAGGTATATATATATATATATATATATATATATATATATATATATATATATATATATATAACAGCAACAATATGAGTGAAACACAGGGTATGAAATGAGATGATGTGGTATTGTCCATGTTTTAAAGTGCAAAGTTAGTCCTCATTTATGTTCATATAATTTTTTTTTTATATATATATATATAGCGCTTTTAACAATAGTCATTGTCTCAAAGCAGCTTCACAAAATGAAAAGAAAATTTATGATGGTATGTACAGTATGCAGTAAGTGCGAAAAAATGTGTTTAGATAATAATGAGATTGTAAGATTGTTCCTGATGAGCAAGCCAAGGGCGACGATGGCAAGGAAACTCCCTGAGATGGAAATCGAGAGGAAGAGGAAGAAACCTTATATAAGAACAAAGCAATGTGCAACATATGAGTGATGTGCAAATGTGCAGTGTGATTGGTAGTGTGGTGTGCTCCGACACAGGTGTAAAGGAAACAAAGCAAGTCCAATTAGTTGAGTGCCATGTGGTGTTCTAGTTGAGTGCCTTCTCAGTTTCTCTGTAGTGGCCCCTTAGGGAGCGGAAGCACTTTCCTGACCATAAAATAGAGAACAGCCCAGTGTTGGGGTGTCTGAGGTCCTTAACTATCTTCCTGGCCTTGGTTCAGCCCCGTAGATTGAGTGCAGGTCAGGGAGCCAGGCGTGAATGATGTGCTCAGCTTATCGCACCACCCTCTGTAGAGCTCGTCTGTCCTGCATGGTGCTGTTCCCAAACCAGGTTGTGAAGTGCTCTTAGAATAGCAAGGCAAAAAATAATAATTAAATTATTTCCAAAATATTTTCAAGCGTTTCCAGAAAATATGTCTTAGTTTGTCAAAACTTCATTACTTTGTCAAAACGCCCAAAATCTCTTGCAAAATTAAACACCCCACTTAAAATAATTTTCTCTCTTCTCAAAGTGATTCCGTCCACCAAAACAATAGACACACCTTCATACGCCTCTCTCTCACAGAGCATCAAATTAACATTGATGTGATAAATTCAAAACCCTACCATCAAAAGTGTCCATGTATGTTTTTATCTTCATGGAGCCATATTAAATATTACAAATGTTTCATTCTTTGTATTAATAAGTTAGGCAGAATGTTCAGCTGTACAGAAAGACAGGCAGGCATTTATGTAGGCTTCAACCGGAAATAATAATAGCACTGATTACATTAAAGCTGATCAGCAAAACTTTGATTTAGAATGGTATTTGACTGGGAATTGTGCTTAGAGTTTAGCTTAGAGTTTGCATTGCTGTTGTTGGTACATGAACTTCAGGATTTCAGAGTTGCTGGCCACCATTTGTCACACTCCCCTCTTCTTTTCTATTATTGCCCTTCATTGCTCACGTTACAATCCAACTCACACGTGCCACTTACATTTGAACAGATGTTTATCCTGTTTTTGTAGTCGATTCAACTCTAATCACTGATTGTACATGCATGTGCACTAAACACAGTTGTGCTAGATGTTAAATGCTTTTTTCAGCTCATGCATGCTATTTTGCATAAAATTACACCAATACTGGGCAGAATGTGTTTAGGGTTGTGCAGAAAGGTTGAATCAGATTTTTGTTTTTATGTAACTTACTGAATAGTGTTTAGAGTTTTGTAATAAGAGTGAGTCATTTAATAAATAGGTTTTTACATCTGACAGTTTTGTTCCAAAAATAGGCTTCCGTGTTGTAGTAATACAGAAACATTATAAGAGGCCAGTGACATTAAATGTAATGAATGTAGAGAATATACTATTATACAGGTCCTTCTCAAAAAATTTGCATATTGTGATAAAGTTCATTATTTTCTGTAATGTACTGATAAACATTAGACTTTCATATATTTTAGATTCATTACACACAACTGAAGTAGTTCAAGCCTTTTATTGTTTTAATATTGATGATTGTGGCATACAGCTCATGAAAACCCAAAATCCCTATCTCAAAAAATTAGCATATTTCATCCGACCAATAAAAGAAAAGTGTTTTTAATACAAAAAAAGTCAACCTTCAAATAATTATGTTCAGTTCTGCACTCAATACTTTGTCGGGAATCCTTTTGCAGATTCTTGTGTCTTGTGTCTCTCAACTTTCTCTTCACAATATCCCACAGATTCTCTATGGGGTTCAGGTCAGGAGAGTTGGCAGGCCAATTGAGCACAGTAATACCATGGTCAGTAAACCATTTACCAGTGGTTTTGGCACTGTGAGCAGGTGCCAGGTCGTGCTGAAAAATGAAATCTTCATCTCCATAAAGCTTTTCAGCAGATGGAAGCATGAAGTGCTCCAAAATCTCCTGATAGCTAGCTGCATTGACTCTGCCCTTGATAAAACACAGTGGACCAACACCAGCAGCTGACATGGCACCCCAGACCATCACTGACTGTGGGTACTTGACACTGGACTTTTGGCATTTTGGCATTTCCCTTTCCCCAGTCTTCCTCCAGACTCTGGCACCTTGATTTCCGAATGACATGCAAAATTTGCAACCTGTAGCCCATTTCCTGCACACGCCTGTACACGGTGGCTCTGGATGTTTCTACTCCAGACTCAGTCCACTGCTTCCGCAGGTCCCCCAAGGTCTGGAATCGGTCCTTCTCCACAATCTTCCTCAGGGCCCGGTCACCTCTTCTCGTTGTGCAGCGTTTTCTGCCACACTTTTTCCTTCCCACAGACTTCCCACTGAGGTGCCTTGATACAGCACTCTGGGAACAGCCTATTCGTTCAGAAATTTCTTTCTGTGTCTTACCCTCTTGCTTGAGGGTGTCAATGATGGCCTTCTGGACAGCAGTCAGGTCGGCAGTCTTACCCATGATTGCGGTTTTGAGTAATGAACCAGGCTGGGAGTTTTTAAAAGTCTCAGGAATCTTTTGCAGGTGTTTAGAGTTAATTAGTTGATTCAGATGATTAGGTTAATAGCTCGTTTAGAGAACCTTTTCATGATATGCTAATTTTTTTAAATAGGGATTTTGGGTTTTCATGAGCTGTATGCCACAATCATCAATATTAAAACAATAAAAGGCTTGAACTACTTCAGTTGTGTTTAATGAATCTAAAATATATGAAAGTCTAATGTTTATCAGTACATTACAGAAAATAATGAACTTTATCACAATATGCTAATATTTTGAGAAGGACCTGTATTAGGATACATAAAGATTTCATAGGATATGATAAACTGATCAGTCATATCATTAATATCACCTGCCTAATACTGTCTAGGTCCTTTATGCTGCTAAAACAGCTATGTCACATCATGACATGAACTCCACAACAGGTGGGCTGTGGTATCTGGCACCAATGGTACTATGAGTTGCTAGGTGGATCTGACTTGTTTTTTCAGCACATCACACAGATGCTTAATCAGATTTAGATTTGGAGACTTGAATTTTGTCATTGTAACAATGCAAGTTTGGTGAGACAAAGGATGGATACAGAAGAGCTATTGTGTGTGGCTTGTATTTTTGTTTAAGTTCTCTTTGTGAACCACACTCACACAGATACACAGTCAGTCACAGTTCCCCTTACAGCTCTCTCTCTTGTTCTTCACATTCTCATCAGGTGTGTCATCCTTCTCACTCATGCTCTCCCTTACCAGATCAGGACTTGACCACATCTTATCCACACCAGTCACATTCCTCCAATCATTCCTGAACAATTTTTGCAGGGTGTCAGCGTACATTATCCTGCATAAAGAGGCCACTGGCTGTTAGGGAATACAATTGCCATGAGCATATACAGTACATACAGTATGCAGTAAGAGATCGGCTTCATCAGAATAGGGTATCTTCCTTTATTACACTCCATAATCCAGTTCTGATGCTCACATGCCCATTGTTGGCAATTTGGCAATGGATAGAGGTCAGCATGTACTGTACATTCTGAAATGTAATGAGATCATCAATTGTATTTACTTCACCTCTCGGTGGTTTTAATTTATGACTGAAAAAAAGGCCAACGCACATTTTTGTGTAAATTCTTCCATAAGTCTGTTCATCTGTTCTGGGTTCAAAATCTTGATTGTTAATTTTATGATGATTATTGTCATATTTCTGTAGAACACTAGGATAAAAACCAGCATAATAGGATCTTTGTTGTTGTCATCAGAAAAAAAAAACTCTAAAGACTTCTTCTAAAAGTTTCTTTTTCTGTTTTACCTCTGAAATCTTCAACAGAGGGGTACAGTTTCTTTTCCTAGCTTTAGTTTCTAGTTTGCTTCTCAAACTGTTGGATTACAGAGTGCTTAAGTCTTCTGAGAATATGAATGTAAAATTGTAGGTCTATTTCCCTTGTTGGAAACCCCGCTGGCTGCTATCTGCATCTGTGAAAATTTTCTCAGAAAATGGATGTATGAGTCATGTCAAATCTACAGTGTTCGCGATTATTCACGTTGGTCTCTCTAGGAACATTCTACCTATAGTCTTATTATTTTGCAGGCCTGAAAATACAATAGAGCCTAAGATTATTGCATCTCCAAGGCTTGGCAGAACTGTGTGACACTATGATCTTGCAGTGTTATTATTCAAAGCTTTGAATGAAAGTGTTTCAAGCCATGCAATAAATGCACCATGCTTAGCCATGATGGTGTGCTTGTTTTCAGAATATGCAACTATATCACATCTAGTGTATGAAAAAAATGATTGTTTTATCATGTGATTGTGTGTGCGTGTGTGTGCGCGTGTGTGCGTGTGTGTGCGCGTGTGTGCATGTGTGTGTGTGTGTGTGTGTGTGTGTGTGTAATACAAATATCACCAGCTTTTCTACCTTATTGGCTGTGCATTACATGTACTGTAAAGTACAGGTTGTGTTAATGTTTTAAGCATGTGGCATTCATCTTTTGCATCTTTTTTTAAATTAAATTATGTCTGCTGTTGATATGTTCGAAGTTTAATATAATTATGTTATGGGAATTACAGAGGATATTGCTAGATGAAAAAAAACTACAGTATAAAGGGCTGTTTCATATAAATATATAACTTTTCACTTAAATAATTTACATTTTAGTTGCCTACATTATTTTTGTTTATTTGTATATTTTGTTATTTATGTGAAGCATCATATGTCTCAAATGTCCTTGTTTACACAGTTAAAACAGCTTTCTGAGCTAAGGAATTAGGCAGTGTCAATGATGGAAGGCTTTAAGCTTCATTACATACTGTAGAATGTCCCTGCATTATGTGGTATCTCTTGGGGATTGCTTGGATGATTTGTACTTACACTGTGATTGACCCCTTTAAGGCCACACTCAATCTGTTTATTGATTACAGATGTTTAATAATACAAGTGAGAATTAGATGTCTATACTGTATGTATGTAAAAAAAAGGGCATTTTGACTTACAGAAACCTGTATTGATTTTATTCTTATTATGTTATTCTGTCACGTGCAGGAGAGGTGGCAGGTATATGCTGGCTTGGCAGTTGCTGACAAGTTACATTCTACTGTAATCATGAAAAACAACTAATAAGCAGAGGTGTCAAGTAACGAAGTACAAATACTTCGTTACCTTACTTAAGTAGAAATTTTGGGTACCTATACTTTACTGGAGGTAATTATTTTTCAGCCGACTTTTTACTTCTACTCCTTACATTTTCATGCAATTATCTTTCTACTCCTTACACTTTAAAAATAGCCTCGTTAATCCTGTTTTATTTCAGCTTGTCATTCAAAAAACAAACAAACAAACAAACAAACAAACAAAAACATCCGGATAAATCGCGCCATCCGGATGGAGCGAATTTGATTGTGGTTGGATGATGTTGCATGTAGTTCTGTTCCAAGTTTTCTGTTCAGTATCCTGACTCTGACGTAAGCACGTCGAGCGGGACGAGGTAACTTAGCGTGTGTAATCTGTCACTGGGCATGCGCATGAGAGAACAAAAAAGTAAACGGCACATTCGCTAACAACTCCGTTTGTCGTTACAGATGAGAAGTATAAACATACCATTTCAACACCCTGTTGGTTGGTACGCGATCCATCGCACCTGCACATGACGCTACGTCACACACTCCAGCAAGGACGTTTGAATAAATTAGCATTTTCGGTTGATAAGGTTGTGATAAGCTATCCGAGATAGAGACTCAAGATCCGAGCGAAATGTCACAACCAAGCACCAGCGAGGAAAGTAACAGCACCAGTAGGGTAACAGGAATGATATATACACACACACACGCACACACACACACGCACGCACACACACACATATGTGTGTTTGGGGCGGCGCGGTGGTGTAGTGGTTAGCACTGTCGCGTTGCACCTCCAGGGTCTGGGTTCGATTCCCCGGCCAGGCTCGATTCCCGTCTCTGTGTGCATGGAGTTTGCATGTTTTCCCCGTGCTTGGTGGGTTTCCTCCGGGTACTCCGGTTTCCTCCCACAGTCCAAAGATATGCAGGTTAGGCTAATTTTTGCGTTCCTAAATTGCCCGTAGTGTGTGATTGGGTGTGTGAGTGTGTGTATGTGTGTGTGCCCTGAGATGGATTGGCACCCTGTCCAGGGTGTACCCCGCCTAGTGCCCGAAGTCTCCTGGGATAGGCTCCAGGTCCGCCGCGACCCTGAACACAGGATTAAGCGGTATAGAAAATGAATGAATGTGTGTGTGTATATATATCTCTCTCTCTCTCTCTATATATATATATATATATATATAATTTTTTTTTTTTTTTTTTTGATTAACCACTTGGATGAATCATTCATTCTGACAGTTTATTGTAGACAACCATACAAGGGTAATTGTTACTAGGGTAATTTTCTTGTACTGTATGTTGCCCTCACAGATTTCCTGCAGCTAAGCTTGGATGTACATTTATCCCACTCAGTTTGTAACGCTTGGATTTTATTAACCGCTTGGTTACAAATAAACGGATTCGGGAATCTACTGTAAACAGGGGCTTGAAAACAATACTTCCGGTATTGCGCAACCGCAGCTGGACAAAACACGACGCGACACAAAACAATTATAATAAATTAAACCAAGTGTATTATACAGACGGAATAAAGAAATAAACAAACACGGTGCACCACAAACCAATATATACAAATATAATACAAATATAATACAAATAGAAAAAAATGTGTGTGCGATGTATGCGGGTGTGTGTGTGTGAGTGTGTATGATAGTCCAGTGTCTGAAATATGGCAATTGGGGTGAAATGGTGAGTTGGAGAGATGGATCGATCTCACCAAATGACGATGGTAGGTCTGGGAGATCGATAAACGGAATGAGCTGGGTACTGAATGAAATTAATCCACAATAATCCACAAACAGGCTCTCAGTCTCAAAAACCATGCAGCGCGCTGTCTTCATCTCTCCGTGCCGGCTCCTACGCCGGCTCCGGCTTTATGCCAGATCATGTGACCCACGTCACTTCCGGGTTCCCGTGCGTCGCGATCGCGCATGCGCGGGAACTTGCCCGGTGACCAAACCACTGTCAAAGGGGAAACAGAAACCGCTAGGGCACGCCTTCGGCCACAGGTGAGCAGCATTAGCTCCACAACCAATTCCCTGTTGTTGAAGGTGTCCCTGATGTGTGGCTGTGCTACATAGACCCCCCCCCCAAGCCTCCGGCATCTGAGGAGAATGTCCGTACCAGCACTTTAAATTCGCCACACTGCAATCCTCGGCTTTGTGTGGGTAACCCCAAGACGTTGTGTATTTAAATGGTCCTCTTTTGTTTTTTTTCTCTGCTGGACCCTCCCACTGGGGCGCTCGCCTTGCAGAATCTCTTTTTGTTGTGGAGGAGTGTGGTTGAGCTTTTCTCCACACCAGTTCTCCCGGTTGAAAGTGCGCTGCTTTCCTCCGGGTATTGTGATATCTGGCTTGTGTGGCTTCTAGATCTTGTGCTCTTTGTTGCACCTCCTCCTGGATAAGTCTTTGTCGGGGTGATGACGGATGTCCTGTCTTGTGTCGGTGGCACATGCTGCAAGCTCTGGTATAACGCCAGACGTCTTTCCGCACCGTCGGCCACCACGCCACCTCTAATAACCTCAGCAGGGTTTTCAGTTGTCCCCAGTGTCCTCCCAGTGGATTGTCGTGAAAATACTGAAGAAAACTCTTTATTAGAGACTGGGGAACAACGAGCTGGATTTTCTCCCCGTGCCTACTGGTACCCGGCGATATAGCACGCCCTGACGACATTCGAAGGTGACCCTCTGATCTTGTGTACCTCTTTGATGATCTTTGGAGAGCAGCTTCGTGATCGTTGGGTCGTTCTGTTGGGCTCTGCTGATCTCGCTCAGGTCGCTCGGGAAGCTGGAGGCCTCTTTAGTGGACATGGTGGGTAGACGTGGGGTGTCAGCTCCTTTCAGCGGCGGGGGTGCTCGGGGTATGGCGTCTGGACCCGGATTAAAGTGGTCCTCGCGAACATTCTCTCCCCTAGCTCCACTCTCCACCTGTTGTTCCATGGTGCCCGCCGCTCTTCTTAACACCACTCTCGTGTTGCTGTTCTCCAGGGTTCGCCCCATCTGTTCTTCCTCGGGGCCATCAGGTTTCCCCATGAGACAGAGGGCGGGGTGATCATTGGCGGAGTCTCCCAGGCGTTGCTGTGGCCACTGTACCGGAGACCTCAGGTTGTCTTCGTCGAGGTCGTCATCCAGTAAGAATGCTGCCGTGAACGCCTGTTTAAAAGATTGCCAGTCCTTTACCTTGCCCTTCTCCGTCTTCCACCAACTGAGAGCTGGCCCTCGGAGAACTGTGCCGAGGGTTCCCAGCAGCTCTGGTCGGGTCAGGGGTCTGATCTCCATATACTTCTCCGCTTGTTCGATGAAGTTCCTCACCTCAGCTGTCTCTAACGCGTCGCAGAAGGCTGGGAACTCCACACAGATGGATGGATGAGCATGCAGAGAAGAAGAAGAAGAAAGTGGGGGAGGAGAGCAGAGCCGAAGAGTGTGCTGGAACACCAGGAGGAACGTCGGCGATGGCATGAGTGCTTGGTGGCTTTACCTTGGCCGTCGCTGTAGTGGTTGGAGTGCTGGGCAGATGTTGTGCAGGAGATGGAGGGGATGCAGGGGTGCAGGCCTGTAACCTGTGTGTGGTGGGCGTACTAGTGAGACGCAGTCTCTTCATCCGGTTTTCCCAGATGACGTCCCGTCGCAGAAAACAGTCAACGATGGCTCTCTCCATTTTTTCGAGAGCCTCCTGGCAGTAGCGCTGCAGCCCTTCCAGGCTCGCGTCCACTGCGTCACGAAAACTGAGTTCCCTGTTGAGACTGCTGTCCATGGATTGTCTATAATCCAGCTCCATGGAGCTCACTTTATCAGTAAGCGCCACCATGTCCATCTTGCATTGATTAAGTTCCGTACGTAATGTGTGCACTACCTCTATATCAGTCCCATGAACAATAAAATCAACATTTTCATTATTGTCATTATCATGGCTATCTGATATATATAAAGAATTAATCAATGCAGATAATTCAGCTGTAGGGTTACGGCGCGTATTCAAAGCATTCTCTACATCTACCAGCATGTTATAATCTACTACACAGTCGGCCTTAGCAGCACTACCAGCATTAGCCTTAGCATTAGCACTAGCATTAGCGATGTTAGCATTAGCGTCCATTTTGTTCAGCCACATCACACAAAACCGGAAAATATCCCTAAATACAGATTCCCCGTACGGGCCACCACTATGTAACGCTTGGATTTTATTAACCGCTTGGTTACAAATAAACGGATTCGGGAATCTAAACAGGGGCTTGAAAACAATACTTCCGGTATTGCGCAACCGCAGCTGGACAAAACACGACGCGACACAAAACAATTATAATAAATTAAACCAAGTGTATTATACAGACGGAATAAAGAAATAAACAAACACGGTGCACCACAAACCAATATATACAAATATAATACAAATATAATACAAATAGAAAAAAATGTGTGTGCGATGTATGCGGGTGTGTGTGTGTGAGTGTGTATGATAGTCCAGTGTCTGAAATATGGCAATTGGGGTGAAATGGTGAGTTGGAGAGATGGATCGATCTCACCAAATGACGATGGTAGGTCTGGGAGATCGATAAACGGAATGAGCTGGGTACTGAATGAAATTAATCCACAATAATCCACAAACAGGCTCTCAGTCTCAAAAACCATGCAGCGCGCTGTCTTCATCTCTCCGTGCCGGCTCCTACGCCGGTTCCGGCTTTATGCCAGATCATGTGACCCACGTCACTTCCGGGTTCCCGTGCGTCGCGATCGCGCATGCGCGGGAACTTGCCCGGTGACCAAACCACTGTCAAAGGGGAAACAGAAACCGCTAGGGCACGCCTTCGGCCACAGGTGAGCAGCATTAGCTCCACAACCAATTCCCTGTTGTTGAAGGTGTCCCTGATGTGTGGCTGTGCTACAAGTTTCCACAGTGAAACACCAGATTTGTGGTCCTAAAGCAATATTATCTGTACAAAACTGCTCAATATTTCTTAGTATCTGATGTACACATCAAATTTAGAGCATACATGTTCTGTACGTGGTATTTTTTTGTTTGTTTTGGATTTTACATCAAAACATATGTTTTGGCTGGTTTTCAGTATGGTTGTTAGTGGTGAAAAAATACCACAAACTACTGTATGTATTTGGGTCCTTGTAGGTTAAAGTCATTAAACGTAGCTATTTCTAAACATTTCTCTTATACAAAAGTCACAGAAATGTTATACTGTATGTGAATCTACACAAGTTGTTTTTAAACATTGCACCGATTTTTCCACATAAGGGCTTTTTACATATAGAACATGTGGATTTCCTTTTCATCTGTGATTCATATATTATTAATATGTTTTGTGAAGATTCACATGCAATTTCCGGACATCTCATACTGAAATGCACTTCCATATATTCTTTTCATGTGATAACATATAACATACAGTATCAGCATAATCACATGAAAAATGAAAGTAATGATGAAACTCTTGCACATTTTATCTGAAGCCCGTGTACACGGTGCTCATCATTTAGGGTAATGTCAGAAAAGAAGATCTACAGTAGAATAAAATCTATTCATATTTTATAACAGAACAATTGCTCTAAATTTAGCCAAGTCCCGAAACAGTTAAGTCAGGAGGCATGAGCAAGGCACTGAGAATGGAAACCTTTTGTTCCCTTTCAAAGGCTACACTCGATGCTGCGTGAAAACGCTATGGGAACATCTTGTCATGTTGCTGGTTATGAAGCATGTGTGTATCAAACACGCCAAATTTTGGCTTATACAGTATAACCTCGGTCAGGTGACGTCATCTGATGAGATGCATCTGGAAGTTATAAAAGGAGTGAACCGGAAACATTCCTCAGATTCTTTGTCTTCACTGACCTTGTTGTGTTAGCGTGTCTGTGTTTTAACCAGCAAAATAAGAAGTGTTTAACTCACCGATATGCAGAGTTTTAAACGAGATGTCCCTCCGTGTGATAATCTATATTGGAGGGCGATCTGTACACTTTACTGTTTCGATTAAAATGCTCACGCACCTCGCATTCCTTGAGAAAGCTTCGACCACTTGCAAAACAGCAGTTTCTGTCGGGTGGCCGGGGGGGCGGAGCTTCAACGACGCTCTCTCTCTCTCCCCCCTCTTAGCTTTCTCCATATGAGTTAACCCTTTCATGGAGTAAGCTGTATTAATCCCGTGTTTTCCTGCCATCGACTTATCTATTTGTTTAAATATAGTTGATGTGGAAGTGCGGAGTTATATGATGACACCCAGATAGAAGAGACGCTTCCAAGGCTATCTCTTTCCTGGGACATCATCCTCCCTGGCTAATACAGTACTTCCTTCAAGCTGTGTAGACGTTCATCTTCTCTGTAGGGAAAAGCTGTTCAGGCAGCAGGTCAGGTTGCTGCTACTGTACCACGCTGACCTGCTGAGAGACTTGAGCACAGGCGGGGCGCGTCAGATAGGGCATATTGGAATTATGCCGGGCCACAGAATTGTCTCTGCGTGCAACAAAAGCAGACGGCTCGTGCTATCGGCCGTTTTATGGCTGCGATGGTTTTCGCGTGGAGGCACTTGTGGTTGAATCTCAGGCACATCAAGGATAAGAATCGTGCATTACTCCTGGATGCCCCTATCTCGCCTTCCGGCCTGTTTGGCGATATCGTTAACTCGGTCGCCACTAGGTTCATTAGGCGAAGTTATATTTACAGTCTCGACTGGGTCTGACCCTTGCGGTGCGTGAAACACAAGGAGTGTGTTTTTGCGCCTGCCACACCTCGTAAAGATTGGGGTGCGACGCGCCTCACTATCTGCCTCAAATAGGTCAGACTGACATATTGCCTTCTTCAAAAGCCCTGAGGTTCGTGTGCCCAGGACCATGGGGGTGGCCCCCCAATGGGGAGAGGCACGCGGAAAGTGTTCTCCCTGACACCCCCAGGACGTTGGTGTTCTGACACCACTGGTGTTTCGGGCAACACCAGTCTCCAATAAAGTGTTAGTTCTTCGGTTTTTCCTGCCATATTTCAGGATGCCGAACATCCAACATCCCCCCCCCCTTGTAAACCAAGCCAAAAAGAGAAACTACTTCCATGAAGCCGGAAAGTGCGCATCTCCTGACAGAAGTTGCTGGGGAATGGGGCCATGGAACATGTTCCCCTACCAGACAGTCAGTCAGGCTACTACAGTCGTTATTGCTTGGTTCCCAGATGAACGGGGGGCTGCGTCCAAATTTTAGATTTGTACCTCTATCTAAAATAATAAATACAGTTTAAAAAATGTTAAATATCAAAGTGATTGTTCTCAAATCCTACCAAGCGATTGATTGTGACAATCGATTGAAGGATGCTTACTGCCACAACACAGGGAAAGACCTGAGGTTCGCTTTCAGGGGCGAAGCTTACCAGTATCAGGTCCTTCCATTTGATCTAGCCCTATATACCCGCACATGGATGTATTGAATTACATAGACGACTGGCTGGCCCAGTCTCAGTACTGTAGCTAGCGCTTCGACATCAGCATGTCATCCTAACAAGCATCCCATCAAGCTAGACCAGAAAGTGACCACCTCTTTCAGAAATCTTAGCTCTCATGGCTGTATCCATGGTAACACCTTTGGGCCTTCTGCACATGAGAGCATTTTAGTTGTGGCTAAGACAGGGGATTTCACTCTAGGGCCAATCCCCAATAAAGATTACGCGCCAGGTGCTTCGTACTCTTCCTATGTGGTTCAGACCCCGGTTTCTGACTCTGGGTCCCACTCTAAGTTCGTCTTGTCGTCGCAGATGCTAACGACAGACGCTTCCCTCACGGGCTGGGGTGCGGTCTTAGATGACCGTCCAGCCCAAGGGAGCTGGAGAGGCCTTCTTCCCGTGCGGCATATCAATTGCCCCGAAATGATGGCTCTATTTCTGGCCCTAAAGCACTTCCTCCAGCAGTTGAGAGGCTACCATGTCCTAGTGCGGATGGACAACACTATGGCAGTCTCATATATTATCGCAAGGGCGGACTGTGCTCGCGCCGCTAAACAGCTAGCGCACCAGATTCCTCTCCCTCAGGACGATTTACATTCAGGGCATATGAATGTGGGAGCAGTTGTACTGTCCGGTCAATCTCTGACAGACGGGGAATGGGGACCCCACCCCGAAGTAGTCAGTCAATCTGGGAGAGATTTCAGCTAGCAGAGCTGGACCTCTTTGCCTCGTAAGATCAGCAAATGTCCCCTTTGCTACTCTCTGACTCTTCCATGCCCCCCCACCCCTGGGTCTGGACATCTTGGCCCGTACGTGGCCCAGGTTACGCCTTTATGCGTTTTTTCCTGATAGCTCTGCTCCCGGGAGTCTAAGTCAAGCTGGTCTTCCATCCAGGGTAATTAAGACTATTCTAAGTGCTAGGGCTCCCTCCCCTAGAAGAGCTTATGCCCTCAAAATGAATGTATTTGAAAATTGGTGCATGACGAAGCAGATAGCTAGTACTCTCAGGACGTACGTAACTGCTATTTCAGCCTGCCACGTCCTGATTGATGGGGTTACTGTGGATTACACCCTTTTAGTTACCGTTCCATTCATGGAGCTAAACGGTTGAGGCCTATCGTGCTCAAAGGCCCAATTGACACCCCCTTTGAACCACTAGAGTCAGCGCCTCAGGTTTTCTGACTCTTAATATGGTTTTTCTAATGGCCGTTACCTCTCTAAGAGGATTGGAGATCTGTCAGGGCCATTTCGCATCCTCACTGAACTATCTTCCGAAAGTTCCATTTTCAACATGCATCCTATTGTTTTGAAGCCTTCTGTACTCCGCCTTTACAGCTTCGGAGCTGGAGAGACTTCAATTACTGTGTCCAGTACGTGCTCTTCAGATTTACGTCCACCTTATCAGCCAGTGGAGTAGGTCAGAGCAGCCTTACATGTTTTGGGACCGCAGGGGCGGCCGCCATTAAACTGGGTGAGAGATGCTATTGCCCTCTCCTATGAAGCGCGTGGGCTCACTTCGCCTCTAGGAATCAGGGCTCATTCAACCAGGGGTTTGCCTCATCTATTGCACTAGCAAGAGGTATTCCCCTGCAGCAAGTGTGTGCTAAGCAGGTAGACCCAGTCCACTGCCGAAATGTTTCAGTGCTGGAGGGGCTGTGGCAGTTAACACGGAGAGTTTGTGGAGTTAAATAAATATCAAAATGTAATTTAAAGCGATGCTTTAAAACAGCTACACAGCAAATACATTATCCTTGTGTCAGAATATGCAAGAATGCATTAAGAAAGCTGATGGCTAGATTGCCATGGTGATATTTCAGAACAACTGTAATACAAAAATATTTTTTTTGATAAGTATCAGTCTCCTAAACTCTCTTCACATTCTTTGAAGGCATGAAGCAGATACTATAGCCTACATGTAAGTGATAATGTAAGAATAATCTTTTAAAAAGTCATGAAAAAATGCTAAACTTGCATCTATAACTTAAATATCAAAGTATTATAAAACTAATATGATTTACCTCAAAATTACAAAGAAAAACAATACTTTTTTTGTATGGACATTAACCTTTATCTAATGAGTTTTGTATTTACTTACAATTTATTATTGTAATTTTACATACAGTAAAGTTACACGCAATTTACAAAAACAGAAACAACACAGTAAAAATAATATGGTATTTTTACTGTTAAAAAATGTGAAAAAAAGTAAATTTTTCAATATTGAAATAATACTTAAAAAAACAGTCGACTTCGTAATTTACAGATAATGTCTGTAATTTTACAGAGATTTGTATGTAGTTTAAAAAAAAGGAAAACTACTATAAAATTTTAAAGTTATTTTCCGTAAATTTAGGACTTTTTTTTTTTTACAGTGTATTACTCTCAGGATGTACTTAACTGCATCCTCACTGAACTATCTACCGAAAGTTCCATTTTCAACATGCACCCTATTGTTTTGAAGCCTTCTGTCCTCTGCTTTTTACAGCTTCGGAGCAGGAGAAACTTCACTTACTGTCCAGTACGTGCTCTTCAGATTTATGTCCACCGCATCAGCCAGTGGCGTAAGTCAGAGCAGCTTTTATATGTTTTGCCGCACTGCCTACGTGACCGGACGTCCATTCAGACAAATCAATCTGAGGAATGTTTCCGGTTCACTCCTTTTATAACCTCCAGATGCGTCTCATCAGATGACGTCACCTGACCGAGGTTATATAGGCCAAAATTTGGCGTGTTTGATACACACATGCTTCACAACCGGCAACATGACAAGATGTTCCCATAGCGTTTTCACGCAGCATCTCTTTCCCGTCTTTTCAGGGAACAGGGTTACAGCAAAGTAACCTGTGACGTTTTCTGTTTCATTTTCTTTGATTAAAGCACATAAAAGCAAGCAGAGTTCAGAAGTCATTTTAACTGCTATTTTCTTTAAGTTGCAACAAGGACAATTCTAAATAAAAAGCACATGATAAGGGTACAGTTTGCAGGAATACTAGACCACATGGACCTTCTGATGCTCACCCATGCTTTTATTATTTAAGTAATTGTAACATAGAATAATTGTGGTTACATTTTGTGACAATGCTAAAAATTATTTCTGAAACTGTTTAATTTCATCAGAACTTAAGACAAGAGACACAAGGAGACGTAATGTGCAAAGCACCCTGCCCTTCTTCTTCTTCTTCAAAAAAAAAAGGTAGATATTTAATTGAAATATATTTGTAACACCTTGTTAAAGTTGTATTTTTACAAAAATATAATGAAGTAAATTGAAATGCATTTTGGGATTTTAGGACATGGAAGGTACAATTAAAACAGTATTAACAGCCATGCTAGATGTTGCTGTGATATTTATATTATCCAAGTTACAAAAAAACATGGTGAAATGGTGAATAATTGCCTAATTATCCATGAAAAACATACACTGTGGGCAAATTAGAATCGCTAGTCAGCCTATACTGCATGTTTTTCTTTTTCAGTTTTTTTTTATAGAGAGCTTTTAACAATTGACATTGTCTCAAAACAGCTTTACACAATCAAAAGAATTATTTACTGTAAGTTTGTATGGAATGTGAATGTGTATGAATCAAAATGGTCAGATAGTCCCTGATGAGCAAGCCGCGGCCGACAGTGGCAAGGAAAAACTCCCTGAGATGGTAATAGGAAGAAACCTTGAGAGGAACCAGACACAACAGGGAACCCATCCTCATTTGGGTGAAACAGATAGCAGGAAATGATCTGCATTTATACAGTGTGTTAGGTGGCGGGCAGTTCAGCTATAATAGTTGATGTTAATTGATGTTAAAATGGAGTCCAGGTAGTTATTGGAGACTCAGATAGACTTGTAGAAAGTTCCAGTCCTGAACTATCGAATTGTCAAGTCCTCAGAGAAACAGCTGCTAACACCAGTCGAAGCCAGAACCATCTTCTAAGTAGAGAGAATCATCCCCAGACACCAGACGCATCCCAAAGAGACACACGGGGCATCCATGCAACGAGACCTCCAACCAGAAGCGGGGCAGCAGGATGGATCAGACAGGTCCGGAGGGCAGAGGGAGTCTGGATCACTGGCAGCTCAGGAATGACATGTGTAGCTCGACAGAGAGAGAGAAAGAGTGAAAGGGGGAGACGGGGAGAGAGGAAAGAGAAAGAGGGGGAGGAAGAGAAGAAGAGGAGAGATGGCAGTTAGGTATGGTCACAGTCACATAATGTATAATGTGAATGTATATTTACTGTAGAGTGCAAGCAGGGACTCCGGCAGGACTAACTATGACAGCATAACTAAAAGGGAGAGCCAGAAGGAAACACAAACATGAGGGCTCCCTGAGATGTAAAGCAAACAATCACCTCACCGTCAACAAACCTGAGTGATCAAATGAGAGTGAGGAAGACAGCATCTAAACATACCAGTTCACCGTAATACTCTACGTCCATGAGTCCCCCAGATCTGCTCCTTTACCTAAGGCAAATCTATTTATAAAAATGCTTGGCTAAATAAATAGGTTTTTAGCCTAGACTTAAACAAGGGTGAACAGTGAAACAATATTCACCCGTGTTAGTTTTCTTTGGGTCCTCCAGTTTCCTCCCACTGTCCAAAAACTAGCAAGACTGGGTGTGAGAATGTGCCGTTTGATGTGTTGGCACCCCATTCAGGCTGTAACCTGCCTTGTGCTCTAAATTTCCTGGGTTAGGCGGTGTGCGTTTATATTGGATGGATGGATGGATGGATGGATGGATGAACTGATTTTAGCCTGTTTGCTGCATTTTCATAAGTTGTAATTAAAATATATTTACTGATTGTTACTCAGCTAACTTATAGTTGGCCACAAAGCTACATAACAAAACAGTTTTTAGGCAAACCTGCCTGTGAAGAATCTTTGGCACACAGAAGTCAAAGCAGTCAAATCAGTTGGTTTAATCGAAGGACAAAGAATTACAGTCTAGCTAACCAGGGATTAGAGATGGATAAAGCTGCACCACATGCTGAGGTTTTGTTTGTGTTTTTGCTAACATACTTAAATTGGTTTAAATTACACAACTCACAAGTGCCTTACTTCAGCTCTCAGTAGATCAATACTGTTTCCAGTAATATAAAAACAAAGCACTTCCCTTTTCCAAATATAATACCAATATGAACCCTATTACATTACAGCATTTGGCAAATGCCCTTATCCAGAGTGACTTATATTTTCATATCATTATACATCTGAGACCATGTGGCAACTTGGTGGTTAAGGAGTTTGAACCTGGGACCTTCTGTACTATAGTACAATGGATTTACCACTGAGCTACCCCTGACAAACAACTGCTTCTTGTATTGCTCGTTTCACCTTGTACTCATGCAGACTCAGAATCCAAATCTTTATCTCAAGTGATCACAACCTGAACACCGTGAACACTCCATTAACCAGGTGTGAATACTAATCATGGAAACTCTTCAGTCAGATATCAGAAGGTCGAATATAAATAGGGTCAAAGGGATAAAATACAGGAGATACACATGGATGATACCATGAAGACTGTATATCTTTGTGGATATGGCAGGGTTTATACTAATCAAACAAACAAAAGGAAGATGAAACATCATTGGCTAAAGAGCAGTTGTTGGAGTCATGGACACTGAGGACATAATGTAACTCCATTAGTCATCAGGGTATCCTTCATCACTATTCAATATAACAAATACTGAAAAATTAAGAGATGGGAAGACAAAAACAAACCCACTATATGATTGCCTTAAGGACAGAAGAAAGGGATAGAAAAAGTTAATGATAGAAGAAAAAGAAGCACTACTTTTGTACAGTAATGCTATATTACATTAGAAAAACAGTATACATAATGACCTGAGTTCAGTAACTTGCTATGGAGGATGGGGTTATTTACCCATTTTCATTTCAAAATGTCAGGATGAGTGTTATAGCTTAGATTAAGCTGGTTCCTTAGTGCAGCCTCCCTAAAACACGTCCACTGGTTGGCGGCATGGACAACAAAACTGGCCTGGATCTCATCCATAATGGTTGTATTTATTCTCTCTCCTACGCATCCTCATTTGTCACCTTTCTTTTCAGTATTACATGCCATTGTTGCCCAAACCAAGACATCTAACATGTGGCTTATTTTAGCCATGAGTGTTTTTATTTGTAAGGACTGGGATTGGGTAATAAGTATGGCGTTGAATGGCAATGTTCTTTTAAAAGTTCAATTCAATTCAATTTTATTTGTATAGCGCTTTAAACAATTGTCATTGTCGCAAAGCAGTTTTACACAATTAAAAGAATTATTTAAGTCTAAATAATATATATAGTATAAAAGTAATACACATGAAGTTTCGAATAATATGTCTAATACATAGATTAGTGTAGCACAAAAAGTGATGCAAAGTAAATGAGAGACGTGCTGATAGTTTAGCATAAAAGGTCAAGGCTAAATGAGTTACAATGTCTACAACCTGTAAATTATTGCTTTTCATCCAGTGACTTGCTACGATTGTGCATTTTATAAGTAGATCTCCGGTAAAGGATTTCTTGTGGTTGTCTCCCTGCTTCTGAAGGCTTCAGGTGGTGCTTTGATGTGCTACTGGTGGCACTGGAGCTGAAACATAGCCAATGCTAGACATATGGCGCTCTAACCACTAGCCAGGGAAGGCAGATGCTGTAAGGCACAGATGAGACAAGTGAAGAAGTGAATGCATCTAAAATAGGTTGGTTTCTACTATTTCAAGAACACCATCTCTGTAAGGTAAGAGATACAGTATTGCTCTTTCATGAAGATACAGCTGAGACAGTATAAGTGAAGAGAAATCCTATGAGAAGCTGCACAATCAGTATAAGCTGGTTTGACAGTGTCGAACTCTAATGATATAGTAAAAGAAAGCTTTTTTTGGTGAGTGTCCCAGGATGAGGCAAAAAAATATAAGAGGGACTGAATGTTTTTCATGTATCAAGGGTAATGGTAAGGTATGAAACAATAGCAGGTATCTATCAGTGCTATTCATATAGCCATACCACTGAAATCTGAGATTATAATTTTAAAGATCTTCCAACAGTCCAAAGACATGCAGAGTATGTTAATTGGCATTCCCAAATTGTGTGTGTGTGTGTGTGTGTGTGTGTGTGTGTGTGTGTGTGTGTGTGTGTGCGTGTGTGCGTGTGTGTATGTGTGTGTGTGTGTGTGTGTTGTGATGGATTGGGATCATGTCCAGGGTGTACCCTACCTCATGCCAGAAGTTTCCTGAGATAGGTTCCAGACCCGTGACTGGGAATTACAGGGAAGGTCTTCATGAGAGCCAGTTTCCTCATGCTGCTTGATGGAATTTGCAAATGCACTTGATAATACTGTTGTTGCACAACTATTTCAGTGCAGCTGGCCCTCGTCTCTTAAAATAACAACAGTCAGTTGTTATGTGATTCTAGAAAATAGAATACATAAATCCTACTGCATGTGTAATGCACGACTTTGTATGAAAAATGCTATATAAATACTGATGATGATTATGATAATATTGATGGTGAAGATGCTTATCCATTCATACAGTACATGATCTACACCTCTCATCCTGAACATATCTAAGAGAACTTTGGCTTTGGATTCTAGTAGGAAACCGAAGAACCTTGACTGATATACAGCTGATCCACTATAACTACCACAGAGGTGCATGAGGCATTTCCTATTTGCATATTAATACATATAAATAGTTTTTTTTTCTTTATTTTTTAAAGGGTATAGGGATGGTCCGGGGTGTCATCTCTGCCCTAATAGTCCTCTAATAGAGAATTAGAGGTTTAATTAACAGGGACTTGTATTAATGAATATGCGTAATGAATGGTTTATGTCTATCATTAACTGAAATACATCATTTCATGGTATGTATGCTAGAAAATTAAAAGGTTAAAGAAATCACCCTCTAGGAAATAAAATGGCTAAGTAAGCAACATTTGCAGGACAGAGCCCATCTGTCTCATATTATAGCTAATATTGTTTTATCTTGTTCTTGTATTGTTCTGCTTTGAAAATGCACTCATGGAAAAGCTTATTTAGTCTTAAGAAGCTAGGCTATTGATAAAAGTAAGCAGAAGAATTATGCTTTTGTAAATCAATGTTGTGAGGAGTATTTTCAGGAGTGGACAAAATTATTTGTTTCACTAAGATCATAGTCACACCAGGAAATATTGCTGTAATATTCAAGATTTAATTGGAGAAAATGCCTTTCATTATTAAGTTATGATAAATGAACAATTCCTCAGACACTGTCTCCTCAATGCCGACTCCCCACCTGTTCAGCTATTTAATAATAAATATTTCCTGTAGCTTCTCTCAGCCTCTGGGAACTTCCACAGCATCAGCAGTTTTTATGAGTTAATTGACACAGGAGGGTTTTTTTTGTCTTGGTGAACAGGGTAGAATTCACCCCTGTTAAGATGTTCATTATAGGGAGAAATGCACACGCACACATACATACACACACACAGAGAGAGAGCGAGAGAGAGAGAGAGAGAGAGAGAGAGAGAGAGAGAGAGAGAGAGATTTTTATTAGAACATGGAGAAATTGCAGTTTCTGACTGTGGTGACATTAAACAGACTGGAAGCACAGACCTTACAGTCTAGAAGAATTTGCCTTAAGTCTGTCTTCTCTCATATCTCTAAGAAACAATAAATTTTCCTTGCCATTCAATATCAAACTCACATCAGGTAGTGTCAGGTCTCGTAAAATCAGCTCATCTCTCTACAGGAGGAGCAAGTGCAGGTTGTTGGTGAAAATTTGATATTGTATAAAAGTAGGATTAAATGTTTCAACATTTATGCTCATCAGCTGTTCTATCATCATATTATTGACACAGCACACATTCTTAAGCTGCAATAAAATAAAGTTTGCATATGATTACTCATAAACTCAACTATTAGACTGCTCCTTTCAGTACCAACAATGTCCTCTCATTCTATTTAAATTTGAAAGATATAAAATGTTGACTATGTCTGTGGACAGCTTGTTCTCTATTGACATCTAGAGTAAAGTATAGATCTTTACTGACATCTTCTGGCTAAAAGCAGCTTTGCAAAACATATAGTTTTTTTTTTTAAACAAACGTGTATAGAATACTTAGTCTTTGTGATGAGCAAATTTTGAAACAAGAAAAAAAAAAAAAGCCTATTTTTTACATGAAAGCTCAGCTTCTCTGTTATGGAGCAGTGGGCGGGCCAGGACGCTGGGGTGCTGCATGAGGATTGGAGGAGCTGTTTAAAGGGCGGAACCCCTTTTTTGATTGACAGCATGCCTTAAGTATACATCGGTGCTACAGAGATTCGAGTTCAGTCCCATGCGAATTTGCAGGTGAAGTGGTACGATGAACTGCTGCACTCTGTATTGTTTGCTGGTGATATAAACCATTTTTGTTTGTACAAATCGTTCTTTAAATGATAATAAATAAATAAAAAAACATTATAGCCTTCTTGACTTTGCTCCTTGTTACAGCAATGTAAAGTTAGTTCGTTCATATAATTAAAGTAGCTTGTGGAAGGGGAAACTAGCCAGAATTTACGTACAAATAACAATGAATTTTATGATGAATACTTAATATGAGCTTCCCCTGTTTCAAAAGCTAGCAGCCACCACTGATATATGTATACACACACAGTATATATATATATATATATATATATATATATACATATCTTTATTTTTTTATCCCCCCCCCCCAGATAGCCCTTTTTTTTGTTGTTAAATTATCAGCACTAGGTGGTGACCAAAACTATGTAATGAGTGTAAACATCCTGAAAACTCCAGCACAATGTTGAGTTTATAATGTTGAGCTTTATGGTTTCTACCACGCCTAGTGCCACAATTCCCCCTGGGAAAGGCTCCAGGCTTCCCTCGATTCTGTACAGGATGGCTACTGCAGTACATCTCGTGTATACTGTACTTAAATGCTACAGTACAGTATACAATGTTTAAAATAAAGCAGTATTGTGAATAGTTGTTATAAGCTGAGTGAAAATAAAAACATATCAATTAACTGATCCATTGTTTGATTAAATGATTAACAGAAGGCCTTGGGTGCTCTGCATTTTTCTCTCTGTTCAAGACCAATAAAACACTTCAAATTCCACAATGCCACTGGAATAGGTCCATGTTGTTTAATTAGACATTCACTTCATATTTCAGTGTGACCTGTAACTACAGTCGCTATAGTATATTACTTTTAATATGCTCACCCTGCTGCCAACTAAGTTATGTAAAAAAAAATCATTATTTTTCATTCATCTTGTCACGGTTTCGGGTCTTGTGTCGATGTGGCATAAATGCAGGAGGCAAGATGTTGATTTAAAGATCTTCTCTTTATTAGTTATCTGAACATCCAACTGAAACAGTACTCATTAGAGCACTTTAGCTACTTTTAATTCACTCTTCAAAACTAAAACACACCCAAAACAAGAGTAACTATAACAACAAATGTTAGACGCCTGACTGAACTTCAGTCAGGCTATTTATAGTCATTAACATAATCATTCTCCTCGGTTCACAGGTGTACTCCATCACCTGACCGAGGTGCATTCTGGGCAACGTAGTACAACTTAAACTACAAACAAACATAACAAAACACAAACCAAGAGGTGGCGTTTGTCGCCCTCTAGGGGTTCACCCTTACATATCTACAAATCTGTCAGTCCAATTTTCATTGAGACATACAATGACAGGACTGCTCATAAATAACAATGAGCCATGACTCCTTATATTCCTAAGATAATTTTTATATATATTTTTATATATTATATTATATATTATATATTATATATTTTTATATATTATATTTTTTTATTTAGTGTAGAAGTACACGGATGAGGATTCTCAACTGCTCCTCTGTATCCAGCGTGCACAGAATTTAAAACGTGTAACATATACACCAGCCATAACATTAAAAGCACTTTGCTAATATTTTGTAATAATACTGTGTTTAAGGAGTAATGATACAGGTATTAATTGTAAATAGAATGTATTGAATGCTAATAAAAGACCATGTGTGCCTTAAAGAATAGGTTTAAAATGCATAGGATAATTCATTAAAACATTGGCAGGCATTCCATTTTAGGACTCCCACTCTCCCATGCTTAAGGGTGATCGCTCTAACAGAAAAAAATAACTACAGTTTATTCTTAACACTGTGAATATATACAGTGGAACCTTGGATTACGAGCATAATTCATTTCGGAAGCGGGCTCATATTCCAAAACACTCGTAAACCAAATATAATTTTCCCATAAGAAATCATGGAAACTCAAATTATTCATTCCACAGTCCAAAAAAATAAATGCATAAAAATAATTAGTATACTGTAAAATATAAAGTACAAATAAAACAAATTAACCTGCACTTTACCTTTAAAAAAAGTAAAAATAAATCCAGACAGATAAGTGTTTCCATTTATGTGCGCAGGCGCTGTGTGTGTGTGTTTTGGTCTGTCGTTATGTGTGTTCGTGTGTAATTTGACACCGTGCCGGTGCACAAACACACAAACACACACAGCACCTACCTGCTGCTTTCTTTCTCTCTCACTAAAGGCGAGAGAGAGAGAGAAAGAGAGAGAGTGTGAACCGGCACGGTGTCAAATTACATGCTCACGCACACATAACGATAGGCTGAGGGAGGAAATGTGTGCACGGAAGCAGGGGAGATGATTACCCACTTCTACAGCGCAAGAGAGAGAAAAACCGTTGGCACAATGCCAAGAGGGATATAGACATATGCAATGGTCTTAAAGAAGCAATTGTTGCTACACATCTGAAAAGGGTTATAAAACCATTTCCAAAAAAATTTGGAGTTCTACAGTGAGAAAGATTATTCACAAGTGGATTCAACAGTTAAGACAGTTGCCGCTCTTCCCAGTAGTTGATGTCCCAGCATATTCACCTCAATATCAGATTGTGTAAATGCTCAGAGAAATACAAAAAACAAACAAACAAACACACACAGCCATATCTCAGACACTACTGAGCATTACGGCCTCACTGAGCATGTTAAATGTTTAATGCCATAAAAGCGTAATTAAAAAAGGACTGTACAATATGGTTTATTTGGAAGGGTTGCCTCTTCTGTTAAAATAGAACATGGAAGCATGACTGAGGTTCACAAAACTACAACCTGAAAAAGGCACAATTGAACAATATCACATGAACAAATGACAAACTAACCCTCATACCCACTGCCAAGCACGTCAGTGGAACAGAGATGCTTTAGGCTTGTTTTTGCATTCACAAGATCTGAGCACCTTGCATCATACATTCTTATTTCAATTCTAATTTATTAGGAACCTTGTACATATAAATTTTCCAGCAAATTATTTCTATATTTCTATAATTTTCTCTTATTTCATATTTTAATTCTTTATTTAAATACTCGATTTAAAATTTTACATTTTAGGTCACAGTGGTCTTTCGTTAACTTACATTGAAATGACCTCATAAAGGTTTTCCGTGATTGTATTGACTTGGTCCTGAGCTCATTCAGGGGAATTTGGCTCTAGGCCAAACATGGCATGTGGACAGATGTTAATTGCCTGCAATTTCTCTCTTAAAATGTGTGGTTGGTGCCCAGCTGGCCAACACGTTGCAATGTTCCCTTTCATCTGACCGGCAATGGTAACACAGTCACTATACGTTATATTGGAAGAGCATTTTATTTTGTTTGATTAGACATGCAAATTAATTAATGGAATAATACTTTGTCATGGTTAAAGATACAATGCACAAAGGTGACAGTGTGAGTGGATGATTTCAAATCGGAAAACAAACATGCTTTTTCATTAAAAGCCATTAATTTAAAAAAATTCAGTCCCAAGACAAATTATTTATTTATTATTATTTATTTTTTTATAAAAAACAGAGGTGAAGGTACGCTGGGGATAAAACTTTCCTGTCAGAATGTCATCATTCTTGTGCTGTTAGGTTTATATGACAGGAGTCAACACTGCTCAATTAGAATATGTAAGACACTTGGAGCACTGCTGTGTAAAGCACTAACATATTCTATATCTTCTTGAATCTTTTCTCTTCCTGTCCACTTGCTGGATAACTTCTTCCCCTCATGTTTCAATAATTAAGCACTACTTCAATAGAAAGCTAATTTAAAAAGCAAATAATGCTTAATTATAATTGAACACTTTTCCTTTTTTTTCCTAAGAAGGGACATATTAGGGCTATACAATTTGTTCTAAAAAGTCACATTGAAATTATTTGGACACACATTGCAATTGTGATTTAAAATGTTATATTTAACTATTTAAGTGTACCATTTTGCGTTCAAATATATCAAACTGAACATTTGATTTCATTAAGAGGATGTTTGCCAGTATATCATCTTAAATACTAAAATATATATATACTGTAAAAAATAAATAGTCCATTTTACGGTGAAAAAACGGCAGCTGTGGTTGCCAGTATTCTACCGTAAAAAATACATTAGCACTGTTATTGCACTGCGAAAAAAACAGATTTTTTACAGATGTTAATTAAAATTTTTTTTTTTTTACGGTTTATAACTGTCTAATTAACATGTTTCTGTTGTTATAAAAACAGTTTATTCCCGCCAAATTCCAGGGTTTACATTGTAACAAATACGGATCATAACCATGTTTTTTAAAGCTCAGAACTAATTTAAAGATTTATGTTGTAATAATAACGGTTTATTTCCATCTTTTTTTTACAGCTCAGTACTCACACACTCTCACCCATCATCTATACAACTTTATCCTATACAGGTCCTTCTAAAAAAATTAGCATATTGTGATAAAGTTCATTAGTTTCTGTAATGTACTGATAAACATTAGTCTTTCATATATTTTAGATTCATTACACACAACTGAAGTACAAACCGGATTCCAAAAATGTTGGGACACTAAACAAATTGTGAATAAAAACTGAATGCAATGATGTGGAGATGGCAAATGTCAATATTTTATTCAGAATAGAACATAAATCACGGAACAAAAGTTTAAACTGAGAAAATGTATAATTTTAAGGGAAAAATATGGTGAATCAAAATGTCATAGTGTCAACAAATCCCAAAAAAGTTGGGACAAGGCCATTTTCACCACTGTGTGGCATCTCCCCTTCTTCTTACAACACTCATCAGACGTCTGGGGACCGAGGAGACCAGTTTCTCAAGTTTAGAAATAGGAATGCTCTCCCATTCTTGTCTAATAAAGGCCTCTAACTGTTCAATCGTCTTGAGCCTTCTTTGTCGCACCTTCCTCTTTATGATGCGCCAAATGTTCTCTATCGGTGAAAGATCTGGACTGCAGACTGGCCATTTCAGTACCCGGATCCTTCTCCTACGCAGCCATGATGTTATGATTGATGCGGAATGTGGTCTGGCATTATCTTGTTGAAAAATGCAGGGTCTTCCCTGAAAGAGATGACTAGATGTTGTTCTGGAACCTGTATATATTTTTCTGCATTGATGGTGCCTTTCCAGACATGCAAGCTGCCCATGCCACACGCACTCATGCAACCCCATACCATCAGAGATGCAGGCTTCTGAACTGAGCGTTGATAACAACTTGGGTTGTCCTTGTCCTCTTTGGTCCGGATGACATGGCGTCCCACACTTCCAACAAGAACTTCGAATCATGACTCGTCTGACCACAGAACAGTCTTCCATTTTGCCACACTCCATTTTAAATGATCCCTGGCCCAATGAAAACGCCTGTGCTTGTGGATCTTGCTTAGAAATGGCTTCTTCTTTGCACTGTAGAGTTTCAGCTGGCAACGGCGGATGGCACGGTGGATTGTGTTCACTGACGATGGTTTCTGGAAGTATTCCTGAGCCCATTCTGTGATTTCCTTTACAGTAGCATTCCTGTTTGTGGTGCAGTGTCGTTTAAGGGCCCGGAGATCACGGGCATCCAGTATGGTTTTACGCCCTTGACCCTTACGCACAGAGATTGTTCCAGATTCTCTGAATCTTCGGATGATATTATGCACAGTTGATGATGATAACTGCGAAGTCTTTGCAATTTTTCGCTGGGTAACACCTTTCTGATATTGCTCCACTATCTTTCTGTGCAACATTGTGGGAATTGGTGATCCTCTACCCATCTTGGCTTCTGAGAGACACTGCCACTCTGAGAAGCTCTTTTTATACCCAATCATGTTGCCAATTAACCTAATTACTGTTAATTGGTCTTCTAGCTCTTAGTTATGCTCAAATTTACTTTTTCCAGCCTCTTATTGCTACTTCTCCCAACTTTTTTGGGATTTGTTGACACAGTGAAATTTGTAATCAACATATTTTTCTTTTAAAATTATATATTTTCTCGGATTAAACTTTTGATCTGTCATCTATGTTCTATTCTGAATAAAATATTGACATTTGCCATCTCCACATCATTGCATTCAGTTTTTATTCACAATTTGTTTAGTGTCCCAACTTTTTTGGAATCCGGTTTGTAGTTCAAGCCTTTTATTGTTTTAATATTGATTATTGTGGCATACAGCTCATGAAAACCCAAAATCTCAAACAATTTGCATATCATGAAAAGGTTCTCTAAACGAGCTATTAACCTAATCATCTGAATCAACTAATTAACTCTAAACACCTGCAAAAGATTCCTGAGGCTTTTAAAAACTCCCAGCCTGGTTCATTACTCAAAACCGCAATCATGGGTAAGACTGCCGACCTGACTGCTGTCCAGAAGGCCATCATTGACACCCTCAAGCAAGAGGGTAAGACACAGAAAGAAATTTCTGAACGAATAGGCTGTTCCCAGAGTGCTGTATCAAGGCACCTCAGTGGGAAGTCTGTGGGAAGGAAAAAGTGTGGCAGAAAACGCTGAACAACGAGAAGAGGTGACCGGGCCCTGAGGAAGAATGTGGAGAAGGACCGATTCCAGACCTTGGGGGACCTGCGGAAGCAGTGGACTGAGTCTGGAGTAGAAACATCCAGAGCCACCGTTAAATTTTTCAGCACGACCTGGCAGCTGCTCACAGTGCCATAACCACTGGTAAATGGTTTACTGACCATGGTATTACTGTGCTCAATTGGCCTGCCAACTCTCCTGACCTGAACCCCATAGAGAATCTGTGGGATATTGTGAAGAGAAAGTTGAGAGACACAAGACACAAGAATCTGCAAAAGGATTCCCGACAAAGTAGTGAGTGCAGAACTGAACATAATTATTTGAAGGTTGACTTTTTTTGTATTAAAAACACTTTTCTTTTATTGGTCGGATGAAATATGCTACTGTTTTGAGATAGGGATTTTGGGTTTTCATGAGCTGTATGCCACAATCATCAATATTAAAACAATAAAAGGCGTGAACTACTTCAGTTTGTGTGTAATGAATCTAAAATATATGAAAGTCTAATGTTTATCAGTACATTACAGAAAATAATGAACTTTATCACAATATGCTAATTTTTTGAGAAGGACCTGTATATTGAGGGGGGGGGGCAGGGGTGACTAGTACCTGGAGTAAACTCACCACGTATGGGAAGAACATACAAACTCCATGCACATAGAGACAGGAATCAAGCCTGGCCAGGAATCGAACCCGGACCCTGTTGGTGGAAGGCGACAGTGCTAACCACTACACTACCATGCTTGCTACACAATTGCTGTCGTTGTTGTTGGACTATTTGTTTTATTATGAATAACCACAGTGAATTCATTCAGCAATTCTGTGAAAGCATAATTTTATCACACTAGCTGGAGCTAAAAGAGATAGAAGTTACATTGCTAAGCATTCGGATTTTACTGTTAAGAAACTATTAAGAGTACTTTTATACTAATTGATGAATACAAACCTAAAGCAAATCATCAAAACCCATCAAAAATTATTCAAGACTCGGACATCAGCATGGCCTCATGTATTTTTGAATAAAGACAGCAAAACAATATTTAAATTCTCAAAATCAAATATACAAATGTCAGGGTGGACACTTTTTGGGGCAGACAATCTAAGTATGGCGGTGGCGGCGGGTAAAGTGGCGAGTGCTAGCGGCTGTCCTTGCCACAGTCATCAAAGGGCAGAATACCATTCACGAATTTGAAGTCCTTGGTTAATGTACATTAGATGGCTATATACAGTACAGAATAATGAGTGCAATCCCGTAAAAACAATAGTGTTGCTACCGTATCTTTTACGGTAAATTTCTGCCAGTTTTTTACCATAACATTTTTAAGTTTATTTTTTACAGAGCAGATATTTTTCTGATTTTTAAATTCCATCAACAAAGGTTTAGTAAAATATAAACTGATGCTTCATGATATTAATAACAAATACCTTCTCTGAGAGTTTCCTTTTTATAAATACAGTATATCATACATTTTACTACAATAAACCATATTTTCATATGTTTTTAACTGTTAAATTTAAGGTCTTACTCTGTAAAACTAATTACAGTTTTTCACTGTATATTCTACGGTTATCCCAAGTTTTGTGAAATACGGTTTTATTCTGTAGCATTTATACGGTATTTTACTGTTAGAATTACGAATTTTTTTTACAGTGTATATATATTTGTTTATAATACGTATATATATATATATATATATATATATATATATATATATATATATATATATTTGTTTATAATACGTATATATATACTGTATATATATATATATATATATATACTGTATACATACTGTATATATATATATATATATATATATATATATATATACAAATATTAAATTGACAGTTACTACAGTATGTAAATTCCTGACTGTGTACATTACCTGCAGCACTAATACTTAACTAGAGGAGTCAATTTAATGGCGGGAATGATATGGTATGCATTGTTGAGATTGACAGCTGGCAAATGCAGTATACTTTATAGTATAGTAGTATAGCTCATGTAGATAATATCACCAGGATAGCATTCTTTCACCTCAGAAATATTGCCAAAATAAGAAATATATTGTCGCTAAACGATGCAGAAAAACTAGTTCATGCTTTTATCACTTCTAGGTTGGACTATTGTAATGCCTTACTGTCTGGTTGTTCAGTTAGGTGCTTAAACAAGCTTCAGCTAGTCCAGAATGCAGCAGCGAGAGTCCTCACTAGAACCAGAAGATATGAGCACATCACCCCTATCCTATCTTCACTGCATTGGCTCCCTGTGACTTCGCATTGATTTTAAAATACTACTCTTGACATATAAAGCATTAAATGGTCTCGCGCCTCAGTATCTGAGCGAACTGCTAGTGTCTTACGATCTGCCACGCCTACTTCAGTCAAAGGATGCAGGCTGCTTGTCAGTACCGCGTATTATGAAAACCACAGCTGGGGGCAGAGCTTTCTCTTACAAAGCCCCAAAATTATGGAATAGTCTTCCAAATTTGTGTTCGGGACTCAGACACAGTCTCAGTGTTTAAGTCTAGGCTCAAAACCTATTTATTTAGCCAAGCATTTTTATAAATAGATTTGCCATAAGGTAAAGGAGCAGATCTGGGGGACTCATGGACGTAGAGTATTATGGTGAACTGGTATGTTTAGATGCTGTCTTCCTCAGTCTCATTTGATCACTCAGGTTTGTTGACGGTGAGGTGATTGTTTGCTTTACATCTCAGGGAGCCCTCATGTTTGTGTTTCCTTCTGGCTCTCCCTTTTAGTTATCCTGGTGCCCCGCTTCTGGTTGGAGGTCTCGTCGCATGGATGCCCCGTGTGTCTCTTTAGGATGCGTCTGGTGTCTGGGGATGATTCTATCTACTTAGAAGATGGTTCTGGCCTCGACTGGTGTTGTCAGCTGTTTCTCTGAGGACTTGACAATTCGATAGTTCAGGACTGGAACTTTCTACAAGTCTATCTGAGTCTTGAATAACTACTGGACTCCATTTTACATCAACTATTATAACATCAATTAACATCAACTATTATAGCTGAACCTAATACTGTATAAATGCAGATCATTTCCTGCTATCTGTTTCACCCAGATGAGGATGGGTTCCCTGTCGAGTCTGGTTCCTCTCAAGGTTTCTTCCTATTACCATCTCAGGGAGTTTTTCCTTGCCACTGTCGCCCTCGGGCTTGCTCACCAGGGACTATCTGAACATTTTGATTCATACACATTCACATTCCATACAAACTTAAATAATTCTTTTGATTGTGTAAAGCTGTTTTGAGACAATGTCAATTGTTAAAAGCGCTATACAAATAAAACTGAATTGAATTGAATTGAATTTAACTTTCTTCAGGTTTAACTGCAACCAATATACTGTATCACTCTACACAAACCTCAGGCACTCTCATATTGCTGCGAAATTTAGTGACAACCACACTTTCGCTTTGATAACATCTGAACAAAGGGCCACACTCATACTCTATACAGTATATACTCTTCATTCTAATGTACTGTATATTCATTCAATATTTTATAATGCCAATAGGGACAGTGTTTGAATTTGACATGCAGTATTTATACAGAGATTTGGTATGAATGCTGATACCATTTACGTGTGTACAGTATGTGTGTATGTGTGCGGGGGCACATCCTGTTTTCTTTATTTTGTTTTATTTGTACTTTTTGTCTATAAACTGGGAGAATTCTTATAAACGCCATGAGGCACTGATGTGTCTTGATCACTACTTTTGAGGACATCCCTGTGTTCTTTCTATCCTTTGTGTGTCTCTCTGGCCTTGCTGTAGTGTGGTGATTAAATGCTTAATATTGAAAATGTAAAGGGCTTGCTACCACACTGTCTAAGTGGCTACATTAATGAACTGCACCCCACTGAGCGTGGTCTCATTATGGAGGGATGCCTTCACAAGGCAGAGCTCTGCTGTGTACTGCTCTGTCAATAATGATTGTGTTTTGCCAGATTCTGTCATTTTAAACCTCTTTCTGCTTCTGAAATATTTCTTTTGCTTTAAAATTTGGGCACATTTTTGAACTGTGGCTTTCACGCAACACAATAATATTCAGATAAAGTTATACAAAATTTTTGTCCATAAAATGTAAATGGTATTCACAAAGCATTGCACACCTTTCTAAGTACACCAATTTTTATTTTGATAACAATGTTTCCTTAAACCAGTCGGTCAACGACAGTGTACTTTCTTATCCTGTAGTGTGGTGGGTAGATAGCCTCAAAAGCAGGGATGCTACACATTTAGGCAAGGTGGTGAGGAGAGCTGGTTCGGTGGTTGGTTTAGAACTAGACTCCCTCTGGAAAGTGCTGGAGAGGAGGGCATTAAACATAACTCCGAGCACCCACTGCACATAGATTTTGCAAACAGAAAACTGTATTCAGTGGAAGATTTCTGTTGCAAGGATGCTCAACTGACAGCCTCAGGAAATACTTTGTTCCCATAGCCATTTGGCTTTTCTACACCTCTTTACAGGGGCATGCGAGTGTGGAATGGGTGATCTAGGCCTAAGGCTCTTCTGCTACTGTATATACATCACAATGCTACCGACATAACACTCTCATCTGTTAGCTTCATGGTCTGCTCACTACTCTCAGTATGACATATTACGCCAATATGCATAGACTTCAGTTAGTGTCACTGTCATGCTGTTCTCTGCACAATTTTTACTATTTGCACTGTTGTCACTTAAATATACGTGCACATCAAAGTTGCACTGTATTTCATTTCATTTTACTTGTTAGTATTACCCATTTATGCCCTTTTTTTCTTAGATTTGACTTTGTGATGTAGTGCCAGTCCCACGCCAGGATAAAATAAGAGGGTTGCGCAAGCTTGTGTGCCGACCGGATGGTCTGCTGTGGCGATCCCATGCTAGGAGCAACCGAAAGGCCAACAACAGCATATATCATGTAGATTTTGTTTTTGGTTAGCATTGCACTTGTATCTTTTGGTCAGCTCTCACATTTAACCTGTGTCTACTGTACTATATGTAAGATATACAGTCGTATACACTGCCTGTGCAAAAAATAACATTGCCATTTCAAAACAGTTAACGAATTAACCTGCATCAAGCAAAGACAATAACTAGGCAGATTTGAAATTACTGGAAATGGATATGTATACATATACATATACTGCAAAACCTTCAATAATGCCCAGAATTTATATAGTCAGTTTACAATAATGGTGTAATGCATAAATGTTAGTTTGTTTGGAGAAAGTCTGAAAGGTATTGTTCAGTACTAGGTTAAATAGATTAGTGTACATAGTGTACATCAGTATTTGTTTTATTACCCATATTAGAATATGTGGGTGTTTGTATGTAAGTATCTCTAAATTCGACCCACATATTAAATATGCTTTGATTGGATAATTACTGCAGTGTTTCACCTTGCGAAAAATATTTAAACCTTAAATTATGCAGTATGTATCTTCAAATTGTTTTAACAGCTATTTCAGAAAGCATATAAAAGAGCACATCAGGGTAAGAAGGGAAATGCATGAAGTGATGCAACATTATGTGATAATGAAATGAAGTCACATAACTATCTAAATGATCAGGTTATCCTATTAGCAATGTTTTTTTCTACCAGGATAGTAGTATTGGTTTCATGTGATTTAGTATGGGATTAATCAGGTGCCAAAATTCCCAGAAATAGACAAAAAAAAAGAGAGAAATAAACATAGAAATACAAAAAACCCAAGAGCTACGCCTCGGACCCTACAAGCCTCACTGAGCCTGGTAAATATTAAAGTCCATGAAAGAACAATTAGAAGAAGACTGAACCAGTACAGTTTGTTTGAAATTGTCCAGGAGAAAGCCTCTTCTGTCTAAATAGATCATGGAAACACAACTGAGGTTAGCAACACTGCATGTGAACAAAGCAAAAGCCTTCTGTCCTATGTACAGATGAGACCAAAGTAGAGTTGTTTGGCCTTAATGCCTTGTTTGGGGAAAACCAAACAGTATTTCAGCAAAAACACCTCATACACTGTCAAACATCACAATTATGCACAAATGCATACAGTAATTTGGGATTGTTTTTCAAACCACAGGAACTGGGCACTTTGCAGTTATTGAGTCGGCCATGAAGTTCTCTGAATATTAGAGAATTCTAGAAGAAAATGTGAAGCCGTCTGTCTAACATCTAACGCTTGGTCAAAATTGGGTCATGCAACAGGATAATGATCTGAAGCACACCAGTAAATGGCCCAAAACAATGTGAGAGGCTGATGAAGTCATACAGAAAATGATTACTTCAAATAATTGCTGCTAAACGTAGATCTACAAGCTATTGAATCAAGTTATTGAAACAACGTATTGAATTAAGTTAATAAGCCAGCAATACAGAATCACTGCCTTTCATTTATCAGAGTTCGACTTCAAATTTCTCGGCACACATATGTCCCACACTTTGGCGCATTAGCCAATTATATGCCTCTAGTGAACCAACTCAATGCTGACTTTTAAAAAACTCCTCGTTGTGACTGTATAAATACAATTGCTTTAAATGGACATGCTTCATACATTTCTTTATTTGTTTCAGGGGTGCCAGTCTTCACAGTCTATTGCCTAGCTTATTCTCGAAATAGCCTCCATTTTATCAGAGAAGAAAATTTATATTTTGTCATTTTATATTGAGTTCATAAAGAATTTTCCATGGAATAAAGCTACTGATTGTACATATTGATTATGTACTTTATTGAAATGTATTGACAGTATCACCTCAAGCATTACAAGAATTTTTTCCTAAGAAAAGAATAATTAAGGATTAATAAATAATCAGTCCAGACAGCTCCTTGTCTGCCTTTGTGCAATGTGCCATGTTCCATGTGCCTGTGTGTGTAAACTTTCCCAGCAGGCTGTTTCACAGATAAATTGCATGGAAATTAGTGTATGTCTTCAATGGCAATTAAAGATCCTCCTATGGAGTGAAAAAAGACATTATCAAATTAAGGTGAAATTTCCCTGCAAATAGACAACCCTCCTTTTTTCTCCTTTTTTATACTAATACGGTGTTTAACCCCCTTTCGCCTTCAGAACTGCCTTAATTCTACAGTATGTGGCATTCATCAAAAAAATAGTAAATACTGTAGCAATGGTAGTAGTTGTGGTGGTGGCAGTTAAAGTAATAATTTTTAGGAAATTATAATTTTTGCATCAGTTTCTAGAGCCATTTGATGTGGTGGAGCATCTGTGAAACAAGTTTCTAATGTGTTTTACATTTTAACTTTAAGCTGGTCATGTTATTAGGAAGCAACAAAGCTCAAAGTTCTCTGTCCTGAAGGCTTTGCGGTGGAAAATTGTCCCTGACTTTAATGCACAGACAATTTGTTGAGACTCCTGCCAGCCCTACTTGGTTAAATAACAACACAATTTTAATGAGCTGTTGCTATAGAAATTATAACATATGATATAACATCTGTGATTTCCCTTGGAATAATTAAAAAACACATTCAACCAATCACAAACAAGAATTTATCAATGGTGCTGTAATATCAATAATAATAATAATAATAAGCAAAATACGTATGTAATATTAAACAAGGATCTGAGAATAAATTTAAATGATCAGACAGTCTGGGAATAGAGAATGGCAAGGACATCAATATATACACCAATCAGCCTTAACATTAGCACCACATAGCATTAACACGTTAACATTTATTATCACATATGATAATCATGGGCACCAAAGGATCACCACATGTCTGCAGGGACAAAAGACTACCCCGTCCAATCTGATCCCAAAGAAAACCCTATGCAGCCCAACTCTCCAAGAAAAGCCAACTCTAGCCACAATAGAAAGGCACCAGAATGACCAGTACAGCACAGCCCGCCATGCACAGAGCCCAGCAGGCAAAGAGCACAGGGCTGCCAGCTCAGTCTCTGGGATGTGCCAGATAAGCAAGTCCCGAACACATACTGTAGCAGTTACAAGTGTTTTGATTATATCTTGCCTAGTAGAAAATGCTGTGAACACATAAACATCAGGAAATGTTGCTAAAGGTAACGTTTGTGATGCATCTTCCTTGCTTAGGTGAGAGATAGGACGCTGAAAAATAGTGCTTCATAAGTTTATATGTTTTCCACACCGGTCGTGAAAATAGTTATGGCAGTTGATTCTACAGTAACCCCAGTGAAAAAAAAATGCACTCAACACACCAGGTTTAAACTAATACTGTACCTGTAGATTCTAATACTAATGTCTGTCTGTGTTCACACACCAGGTTTAAGCTAATACTGTACCTGTAGATTCTAATACTAATGTCTGTCTGTGTTCACACACCAGGTTTAAGCTAATACTGTACCTGTAGATTCTAATACTAATGTCTGTCTGTGTTCACACACCAGTTTATATTTTAGTTTGTAAGACAACCTGACTTTTGTTGAGCACAAATAAACTATAGTTGTGCTTTTTTGTAACCTTGTGCAAATTAAATCTGTTGAACTCATGAATAAAATCTGCCTCATAATTACTGATGTAATGCTTTTCAAAAACATGTTATAGTGTAGAAAATGCATTTAGCATATCCTAAACACTTAATGTACTGGTAACACATTTGCAATACAGTATTGTGGCGTGGGCGGGGCGGCGGCTTGCGACCGTCGTGCCTTGCGGGAGGGGTTCTTTTTGTGTTCACCCTGTTTGGGACGTGTGTTTAGGTTAGTGGCTTCGGCCAAGTTTGAGTATGTGTACATGTGTGCTATCTCTACGTGTGTACAGTATGTGCTGCATTCTGCTACCGTTCTCCAGTTCTAGCTAATAGCTGAATAGCTGTGTGTGTGTGTGTGTGTGTGTGTGTGTGTGTGTGTGTGTGTGTGTGTGTGTGTGTGCTGGTTAAATAAACTACTCCCAGTCATTACATTGGGTAGCCACCAAACTCACTCGTCCTCCAAGCTCCCTGCTAGCGTCGAAAAACGCTACAGTGTTATAGAAGGTTGTGTGTACTGTATGATACAATAAAGTATATTTGTATTAACCACAAAGTGTACTTTTTTAGTATTTGTAATTGGCCAGAAGTATAACAGCATGCTACTGCTACAATAAGAATATACTCATAGTATATTAATCATGTATTTGTAATACAGTAAAAATAGCTGTAATGTACTTATAATACATTAAATATATACTTAAATTGTATTAATAATACTGTCAGGTATGTACGTTAGTACACACACAGCCATATACTTTAAGTATACTAAAGTATACTTAAAGTTGTTCCACTTTAGCACACAAAAGTATACTTAATACACTTAAAATTGTGCTTTTGTACAATTTAATGACAACTTAAATACACTTAGTACAAAATTAGTCGTTCAAAAATAGCAAACTTCAAGTATACGAGTCATTAGTCTGGAGCAAGTACATTTAAGTATGCTTTGGCATGCTAGGATTTAATATACTTAGCGTACTTTTTTTTTTACTTGGGAAGCATTCACTATTTCCCATGTTTTTAATAAACACCTCTGTAATGTTTAGTTGTTTACTGTAGTTGTAGTCCACCTCCCACAATTTCTCTCAGCTCCACCTGTATCCAATTAACCTGCCTCTCTGCTGTACAAATCGCAAAAGCCACACTGCTCCTACCATTTAACATCCCTATATTCAGCCCACAACACCAGATCTTCCTACAGCCTTCTCGCAGCCTCATTAGTTTTTCTAAACTCAAATGTTTAAACCACCTGGGCTTTCAGCTTCAAACCTCATTCAGCAACATCTGCCTGCAAGAAAATGTTAGCTACTCACTCGTCACAAGCGTGAATATTTCTGCACAATCTTTATGTATCTTTTGCAATAAACATTTGAAAATCTTACCTCGTGTCCTTGCATTTTGGGTGACTTTCTGCTAAACCATTACACCATGAATACTGAGCTTATAGTTGTGTATGTTTGTTTATTTCGCCAGCATTTCTAATGTATCCTTTCTACTGCTATCTTTCTTTTGCTCCAAAAATTCTCACATTCAACCTGTTTACAAATGACAGTGTGTGTCCTGACTCCCCAGTATGTGGCCCTGGGGATATATATATATATATATATATATATATATATATATATATATATATATATATATATATATATATATACAAAATGTATAATTTGCATTCTGCTTTTACATACAGAAAACGGTTTCCCTTACATATTCCAGTGAATATATATTATTTCTTAGTTGTTTCAAAATTTTGAAAATCAGTTTGCTCTTTTAAAATTACTTGTAAAAAAATATATATTGTGCACATCTACAGTAGGCAGCATTCAATGTACATATACTATATAATGTGTGCGTCCAAACTTTTGGCCTGTACTGTATATACGTATACGGAGAGTTGTTTCCAAAAGAGAGCTCAGCTTATGCTTTAAGTTCCATGCAAAGTCTTCGACTTGCAGAATACAGTATGCAGTGCAGAGAATACCAGCGGATATGCACACTGCTTTTATTATTTGCACAGATAAGGCGACTCTTGTATACTCAGCTGAGCCACTTCTATCTCAGGATGAGCCTGGCGATATGACTTTGACACGAATGAGACAAAACACTGAACAACACAGAGGGAAGACCTAATGTTTGCTATCACATACAGTAAAGGTGTGAGCACTCGCTCAGACACACACACACACACACACAAGCACATTCTGTTTTATACAGTGCATGTTACTTCTTACTTTATTGTGTGTGGTTGTGTTTTTGAAAATTTGAATTAGAGATTAAATACTCTGTGGGGAAAAAATGGAATGACATTTACTCAAGAAATCATACCAACTACTATCAACAAATAAAATATTAGTATATTTATCAAAGCAGGCTTACATGACGCCAAGGCTTATTCTTAAAAATGCACTTTTAAAAAGTACATTTTAATGAAATTTATGTTTAGCTGAACAAATAAAATTATTTTTGTTGTTGCTTGGTTTTAGTTTTTTCTTATCTACATCATGTAGGAAAAACTAAATGAATGACAGTCACAACACTGAAAAACGTTTACATACACTGAAAGGTCACAAACTTCATAAACTATTCCAACAAGAGGTAGCACTAAAATTGGTAAGTGCAATTCCAGCCACCTTAATAAAATGTAACTAAGATGTCTATTTAACTGACTTAACTAACAGAAACACTTGATCTCTTAAAACACTTGATAAAAGAATAGCCTTAGACCTTAAGCCAACAAAAAACAAGAAATATTAAAACGACTCATTCATAATGCTCATAGATAAATCAATTTGTCAAGTTCTTCAAACAGATGCAAATCAGGTTCAAATGTCACACTTCCCCTTGTAAAAACAATTAGACAAAAACACAGAAAGAAATAATAAAGCACAGACTTTCTTTGCCATTACTGACCCACTATTTTTTTTCAATGTATATTTAAGCAATATCACATGAGAAGGAGTAGTGTTGTACTAAATATCAGCATGGCTGTGATGCGGTCATAGACGCGAGAGCAAAGCCCAAATGTTATCACAGTTTTTATAGAGGAGTTCCACAAACACCATTTATTATCAACAAATTATTGCTTTTTTGTTTATTTAACCAGCTATTTTGCTCTGCCAACACATATCCAATCTGCAACTGACTAAATTATCTAACTGCAGCTAACACCCAAAAGCTGAGGATAAACCATGAAGGTGGTGGAGAGTTCTAAGAAAAGTAAAATATTTGTTTAATATTCACACTTATTCCACTTTAGAATATTGTCTAACTTCTGGGTTCCAGAATTGAATATCAAATAGTGTAAAAAAAAATAAAAAAATGGAATGCTAGTGCGCTATGGTGTTGTATCCCCTGTTCCACACACACAAGTACAGTACTACCCTTGATTACTGGTTAGAGAGAGATTTGGCATTCCACCTTGCGTCAGAATCTACTTAGCTTTGTAGCTCATGTTAGCCAAGAACCAAACAACACAGGGAGTTCAGAGGCAATACAGGATAACTTAGGCTGCATTTACATTACCAGCCTGAAGTGACTCAATTACTAAATTTTTACCCTAATGTAACACAAATTAGCTTCTTTAGGGTTTTCAAAGGGCTTTCACAGGTCATATCTCAGTATGTGGTCCTTAATCGGAAATAGCGTATATCTTATATGCATGTTAAGCGACTTGAATGAGAATGGTCAGATCGAAATTCATACAACTTTTTGCCTTTGTGCATGCATAGGCCACTGACATAAACAGTGTTGTAACCCAGGGCAAAGATGTATTGATGTACATGCATGTGGTTTCAAAGGAGAAACACGTACACAAATAAGAAAAAATAATAATTATAAATGGGCATCATGAAATTATCACATGCAAATCTAAAAAATTGGAACTGAACAATGTTGCTTATACGTAATGTGAAGGCAGCCTTAGAAACAGTAACTAAGGAGAAAAAGTGTTGTTTAAGGTGACATACCATTATCAGATGTGTTTTCTTGCTTTCATGACTGGTTGTGGATTTTGACTGGCAGCTGCTCTCCTCTTTTTCCAGTACTGCTGACCATACCAACTTACTTCCGGCCATGATGGCACCTAACAGTTAGAGTAATTAAGTACTGTATTGTTAGAACAGCTGTGAAGCAGAATACTGTATATACAGGTGAAACTCTAAAAAATTTTAATATCGTGCAAAAGTTAATTTATTTCAGTAATGCAACTTAAAAGGTGAAACTACTGTAATATATGAGATAGCCTCATTACATGCAAAGCAAGGTAGTTCACAAAGTGATTTGTCATAATTAAGATGATTATGGCTTACAGCTCATGAAAACCCCAAATCCACAATCTCAGAAAATTTGAATATTGTGAAAAGGTTCAATATTCTAGGCTCAAAGTGTGCCACTCTAATCAGCTAATTAAGCCATAACACTGTAAAGGGTTCCTGAGCCTTTAAGTGGTCTCTCCGACTGGTTCAGTACGAAGCACACTCATGGGAAAGACTGCTGACTTGACAGTTGTGCAGAAAACCATCATTGACATCCTCCATATGCTGTATCAAACCACATAATAGAAAGTTATGTGGAAGCGAAAAGTGTGGAAGAAAAAGATGCACAAGCAGCAGGGATGACCGGAGCCTGGAGAGGATTGTCAGGAAAAGACCATTCAAAAGTGTTGGGGACTTTCACGAGGAGTGGACTGAGGCTGGAGTCAGTGCATCAAGAGCCACCACACACAGATGGAACCTGGACATGGGCTTCAAATGTATTCCTCTTGCCAAGCTGCTCCTGAACAACGAACGACGTCAGAAGGGTCGTACCTGGGCTAAAGAAAAAAAGAACTAGTCTGTTAAAAGTCCTCTTTTCTGATTAAAGCAACTTTTGCATATCATTTGAAAAAAAGGGACCCAGAGACTGAAGGAAGAATGGAGAGGCACAGTCTTTGTTGATTTGCAGAGCCATATCATCTGCTGGTGTTGGTCCACTGTGCTTCATTAAGTCAACGTGGCCGTCTACCAGGAGATTTTGGAGCACTTCATGCTTCCTTACGCAGCTTTATGGGGATGCTCACTTAATTTTCCAGCAGGATTGGCACCTGCCCACATTGCCAAAAGCACCAAAACCTGGTTTAATGACCGTGGGATTACTGTGCTTGATTGGCCAGCAAACTCCTCTGACCTGAACCCCATAGAGAATCTATGGGGCATTGCCAAGAGAAAAATGAGAGACATGAGACCGAACAATGCAGAAGAGCTGAAGGCCGCTATTGAAGCAATCTGGTCTTCCATAATACCTCAGCAGTGCCACAGGCTGACAGCTTCCATGCCACATGGCATTGAGTCAGTAATTGCTGCAGTAGGGGCCCAAACCAAGTACTGAGTACATACAGTACTGTATGCATACTTATATTTTTCAGAGGTCCGATATGTTCTACAGTATGTACAATTCTTGTTTTATTGATTGCATGTAATATTTCTAATTTTCATGATGTGGATTTGAGCTTTTCATGAGCTGTATGCCATAATCATCTCAATTATGACAAATCACAGCTTGAACTATCTTGCTTTGCATGTAATGAGTCTACTGTATCTCATATATTATTATCACCTTTTAAGTTGCATTACTGAAATAAATTAATTTTATTTCATTTATTTTAATGCCTAAAATAAATTAGGCATTTATCTGTACATTGTAGTATAAGCAAATGAAAGGAATAATAATAAATTAACATAGCATTCACACAGCTTCACACATCAAAAATGGAGCTTGTATAATTGATGTGCTGCGTGACTAGAAGTTAAAGGTCCCGCTGGAAAGGACTAAGAGAGCGGTGACATAAAGCACATCAAAGAGCAATACATAAATTACTAAAAATATAGAAATACTAAAAATATTTCAGTTTGGGTTAAATTACCATAAGCTACAAGTTTGTTAGTTTATGTAGGTCTGTTAACACAATATTGCATCTGTACAGTATAATTTAGTTCAAACCAGAGGAGAAGCAGGTTCATTGCTCATGCATGGGAATGCAGTTTGGAAAGCTTAGCTTTATTGTGACTTAATACATCGAAAGAACTCTAGAGTCCTCATTTTCACATTACGTACTTGCAAGGTGCCTCACAGATTTTCATACAGCTTCCCTCTGTACCTAGCAGTAAGTGTTTAAAAACCTATTTTAAATTAACACCAGTGAAGCCGAATGGCCTTGTCTTTGTTATATCTTTGAGGTATCTTTAAATGTAATTATAGTTTTTATTATAATGTGTGTGATTGAATGTTAAACTGGAAGAAGGCAGTAATTCTAGAAAAATTCACTTCATAGTAATCATAGCACTCTTGGTTTAACTGGCAAGATAAATGAAAAAAATAATAAATCCATATATCAGTGTTAAAAAATTACCAAGGATTGCCACACAATTTCCTTCCTTGTACTTTACCTTATCGCTGCTGTTGATTTTCTGTTAGCTTTTTTTTTTCGCCCACATCACTCGCCCTACACTTTATAACTTGTCTCTCCTGTCATCCCTTATTTTATGAGTACATAATCCTGCTACACTTGGGTGTAGCAGGATTATGTACTCCCAAAGTGTTCCTGACATCTCTTTCTCTCTCTCTGTCTGTCTCTGACATCCTCTTGTTGCAGTGTTTCAGTGTGTCTCCAGGATGATTTATGTGGTGCAGGGCCAGTGGACTTGTGATCCTCACATAAGCCAATGACCCTACAACAGCTCCACAAATCAGAGCTCTTCTTTAAGGCTTCAGTGTTTTACTGGCCATGGTTGCACATTTAACTAATTTCATCATCATCATCATCATACATCCCCATCTCTCTTTCTTTCTCTCTATTTTATACTCCCAAACGCTTGTGTTTTCTCATTACAAAAGTGGCAAATATGGATAATAGACATTACAGAAGTGGAAGATATCTAGTGTCTTTATATCTTAGTGTAGCTTTGCACTCCTTAGATCAGTTATAACCATGAGCTAATTTATCAAAAATGAACACTGAAATCTGAAATAGTTCTACTGTGTTTATCTCTAGTATGGATAGCCAGCTCCTCTGAGCACATGTTTTCAGCCCAGCTGGCTCTCCCAGTCTGCGTGTCTTGTCCTTGGTTCTTGTGGTTTAGTTTCCTTTCCGCCCACTCACAAGCTGTCATCAGTCCAGTCACTAAGCCCTGCCAGACACACTCGCACTTCATCAGGTGCTCATTCCTCCAGCTCACTCAATCTTTTCCTGCAGCTGCTGTGTCTGACATTATGCTTACTTATACTCAACATTTTGTCTCAAATCTTGTGCATTTGAACCCGCTGTCATTTCACTTAATCTTTATTATATCTTACATCTACAGTCACATCATTTTGTTATTTTGTAAACTATCAATGTATTATCAGCTTTATCATAGCAGACATTGTTTTTGAAAAAAAAATTCTTTCTAATTTTGTCTAAGCATTTAAAAAACAAAAAGTTCAGTTTCAGTATTAACAGATAGCATCTTTTCTTGACTGCTTGTGTAATGTACTACTAATAGTCATTTCATGCAATACCTTGAATATAAAATGAGTAACAAGTGTCGCAAGTGTAATTAATACTGTGGCGTGGGCGGGGCTGGCGATCGCCGGCTTTGGTCCAGCATGATGTTTGTGTTCACCATGGGTGGGATGTTGGTTTTAGGTTAGTGGCTTCGGCCATGTTTAAGCATGTGGGTGTGTGTGTTTTGACCTGTATGTGTGTTTATGCTTGTGCTGAGAGAGAATAAAATACTCCCAGTCATTACATTGGGTAGCCACCAAGCTCACTCGTCCTCCAAGATCCCTGCTTAGTGTTGAAAAACGCTACATTGGTGTCAGAAGTGGGATGGAGATCTCCGAGTTGGAGCGAACGGCGGAGGATCTGAAGAAGATCAAAGAGGGCCGCCGAGTGGCAGCAGAACTCCTGCAGAGGAAACACCTTCCGGACGGTGCCAGCACAAAGAAAGCAGCGCGGCGAAAGCAGAGCGGCGAGATGAGGGTCCCGGCACTGGATCTCGGGGCGGAGCTTCCCACAGACCAAGCCCCGTGCACCGTTAACCGGCGAGGCGACTTACAGCTGCGCCTTCCTTTCTATAACGGCGCCGTCGAACCCTACGCATTTTTTGCGCAGGTAGAGCTCGCCGCCAATCTCGCGGGCTGGTCCCCAGCGGAAATCGCGGTCCGCGTAGCACTCTCGCTTGAGGGCGACGCACTCCGGGTGCTCGAGGACCTCCGGGCCGAGGAGCGGGAACGACTGGGCGAAGCTGCGGGAATCGCTCCACTTCCGGTTCGGCACGGGTGACCGCAGAGAAGCGGCTGGCGAAGAGCTCGCGGTCCGCGAGCGGCGCGCTTCAGAGCCGCTGGGCGCGTTTGCAATGGACGTGCGATGCCTCGCGCGGCGGGGCTATCCTGACTTCGGGCACGACCAGCAGGAAGAGCTAGCTCGTCGTGCATTCCTCCGGGGGCTCCGACCGCTGCCGCTCCGCGAGCACATTCGGTTGGCGGCACCCAGTTCTCTGGCCGAGGCACTGCGCGAGGCCGAGCGCGCTGAACGCATCATGGTCGAGCATGGCGGCGAAAGAGCCGAGCTACCTCCCGCCACTAGGGGGCGCTCGGGAGGTGAACCTGGCCGGGGACAGGGCTACCCGTCACGGCCAGGCTACGAGCAAGACGCTGAATTTCCGCGGCGACGCAGAGGCCCGGGACCGCAGTATTACGGCCCTAACAGTTCGAGGCGCGAGGACAACGTACCCCAGCAGCCGTTAAACTAGGACCGGGAGGCAGCGAGGGGAAGCCACCTCCCGTGGCCGATTCTGTTTCCCCAATTGGCGGAGTCGATCTCCGTTCAGGACGTGTGGGACAACGCGCTGGGATCTACGTGGATTGTGTGCTAGACGGCGTCCCGCTGCGTGCGCTTGTGGATACCGGCTCCACTGTTTCACTACTCCGCAACGGAGTGTTGGGACCATGCGAGCGCGCTGGCAAAGTGCCCAAACCAACCCTCAGCATCCGCACCGTGTCTGGGAGCCATTTGAAGATACGGGCTCGTCGCTCGGTGCGAATCAACATAGGTGAGCACAACTATGTTCATGATTTTTTGCTGGGGAACATTGAAGATGACTGTATATTGGGGCTAGACATTTTGGAAAAGTGGGGGGCGGTGCTCAGCCTAACGGACGGGACTCTTTGTGGGGATTTTGGCAGAGCTAGGTTGCTAACACCGAAACCACAGCCGCATGTGAAAGTAGCACACACCCGGGGGGCGGAACTTCCGGAGGCTGCGCCACACAAACATCCGGTACACGACCAATCGAGCGTGCTAGATGAGCTTTTGCGACGTAGCAGCGCGGGGTTAACTGCGACACAGACCGAAACGCTGAGATCGTTCCTTAACGAATTCGTGGATGTATTCGCGGTAGACGAGCGCGATTGCACCCATACCAATCTGGTGCAGCACAGGATTGATACGGGGAACGCAGCTCCTGTTCGGTTGCACCCGCGACGCCTCCCATTAGCTAAACGGGCTGCCGCCGAACAGAAACTGCGTGAGATGGTCGACTCAGGCGTCATTGAGCCAGCGTCCGGACCGTGGTCTTCACCGGTTGTGCTTGTGCGTAAGAGGGACAATTCTTGGCGGTTTTGTGTCGATTACCGGCGGTTAAACGCGGTGACGCGGAAGGACTCATACCCGTTGCCACGGATAGATGATGCGCTGGAGCATGTCGCAGGCTCGGCGTGGTTTAGTTCATTAGATCTGCGTAGCGGGTATTGGCAAGTAGAGCTCGCTCCGGAAGACCGCCCTAAAACCGCGTTTTCGATCGGGCACGGGCTGTGGCAATTCCGGCGTATGCCTTTCGGCCTATGCAACGCTCCGGCGACGTTTGAACGGTTGATGGAGAAAGTGTTGGCGGATATCCCTCGTAACCGTTGCGTCGTCTACCTGGATGATTTGCTAGTGCACGGCAAGGAGTTTGAGGTCGCGCTAGCTAATCTCCGGGTGGTATTTTTGGCTATCCGACGGGCGAACTTGCGGCTCAATCCGGGGAAATGCCAGCTGTTGCGTCGAGAGACCGCGTTTCTGGGCCACATAATTAGTGCGAACGGGATTGCTACCGACCCAAACAAAATCGCGGCAGTACAGAATTGGCCAGAACCAGTAAATGTGTCACAGCTGCGCACTTTCCTCGGGTTAGCCTCGTACTACCGCCGGTTCGTGAAAGACTTCGCCACCGTCGCAAGTCCGTTGCATGGGTTGACGAAAAAGAACCAGCCGTTCCGCTGGGAGGTTGTACATGCGCGCGCGTTCGCTCGGTTGCGCGAAGCTTTGGTCACGTGTCCCGTCCTCGGCTATCCGGATGCAGCGCGCGCGTTCACCCTTGATACAGACGCGAGCGAGGTAGGGCTGGGGGCCGTACTGTCTCAGGTTTCCGGTAACCAAGAGCGGGTTGTCGCATATTTCAGCCGCGCGTTGTCTGGGCCCGAGCGGAATTATTGCGTCACGCGGCGCGAGCTGTTAGCTGTCGTCGCGGCGCTAAAACACTTCCGGCCATATTTATACGGGCAAACCTTCCTGCTGCGGACCGATCACGCTTCGTTAGTGTGGCTGCTTAGCTTCAAAGAACCTGAGGGGCAGTTAGCGCGTTGGCTGGAGCGCCTACAGGATTAGTTACGATACGTTGCGACGTAGGCCAACCTCCGGAACCACTGGCGCACAACTTCCTTTCCGTTCAGTCCCCCGGACCCCCCGGGGGTGATCAGCCGACCGTTCCAGCGTGCAGCCGAGTCACTGCCTCGCCTAGGGCACCTCCCACCGTCATCTCACCTGTGCCACAGCTGGACAGTGAACAGCTCGCGGCCGAGCAGGAGAGCGATCCGGTTCTGCATCAAGTTCTGGGTTGGGTTAAAGCGGGCCGGAGACCGGATTATACTGCAATCACTCACCTGGGGTTAGAGGCGAAAGCTCTGCACTCACAGTTCACCCGCCTAGCATTGCGGCAAGGGTTACTCTACCGTCGCTGGGAGCGGCCGTGCGGCGCTGGCGAATGTTTCCAGCTTCTGGTACCAAAAACTTTGCGGGCATGTGTGCTGGGGTTGGTTCATGGGCATACGGGTTCAGGACACTTCGGTGTGACAAAAACTCTGCGGCGGTTGCGCGCTCGCTTCTACTGGCCGGGCTGTCACACTGACAGTGAACTCTTTGTTCACAGATGCGACTCCTGCACGGCGAAGAAGGGCCCTACCCAGCGCTCGCGAGCCCCGCTGCAGGACTTTCGGGTGGGGGCGCCCATGGAGCGTATGGGCGTGGACATTCTTGGACCGTTCCCCGTTTCCGATCGGGGTAACCGTTATGTGCTGGTCGTTGTGGATTACTTCACCAAGTGGCCGGAGGCTTTCGCTGTGCCTGATCAGAGCGCCTCCACCACGGCCCGAGTGCTAGTGGATGAGGTGTTCAGCCGGTTCGGCGCTCCAGAGCAGTTGCACAGCGATCAGGGGCGCAACTTCGAGGCGGAGGTGTTTGCGGCGGTGTGCGAACGCCTCGGGGTGAAAAAGACCCGCACCACGCCGCTTCATCCACAAAGTGACGGCCTCGTGGAGCGCTTTAATCGGACGCTCACCACACAACTCGCCCTACTTACCAGCGATCGGCAACGTGATTGGGACGAACATTTGCCTCTCGTTCTTTGGGCATATCGCACGGCAGTACAGGAGTCATCGCAGCTAACGCCAGCTGTTCTCATGTTTGGACGCGAGCTGCGCACTCCAGTGGACCTCGTTTTCGGGCCACCGCCACAGTCGGATTTACCCACGGCACCGGGGTTGGATTATTTTTGTTCTTTAAAAGAAAAACTGTTCCGGGTTCACGAGTTAGCGCGCAAACACTTGGCGGACGCCGGTGTTAAGCAGCGCCGGGTTTATGACACTCACAGCCGGGGGCGAGACTTTGAGCCGGGAGAGCAGGTATGGGTTTATTCCCCGAGAAGGAAGAGAGGGCTATCACCCAAACTTATGTCACACTGGGTGGGACCCTGTACGGTGATCGCTCAACTTTCGGATGTCGTCTACCGGGTGCGGCTGGCGGGGCGGGCGCGGATGATTGTGCTTCACCGAGACCGTCTCGCTCCCTACCAGCCGCATGCCGGTGAGACGGCGACTGCTGCAGAGGCCCGGCCGCCTCAGGTTAAGGTTCACCTGTCGTCTACAGCAGGGCCCCGGCGTTCGCAGCGCCAGCACCGACCGCCTGCACGTCTCAGAGACTGAAGGATTAGGGGTGACCGGGGACGGTCACAGCTCGGGTGGGGGCAGTGTGGCGTGGGCGGGGCTGGCGATCGCCGGCTTTGGTCCAGCATGATGTTTGTGTTCACCATGGGTGGGATGTTGGTTTTAGGTTAGTGGCTTCGGCCATGTTTAAGCATGTGGGTGTGTGTGTTTTGACCTGTATGTGTGTTTATGCTTGTGCTGAGAGAGAATAAAATACTCCCAGTCATTACATTGGGTAGCCACCAAGCTCACTCGTCCTCCAAGATCCCTGCTTAGTGTTGAAAAACGCTACAATACATTATTGTAATATAAAGCTTTTTATATAGTGCATTTTCAGTAATATGTTGTTTTTAAAATAATTTGTACACCATACAATTAACATTTGGTAATGCTCACCTGTGGAGAACAAGTTTCATAGGGGAATTGTGGTGCATGTAGACTATGAATTAAAGGAATAAAGTTCACAATGTAGATTTTTGCTTGGATTTTAATCTTAAGCTCATCATGGTCAGTAAAAACCAAACCTGACCATCCTATCCACATGTGGTCCTTCCACTAACTATTGCCACATAGTTGAAAGCACATATTTGGCCACACTTATCTTTTTCCCAACTACATTGTTTATATATCCCAGTATGAACCTCAAACTCCCCCAAAAGAGAGCCATTAGAGATGGCAATGCTCCATGGATGCAGTAGATACTGTATTCAACAAGCGCATATTATTGTAATAGTAAGATGTACATTTACCTCCTGTTATGTATTATCATCGATCATGTCTGCCCTGTGGAGTGATGACTAATAATCAGTGCAATAAACACAGAAATCTGCAGCAGTTTGAAGACATATGGACAACTTTTTATGGACATATGGACAACTTGAAATTGGTGATCCTAAACAAACATTGCATTTGAAACTGGTTCCCTGCAACAGAACCCACAGCACCACACGCTTGGCAAGTTGCAGCTGGAGCACTTTGGTAATGCCAAATCAGCATTTTTGTGGACAGTAGTGCTCATCAGTGGAAATAGTCATAACTGTCCACAGTCTGCTGTAGCTACAAGATTGAATCTAAAATATGTTATGTTGTACCACACCATGGTAGTTGGCATTTATCTATGACCGGGGTACTCAGTAGGCGGACTCCGGCTCGAATCCGGACCCAAATACGTTTACATCTGGACTGATGCCAAACAAACACGCTAATTTAATCATAATCAAAATCAGTTCTCAATTAAGTTCGCAACTGTGTTTCCCCGCGATATATCTTTGAGTCATCTAGTGATGTGTCGTTCATGAACGATTCGTTCTTTTTGAACGAATCTTTAACGTGACTCAGATGAACGAGTCGTCTCCGAGAGTGATTCGTTGATTTTCTACTGGGCGCGCATGCGCAAATCATCGCAGAACCTCCGTAGGCTATGTATTGAACGGTTCTCAACGAATCGTCCCGAGTTGTTCGGTCCTTTGTCACATGACTCCCATAGGCGCTATGCGGTGCAGTAGATTCAAAAGAACGAACGACTCGTGGAAGATATAAAAGGTGAGCTACTCATTCTTCTGTTTATTATAATATGTCCTTAATACCCTAATGGCGTGCTCAAAGCTGGCCATTGATATAAGTTGATTTTTAAAACAGCGAATTTAAGAATGAGTGGACAGAAAAATATGCATTCGTGCTCCCCGTGGGAAGCAGAAAACCAATGTGCTTAATCTAGCAATTAAAAGTGGTCACCCTCTCACCTTCTGGACAAAGATGGTTACTGCAGCAGGTGTTCCTGTCCTGCAGAAAATGGCCCTTCAAATTCTCACAATGTTTGACTACCATGTCATTTTTGGGTATTGTTCGAAAATTTTGGGTTTTACTTTTTTTGTAGTTCTCTATTTGAAATTGGACTGTAATTTTTCCGGACCTCGGACTGAATAGAAATTTGGTAAGTGGACCTTTCAAATTTATATTTGAGTACCCCTGATCTAGGGGCTCATTTAGTTACTACAACCTTTCTGAAAGGTGTCTTTCATCATGGGACAACCCCTTTATCCGTATCAGTTGAAATTATATTTCTGAAAGGATCAGGGGTATCTTTTAGAATGGGACAACCCAGTTACTCTATGATAGAATTTGGACCAAATGGCTCATTTGGTTATTCAGACTTAAAATCAACTGTTGCTTTTACCATTCATAGTGAAAAAACAGTGAGCTACCTGATATGATGAAGAAACCCTGAGTAGGAACCCTACTCTTTTACTTTTCTGTAGTATTATTACACAAAGCTCAAAATACTGTAGATTTGTTTTAGCAATGTGAGTTTGAATGTAGCCCATCTGAACACTCTGCAAGTGAGTAGAATGAGCACCTGACAAATTTTTTCAATGTCCCTGGGAAAATCCCCAGGAGACTAGTGAAGACAATAGCAAGTTCCATGATGAAACTTTTACATGTGCCTGTAAAAACACATAATTTTTTTCAGGAAGTGCTAGTGGTAAGCATAATGGCAAAAAAAAAGGTTGGTTTTACACACATGGGAGCATGGATGGGGCAAATATAGGTATTCATTTGTCCTCTATGCCAGTTCAGATCTCTGTCATAGCATTGCCATTGTTTCAAGACACTGCTCGTGGTTGCTGAGCATCTGATACTAAGATAAAGCAGCTTGGAGATCATAGGCTTTTACTGGATCTGTGCTGCTGGGTGAAGGCTTCTGTGAAACAAAGGGTTTATAAAGTACAGAGACAGAATACTCGAAATCAAGACAAGGCAGGTTGTTGCCAAAACATACCTGAAAAGCGAACAAATCCAAATCAATACCAAAAAAATGGGCAAACAAAAGGGCTAGGCAAACACAAACCTTATATCCAAGAAAACGTGGTTGAGAACTAGAAACAATTAGCAGGCAAACTGTACTGCTTTCCAAAGAAATGAGCATATATATATATATATATATATATATATATATATATATATATATATATATATATATATAATGAAACTTTTACATTTAAACAAACCCACAAAATTCATTCTTGTTTATGCAAACCATATACTGTACTGTTGAAATATGCTACAGTATTTGTTTTAATAGTGATGAATGTCAGTATCAATTTTAGTCATTCATAGTATCCCACATTGCCATTCATGTACAATGTATTAAAGAATTAAATAAAATTAGTAATTTTTTATTATATGATCTTAAGGGAATTTTAAACAATCATTCTTTTAGCTCTAGATGAGGAGAAAGGGATAAGCATAATTTCTGGGCTGCTATCCATGTTTCTCAACTGGGATACAAAGGATAAGTCTCAGCCTCAGAACCCCTGGAGCTTGAGCCTTCTGCTTTTTATACTAAGTCTCCCAGAAGCTCCAACATCCAGCTCACGATCCATCTGGCAGTGAAGCATTGGCCTGACGCACTGCAAAGCTCTTCATGACACAAACCAGGGGGAGGAAGAAAGAGAACAGAATGTCTAGATAAATGGTGCTTGGATGGCACTGTAATTACAGCTATTATTGTAGTATCAGATAAAGGTTGTTTTGAAATTTATACAAGTACTATGTAAAGGACATTGCATATAGATTTTCTAATATGCATTGTATAATAAAATGTAATGGAGACCATGCCACTAGTCATGTCAGCTTGAGTTCCTCCAAGTTTTCTCCAATTTGATGAGCATTTACTTTTCTTTTTCATAATGTGGTTACTCAGCATGTGTCATTATAGCTGAAAACTGACCAGGCTACAAAGTGTATAGTGCCCTCATTGTTGGAACAGACATTAAAGCAAACATCCTACACAAATTTGCTCATTTAATTTTAATAGATGTTGCCCTGAGCCTGATGCTCCACTGGTCTGCCCTCTAGGGCATTGGAGGTTGGGCATACTGTTACATGTTAAATAACCATTTTTGTAATACATGCCCTTTCTAGTTTTATTTATTCATTTATTTTGGCAAATTTGTCACAGGTGATTGATTCAGATCAACAAACACATTTTTATATTAAACAAAAATTTACCAAGTAAAAACAAATTAAATGGTGATTCCAAATGGATGGATGAATTCAAACCTACTTGGCCATTTGAAAAAAAGTAGTTGCACCTAAATCTACTGTAATAACTGGTTGTGCGACTCTTGGCAGCAACAACTGCAATCAAACATTTGCAATAACTGGCAATGTGTATTTCAAATTGCTGTGGGTTTTTGGCCCACGCTTCTTTGTTAAATTGTTTTAATTGAGCCACGTTGGAGGGCTTGTTTTGAGCATGAATGGCCTGATTTAAGGCTCTTGACTAGGCCACTATTTCTTGAGCCATTCAGAGGTGGATTTGCTGGTATATTTCAGATCATTGTCCTGCTGTATAAGCCAAGTGTGCTGATCTTGAGGTCACGATCTGATGGCAGGACATTCTTTTCTGTTAAAGAGCAGAATTCATGCTTCCATCAATTATGCAAAGTGGTTCAGGTCTTGAGGCAGGAAAAACAGCCCCAGACCATCACACTACCACCACCATGTGTGACTGTTGGTATGATGTTATTTTAATGAAAAGGTGGGTTAGTTTTACTCTAGCTGTAATGGGATGCATACCTTCCAAAAAGTTAAACTTCTGTCTCATCAGTCGACACAATATTTGCCCAAAAGTCTTGAGGATAACCAAGATGTATGATGTGTTATTCAATGTGAGATGAGTCTTTGTGTTCTTTTTGGTCACCAGTGGCTTTCCCTTTGGAGCTCTCTCATGAATAGGGTTGGGAACCGAAAACCGGTGCTAATACGGCACCGGTACCTATATAACCGGTATAAACCGGACCGGAACAGAACGCGAATTTCGGTGCCTCATTTTGGTGCCACTTAAATGCCTGAACTGTCGATTGAAATATTTGTTCTCTAGATTCATATATTTTTGTAGATTAATAGTTTATTAGATTAAATAAAAAAATTAAAAGCATAAATCATCAGGAAATGAGAGACCATCCGAGATGCGCATGAATGCAGCAACTAACGTTACACTCGCTCTGACGGCAGCAGGCGGTCTACTGCTATCTTAGCTTGCTAAATTAAACTTTCGTTAAAATGCCTAAAACTAAACGGTCGAAAGTGTGGCTATACAGTATTTCACAAGAAAGGATTCCGACACCGCGACGTGCAGCAAATGTTTTACAGCAATTGCGTGTAAAGGGGGAAACACGTCAAATCTAATGAAACATTTGAGGGCAGACGGAATAAAGTTAAAAGCAGAATAAATACCCGGAATAAAGTTAAAAGCAGACAGAGGCACCGTGTTTGACAGCTTGTGGACAACAGCTGCCACTATCAGTGTGGACGACCATCAGTCCCAGTCACACCAACTGTAGCAAAAAGGAGTCACCGATTATGATGACGACAGCAGCCTTTCCGCAGGTTAGTAGTAGGATAATGTAATGTTAATAGCAAAATGCAAATCTTGCATTCATGCTAACAAATAGTCAAACGATTTGTAAAAAACTAATGTAACATGGATTCTGTTTATAATTATGGCTTTCCAGCTAGTACTACAGTAGTAGTACTACAACAGTGACCCCATTTACCATTGCAAAGAAGGCTATGCATGTCCTGTGCAGGACAATAAGTCACGAAAGGTGTCGTATTTTTCCAGAAAAGGCAAATATGGTGAAATTTCTGCAAAAAAATTGCTAAAATTTGAAGCTTATATATTCATATATACTTTAAACTTTTAATATATTGTTCAATTTTAAGCATTAAATTTTTTTGTTCAATAAAATTTTTTTTGAGTCATCCACCATAATTTTGTGGCTTTTGTAAAGTATCGGTTCAGGCACCGTTTTGGCACCGGTACCGTTTTAAAAGTATCGATTTGGCACCGGTATCGAAAAAAACCCAAACGATACCCAACCCTACTCATGAATGCCATTTTTGCTCAGTGTCTTTCTTATTGTTGATACCTGCAGTTCTTCAGATGTTGTTCTGGGTTCTTTTATGAGCTCCTGGATGAGGCATCGTTGTGCTATTGGTGTAATTTTGGTAGCCCAGTCACTTCTGAGAAGGTTCAACATTTTTAGGTCCTTTTGTGGATAATGGCTTTCATCGCCTTAGAAATGGCTTTGTAACTCTATCCAGACCGATACATGTCAATTACAGTACTTTGTTTCTCATCTGTTTTTGAATTTCTTTAGATTACAGAATGATGGATTGGTTTTTGGGCATATTTTAAATGTGCTTTGTCAGACAGGTTCTATTTAAGTGATTTCATGATTCAACAGGTCTGTAGGTAATCAGGTCTTGGTGCAGCAAGTAAAATTTAACTTTGAAATTAAATGTGTGGCCTAGTTGCTTACTACTTTGTCAAACGATAGATTTCATTGACAAAATCAAAGATTACTCTAAAATAAGTAATGCAACCTGTCAGTGCTCTCATCATAAGACGTGGGTTACTCAGGGACACCACTTGTTCATCTATAAACATTTGAAGGTCTAGGTTAATCTTTTGACAAATGTAATTTTGATTTGCATGCTCCTCAATGTCTGGACAATCTCCAATTGTCATACCAGTGATTCATCTCCACAAAACCTTTTGATTTAAGCTCTTTTAAAGGTCTAAGTGAATGTTAGGCCAGATAGACAATATGATTGATAAGTAAGTTTACACTGCAATCAGACTAGCTTCTTCAAGCGTAAAATAGACATGTCTGTTCTGTTATGATGCAGGAAAGTCGTTGTTCCTTATCCTGTCTGTACAAAAATGTTCACTATGCTGAGAGTGATTTCTGGATAGTCATAAAATTCAACTTCCTTTTTGCCAACTAGTACAAGCAGATGGACAGCAAGCTCCCTGTAGTGTGTTCTGCACTGACTCACAATTAACAACAATGTGCAGTTCAAACTATATTATGTTAATAAGCATTTCTTAAACTGACCTCAGAGGCAATCCAGAAACATTTTTGTTTTATCTACAGTATGTTTAAAAGGAGTATGAATGTACCAGGACTAAAGGATAAACTAATCTGTGAAACAATCATAATATATTAAAGGCTAAACCTAGGATCATCAGTTGTGTGAAATAAACATTAACATGAAGGCATTTCGGTTTTATTTTATTTTCAGGATACATTCATGTTCTTTCAAGAAGAAAGTTCTCATTATTTAACATTACTCAGCAATGAACAGAGCTTCGATTGAGCTCCTGCTTTATTATCATAAATTTATTGTCATATAATATGCAGTAAACTGAACCAGTAAAGTAAAGCGTTTAGCAGTCTATTTGTGGAGTCAAACCACAGCTGTAAACACAATTATTCAAAGAAAATAACCACCCAAAAAGTTATTTATTTATTTATTTATTTATTTTTTTTATAATTTTGCTAAAACAAATTTTAGAACTGTCTCCTACATGGACAGTTATGTGATGTTTTATAAAGCTGTTCAAAATTAGGTACAAAACACAAAATTTTTTCAATCCCACCCAACCTCAGATAGTAAACTTTTTTATCTATTCTTTTTTTTTATGAATCTAGGCTAAATCGCCAAGGAACATTAGTTGGACGCATATTATGCATAATCTGAAGTGATGGAATGACTAGGAAAGTAAAGAAAATGCATTATTTCTGTCAATCTGCAGCTTTTATCTTCTTATTGATTTGCCCATCACAGCCAATTGAGAGTGATCCACAAGTGTATAGACTATGACTGTGCAGTGTAATGTGTATCCTATATTTCTGCACCACACACTTGGGTGGAATACTTTATAATTCATATTGTACATATACATAGTACAATTTATGTACTGTACCACATACAGTAAGTGTCAATGTAATAAAAGTCAGATAATAATTGTTAGTGTAATCATTTAGATGGGCAACCACTGCATAAGAGTTTCAAAACCAAAGGATAATTAATTATAACATATTATAAAGTTTAAAAATCACATAAACCTGACACATTCGTTTAGCAACACAAGTAGTGTTTAAAAAAGTATAAGTGGAAAGAAAAAATGTGTTTGCTTGATAATTGTGGTTTGCAGTGGACGTTATTTTGCCATTGTAACATAACAAGATGCTGCACATTATTTAAAATAGCTTTTGATAAAGTACTATACTGCATGCAGAGGTGGAAAGTAACGAATTACATTTACTCGTATTACTGTAATTGAGTAAAATGGTTTTTTGTGTATTTCAACTTTTTAAAGTAGTTTTTAAAATCTGTAATTTTACTTTTACTTAAGTACGTTTTAGTTTGAAGTATTGTAATTCGCTACATTTTAAATCATATTCGCTACTGAGTAGAAAATAAATGAATGAAAATGCTAAAATAATAAAAATATTATGCATTGTATAAATGCCCCGTTGCGCTGCGTGTGTGTATCATGTCCTGGTCGCGCGATGCTCCAGACTCCACTCCAGGTTTTCTGACTGTCTCCACATAGGCATCTACCTGACCGTCCACACGGTTGCCACCCATTGACTTTGATTATTGCTTTGTCCCTTTGGTTTAGTTGGTCTTTGTATATATTTGTAGATAGTTTCACTGTATGTTTGTGCACTCACTAGTAGTAGGCTGCCATTTATTTTGGGAAGAGGGAATTTATTCATTGTTTTTAGTTTAGGGAGTCCGGGAAGGTACCTCTATTTTTTTTTCTTTTTTTTGCAGGTAATCAAGCTACTAAATATAAATACCATTTTGTTTATTATTTTGGCCTGGGTCCACCCCGAATCTGATCCTCCTAATCCTAATCCTAAAACTATTTGACTATGACTCTCCCGATATTGGTGGCTCAATCTTTATTTATTTATTTTTTTAAACCTAACATTACTAACACAAGTAATGTGTAATGTACAACTGAACCTAGGTTGTCAAACTAATGAAAAATCAACAGCAATATTTTAATTTTATTGTGCAGCTACTTTACTGCACAAATAAGATTTTACATGTGTAAAGGTGGAACCCCATTCCACATGTCTTTGATTAGCCTTTTGATATGCCCCTTGCTCCCCAGCACAATACTGGCAGTGCTCACCACAATGCTCCACAATTTCATGGACAATGTAGAATAGAAGCATACCTGCTCCTCTCTGGAGAGGCACAAAGAGTTTGCTTTTCTTTACCAATGGGAGACACCACCAGTGACAGCCTTCATGATGAGTCATCTGTCATCATTCACTGCGGTCTCTGCATTAGGAACAAAGCCACAGAGTTGTAGTGTTGGGTAGATTTGGGACAACAACTAATCCTATATACTACCCAGAAGCAGTTACTCTCCTCAAGTTGATGTTCAGAGTTCTCCTCTTTGGGAGGTGGCTGAGAAGATTGATTGATGTGGAAAAGAAGGACTGGCAAAAGTAGCTGTGACTATACCAGGTTGCGGTGGAATATGTCTAAGACATGCAGATAAAGATTCCAACATTGCCTGCCAATACGTGAAGCAAGCTTCGGCTGATCAATAGCACATCTAAAATCACCCAGCTCAGATTTGTGAGTTCGAGCCTGGAGATCAAGTGCTTCTGCTGCTTTCCAGGGTCAAGAGAAAATTTGGTGTGTCTAAGCAAAACAACATCCCAGCAATGTCACTTTAAACTCCTCAAGAAGTCTATACAACTAGTGCTGCTTTTTTTAAGCACCTGTCACTGTCCCCAGTTTTGGGAGCATCAGATCAGTGCCAGATCAGCACAAGCTGTGTTGTGGACAGGAGAACAGCATGTGGTTTGGGGCAGGGTGAGGGAATCCAATGCAGCTGTTGCTGAATAATCATTCACCATCAGTGAAAAGCCAGGAGCATATTAAAAGATGATGCCACTGCAGCTAGGGGAGCAGTAGTACAGTATTTGTCTTCCCTGGACAAAGGCACAGAAACAGTTCCACACATGAATTGTGCTGGCCTCTGCTGTCACACCTCAATCCCAGAGCAGCAAGGGGTCAACCAAAGGTCAGCCAACTCACAGTGAGCACCTTTATTCTTCCATGCTGGACACTCCCTGATTTTATAAAACACACCCATGCCCTTCTTCCAGTAGTCTCTAAAGAGCAAAAAAAATCCCTTCCCCTAAGTTATTTGCCTGTACTGTGTTGGTCTCCACTGTATGTTTCCACATCTGCTTTCACAGGTACTTGATACAGCATACAGATTTTGTTACTATACAGTATTTGACCAGTTTGACTGGGAAAAAACACCGGGTTTGTTCTTTTTGTCATTTGAGCAAATAATTTTTCTTTGACACACAAGGTAGTCTATATCTAAACATTTAATTTGAAACACTAAATAAACTTAAATAAAAAGCTTTAAACATCCCATTTTTTTTTAGCAAAAGTCCTGATCATTCTGTCACATGATCAGTGTAGCAGATCAGCGACTTTTGTGAGCTAATTATTTGCATTTAACAAAAAATTGTGTATTGCTTCTTAAATCATTTCTCATGGTCTTCAACATTAAAATAAAACTTGTGTGAAACTAAATTTAATGCCCCCCACCCCTTGATCTAATTTGCTGCCACTGTTTTCTGCATGAGCCACTACAAAATTACAATCAAAGCAATACCTTTTAAATAAAACTCAACCAACATATTAATGATGCTAAATTGCTTACTTAAATAACCAGAAGCACAACTGCAGGCTGATTTATCGGTTGTGACAAAACTATTTAACCTAATATTTGTGGGGTATTTTTAAAACCCTTGTGACTCAAATAATATATGCAGAAAATATTTTCTCAGTTTGCTATGCTTCTTGCTTTATAAAAGAAATTCTCCAAATTGGCAACAAAAAAAGGTCTCTTTTTGCTGTCAAACTGTTTATTTGTAAAAAAAAATAAGCTCAGCATAGTTTAAATATACAGTGGTGTGAAAAACTATTTGCCCCCCCTCCTGATTTCTTATTCTTTTGCATGTTTGTCACACAAAATGTTTCTGATCATCAAACACATTTAACTATTAGTCAAAGATAACACAAGTAAACACAAAATGCAGTTTTTAAATGAGGGGTTTTATTATTTAGTGAGAAAAAAACCCCAAACCTACATGGCCCTGTGTGAAAAAGTAATTGCCCCGTGAACCTAATAACTGGTTGGGCCACCCTTAGCAGCAATAACTGCAATCAAGCGTTTGCGATAACCTGCAACGAGTCTTTTACAGCGCTCTGGAGGAATTTTGGCCCACTCATCTTTGCAGAATAGTTGTAATTCAGCTTTATTTGAGGGTTTTCTAGCATGAACCGCCTTTGTAAGGTCATGCCACAACATCTCAATAGGATTCAGGTCAGGACTTTGACTAGGCCACTCCAAAGTCTTCATTTTATTTTTCTTCAGCCATTCAGAGGTGGATTTGCTGGTGTGTTTTGGGTCATTGTCCTGCTGCAGCACCCAAGATTGCTTCAGCTTGAGTTGACGAACAGATGGCCGGACATTCTCCTTCAGGATTTTTTGGTAGACAGTAGAATTCATGGTTCCATCTATCACAGCAAGCCTTCCAGGTCCTGAAGCAGCAAAACAACCCCAGATCATCACACTACCACCACCATATTTTACTGTTGGTATGATGCTCTTTTTCTGAAATGCTGTGTTACTTTTACGCCAGATGTAACGGGACAAGCACCTTCCAAAAAGTTCAACTTTTGTCTCGTCGGTCCACAAGGTATTTTCCCAAAAGTCTTGGCAATCATTGAGATGTTTTTTAGCAAAATTGAGACGAGCCTTAATGTTCTTTTTGCTTATAAGTGGTTTGCGTCTTGGAAATCTGCCATGCAGGCCATTTTTGCCCAGTCTCTTTCTTATGGTGGAGGCGTGAACACTGACCTTAATTGAGGCAAGTGAGGCCTGCAGTTCTTTAGATGTTGTCCTGGGGTCTTTTGTGGCCTCTCGGATGAGTTGTCTCTGTGCTCTTGGGGTAATTTTGGTCGGCCGGCCACTCCTGGGAAGGTTCACCACTGTTCCATGTTTTTGCCATTTGTGAATAATGGCTCTCACTGTGGTTCGCTGGAGTCCCAAAGCTTTAGAAATGGCTTTATAACCTTTACCAGACTGATAGATCTCAATTACTTTTGTTCTCATTTGTTCCTGAATTTCTTTGGATCTTGGCATGATGTCTAGCTTTTGAGGTGCTTTTGGTCTACTTCTCTGTGTCAGGTAGCTCCTACTTAAGTGATTTCTTGATTGAAACAGGTGTGGCAGTAATCAGGCCTGGGGGGGGGGGGGGGGCACAATCACTTTTTCACACAGGGCCATGTAGATTTGAGTTATCTGGAGTCAGTTGTGATTCTCCTACCTGTTGTGATAATTCAGTTTTATTCCACTAATTGAACAAAAATACTCTACAACTGTTGAAGATTGATATAACTTAAACTTAATACTAAAAAGATAAAAATTCACCCACTATTATTGAATGATAAATGTAAATTACAAACAAGAAAAATAAAATTTTTACTTAAATTAGCAGTGATGCTATGTGCATCTCATTACTCCCCAGTGCTATTGGTTTGACATGTCCATAATATCCAGAACTGACCCTGTCTGAAGCAGATATAATTTGTCTTTTCTCAAATATAATTTGTTTTTGTTTGTGTAGACAGGATACTGATATACAGTAATGCAGTTTATGTGCTTTGCATTTTATGTTCAATTAGACCCACATCAGCTTGCTTACAACCAAGCAAGTGCAAGATCCTTTTATGTTGCAGTTCAGATCAAATCAATGCTGAGCTCGTCTGGGGGTCAGCTACATATCAAAGGATTTATGATCTGGTTACTACATACAATGTCCACAACCAAGAGGACATCTACACCTGGCTCCACCAGAGTGGTGCAGGTGCTGCTACAGTACATGAGGAAAGAGGGGGAGGGTTGGGTAATATCATGTTCTGTGTTTGTTTTAGCAATGCTCTTCTGGTCAACTAGAGCATATTTCTAAACCACCGAGGACCAAATAGTGAAAGCTTAGTATACTTCCTTTTTATGAGTCCTGTCTTGCCACTGGAGTGTATCTTTTAGTTTCTTAAATTGTTTGCAGTAGTGATTAGTGTAACATTAATCTCCAGTGTGTAGCTGAGTAGCAAGGAGTGTCTCCTGATAACGATCAGTAACTGTGCAGGTGGGCGTGAGTCATGTCTGACAGCTCCAGCTCAGTGAAGGGGATTCCAGACAACATTGGGGAGCTGAGACCGGAGTACACATTCACTTTTCTGCTCTCTTGACACTGCCAGAAAAGCAGCGGGCTGCTAATTAAATAGGCGCCTCTTCGCCTTTGGTTGCCACAAACACATATGTTGTTGATTGGCCACCTTTCAGGTGGCGCAAGCTGTGTGTGTGTGTGTATGTGTGTGTGTGTGCGTGCGTGTGTGTGTGTGTGTTCATGTGCTAATATTTGCATGTCTCCTAGATTTATCTACTCTGTGATCTGTTTATTCATTTGGAATGAGCCCCAGCAGTAATAAGGGGACCTCAAAGTCTCGTAGCACATTTAATTAGTAAATTCTAGCAACTCCCAAAATAGAGGTTATTCAATCCAAATTTCTTTGGCAGCAACAGTAAACACAGTGAATTAAGGCATGCACACATTAGAGAAAGTATTCAGTACAGAGGTTTTTTATTATTTAGTTTTATTTTCCAGATTTTGTTTTCAATGTCAGTCTTAAATCATATCAACCCACAGAAAACATACACAAGTAATGGTACAGTTGTGCTGATTTTTTCAAACAATTTAATAATTTTTTTAAAGCTGAAGAACATGAAGAAATACTCATCCGTTTTTATAGATCATACCAAGATGTGAACCCACATGAATTGTTTAAAAAAAATTGTTTCTATGACAAATATATTATTAAATAAGTACACACGTCATGTTATGAAGGTAGAACTGTGCTAGGTGCTAGAGCACTGTCAGTATTTAAGATATAAAAAATATGTGTAGTTTGGCTAAACTCCCTATTGTGTTTTAAAGTATATTTAAAATTCATAACATTTGTGCAACTTTCAAAAAACTGTTTTCACTTCATACAAGATTTGTTTATTTCCTCTGTGTTTTCATACCAGCTGGCCAAACTTTGCCTTTGCCTTTTCCTTTTGTTTCATTTAAATACAGTACATACAGGAGCTGTACAACCGGGCATTAGTTTTCTTTCTGGGCATTAGTTAAAAATAAAGTACACCGTCATACTGGTAGCACTGTGTGGACTGAATGTCCAGAATGAATTTGGTGTCAGACTTGTCAGAAATAGTTCTGTCTTAAATTCTTAGCTAGTTTGCACGGGCACTTAGTGGTTAGCATTGTCACCTTGCACCTCCAGGGTCCAGGTTCAATTCCTGCCTTGGAGTCTCAGATGGATTGGCACCCCATTCAGGGTGTACCAGCGTATAGACGGTGAGTGACTGAGAGAGTGATAGTGAGTAAATGAGTGAGTGAGAGAGTGAGAACAGTACTGTATATACAGGATGAAGTGAATGTAGGCTACTATATTTCTAAATATTCTATTGCTACACTTAATGGCAATATTGCACTGGTCTGTTGGACTTGGTTGAACAAAAATAAACAATATTTTGTTGCTTAAGCTTATGTATTCAGTCATTATTCAATGGTATACTAAAAATCCATATGAAAAAACTTACTTCTCACTGTTCTCAGGTCAAATATTTATATTTGATTAAAATCCGATAAATTTTGATTAATTAATTACAAAGCCTCTAATTAATTAGATTATTATTATTATATTTTTTTAATCGAGTCCCGGCCCTAATATATATATGTATGTATGTATGTACAATATATTTTTTTGTGTAAAAAAATATTTAGTTTTTATTATTTCCCAGCATCAATCTTATTTTTATTTTATATGTAAATAATTGATTTCATATTTCAACTAAATTGGGATATATATTAATTATTTTATCAAAATTATTGTAACAGACATAGTTATGGTATAGTACATGATTTAGATTTCTTTTTTTAATGACAAGATCTGATACATTTAAATAAATTGTTTCAGTTTCATTACCAATTAATCAGTAATTTTCATTGTAACTCCGCACTCTTTATTTACACAATTGTTTAGCTTACATGCGCTTTAATGAGTGTGTTTCATGATCTTTTTCACTATATAAAAACTAAATTTTAACACTATGGTCACAAAGTCCATGTCACTAAACGTAAAGATGTTTATGTCAGTCTTATGACACAACATTTATGACTGACATTTAATTAGCATAATTAAGTGCATTAACATCATATTTATTTCTAATCTATTTGAATGTTATTTTAAATATTTATATACAGTAGGTGTTCATTCATCTTCAGTGACTGCACTGCAGTAATTGAAAGGATTCTGAGTCTGTCACAAGAAAGTCAGCCATGAGGCAATAAAAATAAACCCTGAATATAATGTCAGTCCATTGCAGAACACTACGTGTGCACACACACACACACACACACACACACACACACACACACATATATACATACATACTGTACATTCATTCATATTAGCATACCCAGTACACATATTGACATGCTTTAGAAAAACCAGGAGGAAAATCATAGGGCATGAATATAACACAAAAAATTGACACAGTAATTCTTGCTTTGGAGTGAATTTGGAGTCAGGTGGTTTTATGGTATCAACCCACTGCACCACCATGGCACTTTATGGTAGGGCTGCACGATATTAGGAAAATATGCGATATGCAATATTGTTGTTGAATATTGTGATAACGATATTTCTTGCGATATAACATCTCCCTAGAGAAATGCATTTTTTTATTATTATTATTGGCTATTTTTTTTTTTCATTTATATATGTAAATACTAAAATAAACAGGTAACACATATTCGTCTGATGTAATTAAATCTAATTCAGGCTAAAAAAAAAACTATATGTCAAGGAAGTTGCAAATATTTAGACTTCAAAACACTATGGATGACTTAAAACCCTCAGCAGATATTCTGATTTCCGGTTTGCTGTTACCATAGACAGTGGCGGTTCTACACTGAATTGCTCCCTGGGCGAGACTCCCTCCCGGCGCCCAACCCCCCCCCCCCCCCCCCCACACACACAAAAAAACAAAACAAAAAAAACTTGACATTTTGTACACACCACACGTTTTATTAAACTACTCATAACTTAAATAAATATACTGTGTACAAACAAATATTATATAAATTTAGAATTAATATAGAACAAATCATAGTAAAGAAAAATAACTTATTTACTTCACTACAGAACAGAAATCACAAACTGAAACTAAAATCTGACTTTTCTGGCCTTTCTAGATGCAAAGTCAACAATAATGGCATCATATGAGATACAGTACTGTATGCTCCCCTATTGCATGATTTATGCTTATGACAGCAAGGCCAGTGAGCCGTTCCTGAGACATGGTTGACCTCAGGTATGTCTTGATTAACCTGAGTTTGGAAAAGCTCCTCTCTGCTTGAGCTGCAGTCACTGGCAACGTAAGTGCAATCCTGAGAGCAGTCCAAAAGTTGGGGTAGATCTCAGATAGATCCTTATCGTTCATAAAAGTGATAAGCTCAAAGAGGCTCATGGTTTTTGATGGCAGTCATTAGTAGGGTTGGGTATCGTTTGGGTTGTTTTCGATACCGGTACCAAATCGATACTTTGATAACGGTACCGGTGCCGATACTTTTAAGCCTCAAAATGATGGTGGATGACTCAAGAATTAATTTTTATTGAACAAAAAATTTTATGCTTAAAATTTAACAATATATTAAAAGTTTAAAGTATATATGAATATGTAAGCTTCAAATTTTAGCAATTCTTTTGCAGAAATTTCACCACATTTGCCTTTTCTGTCAAAATACGACTCCTTTCCTGACTTATTGCCCTGCACAGGACAAGCATAGCCTTCTTTGCAATGGTAAATGGGGTCACTGTTGTAGTACTACGTAGCTGGAAAGCCACAATTATAAACAGAATCCATGTTACATTAGTTTTTTACAAATCGTTTGACTATTTGTTAGCATGAATGCAAGATTTGCATTTTGATATTAACTTTACATTATCCTACTACTAACCTGCGGAAAGGCTGCTGTCGGCATCATAATCGGTGGACTCCTTTTTGCTACGGTTGGTATGACTGGGGTTGGGGTTGTCCACACCGATAGTGCCAGCTGTTGTCCACAAGCTGCCAAACACGGTGCCTCCCTCTGCTTTTAACTTTATTCCGTGTATTTATTCTGCTTTTAACTTTATTCCGTCTGCCCTCGAATGTTTCATTAGATTTGACGTGTTTCCGCCTTTACACGCAACTGCTGTGAAACATTTGCTGCACGTCGCGGTGTCGGAATCCTTTCTTGTGAAATACAGCCACACTTTCGACCGTTTAGTTTTAGGCATTTTAACGAAAGTTGTTTAATTTAACAAGCTAAGATAGCGGTAGACCGCCAGCTGCCGTCAGAGAGAGTGTAACGTTAGTTGCTGCATCTCGGATGGTCTCTCATTTCCGGATGATTTGTGCTTTTAATTTTTTTATTTAATCTAATAAACTATTAATCTACAAAAATATATGAATCTAGAGAACAAATATTTCATTCGACAGTTCAGGCATTTAAGTGGCACCGAAATTCGCGTTCTGTTTCGGTCCGGTACATACCGGTTCTATAGGTACCGGTAACGTATTGGCACCGGTTTTCGGTACCCAACCTTAGTCATTAGACACTTTATTAATCTAATATAATCTATTCTAAGGGAGGAACAATTAGCTCCTTGGTTAATTTACTACCTCAAATTATATGCTTTGTCACGTAACAGAGTTATAGCAAATGGAAAATGTATTTTAGTCTATCTACACATATGTAAATTAAACTGGCTATTTACAGTATACTGTAAATATATCGTAAAATATATTGGCTATAGCCAACATTCACATACAGTAAAAAACAATGGAAATAAATACTGTACTTGCAACAGTCTTGCTGCAAAGCATAATTTTGTCGTTACATTTTGTGGTATTTAATAGAAACCATTAGAAGTTCTTTGATAGTTTGTAAATTAGGCTTTTATTGTGTTTGTTTTTTTAGCAAGGTAAGCATAGCAAGCATCATAAGCAAGAAGGCTAACCAACCTAAGAGTTAACGTTATACCACAAATTAACATGATGACATGAATACTTTAATCATACAGAGAGAACATTGTTGTATACCTTTATGTTTTACCCGTTTCTCCTCATCTACTTTTCTTTTTTTTCCTAAATTGGGCCCCTGACAGCTTTGGCCTTTTTTTCTCCATCGCTGTGTTTACTTTATAATCGACGATTCGACAATCAGCAGATTTCCCCCAACGCTGTCACTCACGACCAGAAGTCAAGACTAAACCAATTCACCTCCACATCATGATCGTTTTTATTATCTATTTTTATTTGCCATTTCACACAGTTAAATTATTATTATTATTTGTAAGAAAGTCAGGTAGACATAATTTAGCCCCCTTCTTGTCCGCTTCATTTGGGAGAGGTGAACTGTACTCTGTACACTGGGGAAAAATATATATATAATACCAATATTATTGTATACAGAGTTATAGAAGACAAATTATTCAACACACGTTTGTCTTCCAATCCTTACATGACCTTCACATCACTGTATGGATGGATGGATGGTTCTCCACTACCAAGATATAAAAACACTGCCAGACAGACAGATAGGTTCAAACACACACACACACACACACACACACGTCATGTTCCTAAGCTTGCTCCTTAGCGTCCAACAACTAGGCTCCTTAGCTGAGCTCGTCACAGCTCCACTTCCACACTGCATACTAATAAAGTTTGAGGGGGAGGGGGACTGGGGGGGGGGGAGGGGGGGACTGGAAGGACTGGGGGTTCAGCAGCAGCGCAGAAGCAGTCGAGGTTTGGAGAAGGCTTCACGAGCTATGTCCCTTTTACAGTATACGGAAATCGTTTTGTTCGCCGCGTATCATCAGTCCTGCGATATTAGATTTATATTTTTATTGCGTTTTTGATACTCGCGTTATTTTAAAGGACACTCTCTCCTGCGGTGCGATTTGAGCTCGTAGCCTAATTTATATACAAGTTCATTTATAACTAAGCGACTCGTTAACAATGTGGTTATAAAGGAAAAAACAAGAATCATTATTTGTGTATTAACATGGGTTGGAGCAGAACAGTTACAGTTGATAGACATGTTTTCGTTAGTCGGAACACAGCTGTGTTAACGTTAATCTGAGTTTAACCCACTGACTGCGCAAAGCTACTGGATGCGTTAGTGCCGTACAGACGTCTTCGGGTATCCACAGCGCAAAATCTAACGGTTTTATTGACTCGCTGTGTGTCCGTGTCGCCATCGCTCAAAGTCCTCCACTGCGCCAGGATGGAGAGATCGCCACGCTGGAGATGACGCAAATGACCCAGCTCTCCCCCCAGAAAAAGTGCTTCAAGACGAACATGGCGGCAACTTAACACAGGACCGAAGATGATTCTGACTGTCAACCGAAAAAGCCCGAGGCCATCCGCCCAGATCCGGTCCAGGAAATTCGGCGGGCCACAGCGCGAAGTTCTCGTCTTCCCTTAACGAGCGCCGGTAGAGGGAGAGGAGGAGAGGAAGAGGCGGCATCCCAGCGACTCATCCACGGCGGAGAGGAGAGAAGATGAGAGGAGGAGAGAGACATGCTGGTGCGGAGGAGTGGGCTTTCCTCCCGAGAGCCACGAACTAGAGGAATAAACCAGCGTGTGCTTCGCTCTCTGTCCATGCATTAAGTGAAACGGAAAAGAGGATCAACACAGAAACAGCAGGGCAGGAGAGAGCGAGACAGAGAGAGAGAGAGAGAGAGAGAGACGCGTTTACAAGAGAAAAAAGATCCATCTAGTCCACCCTCCAAAGTCAATGAATATTGTGGTAGAGGAGCCGTCGCGGTGGAGTCGGCCGGCGCCGCGCTTTCCTAAAATATGACCAGGGGTGCTCGGACGTGTCGGCAGCAAGATGACGGCTTAAACATCCGCTCTGCACCCCGCCAGCACGAGAAGCCATCCGCTGATTCGGAACGGGCCCAGCGATGGCGACTGAGCTTGGCCTCCTTCTTGTTTGCGAGCGTCCTGCTCGCTGATCGCCTGTGCCTGTGCGCCGCGGCCATACAGACGAGCACTAAAGGCGAGCGACGGGACGCGGTGGCGTTCAGGGACACGAGGGAACAGGTGTCCCGATCTTCTCCCGGCACCACCGACTATACTCATCTTTACGCAGGGAATTCTAGCACACCTCTGTGGAGACTGGAAGCGTGTCACCCCGACAGCGTCTCCAAAAGCTGCTTCGCGGTGGCGGACCCCGTGTCCGCGTGTTCGGGCCTCTCGGACGCCGAGTGGAACCTGAGTGATTTGTACCTGCCCTTTTGTGATTCCTACTCCCTTTTGGATTTGTTTTACGGGTTCTCGAGTCCGGACAACGTGAGCTGCGGCCTCGACATGTTGGCGTGTTCCCGGTGCGTCGAGGCTTACCAGCGCCTCGACCGGCGAGCTCAGGAGACGTACCATGAGTTTGAGCTCCTGGTTCAGAAATACGAAACGGACGCGTATTCGGTGCGGACATGCATGGATGAATGCACGGTAGGAATCGCTCATGTGCAGGCCGCAACGCGGCTTGCCTGCGTTTTACCCGCAAATTTGCGGACATAATTCGTTTTGTGCCGTATTGTATGTTGTTTTCTTTGCTATTCATAGTGTGCTCCGGGGGTTTGATCCATGTACATAGAGTGCTTAAATTACAGTCTTCGTGTGCTCTCTGTGTGTGTGTGTGTGTGTGTGTAGATGTGTGATGCGCGCGGCCGTGTGCTCCTGCTGTGCGCGCACTTGTGGATTATTGCAAAAAGCAAGCGAGACCTTTCATTTTTTGGGACCCAGCGTCCAGTACTGTATAAAGGGTCACACACCAAACCAGAACATTGTTTATTATAGTGAGGGTCCAGCATTCCGTGTCCCCTTTAAATCTTCAACGGCAAAACCTATCAAACTAATCTAGTTTATTTCCAGATGAGGCATTGATGCTCCTCAGTTTAAGGAGAACTACAGTAGATGTCTTACACAACGTAGCATGAGCTGTTTCACGGCTGTGGCCTTTCTTGGGTTTAGTGTTTTGTGCCTTTGCTCGAAAAAACAACCAGGAAGACAAGAACCACGTAGGATTATTTGAATGCTTGATGCTCTGTGTTTGCTGATTTATATTTGCACACGTGTGTGTGTGTGTTATGGCGCAGTATTTGTGGCATTTCAATAACGTTAATAGCGGAACAGTGATTTTTTTCTTGGCTAATCCCCGGAAGGCTCCTCTTGCATTAATTGCTCAGTGCTGAGCAACATGTTACAGAACACGTTAAAGGTTTTTGCTTCAGACAAAACTGCCCTACAATTTTGTTGAGCTTTGGTAAGTAGTACTCGAAGAAAACATGGCGTGATGGAAATGGTGCTAAGCAGCATATACACCACTACATTTCTGACAAAGGGCATACAGATACAGATGCCTGTCACATATGTAATATATTTTTGATTTCATTTCATTACCTGTTACTACAGTTAATTATTTCACAGAGCATTCTCGTTTCTGCTGTTGTATCCTTTGGTAGGTGTTCCTGAGCAGATGCTGTTTCTTGTCCATGGTCCTGAAATCAGGCCAAGACTTACACTGGCACACAGTGGTATCTAAATCAAAGGTTCTCAAACTTTATTTTGCATCTATAACTCTGTTTAACTGCAACTGAACTCTTTATTCAGATATTAGGGTAACTCCTTAAATGTGAACAATAGCATGTTTTATTTTATGCCTTAAAGTTTGTGGATGTGTGACCATCACACCCATGTGGGCCTTTCCCAGACAAAGCTGGAAGCACACAACTGAATAGGATGTCTTTGTATGGTGCCAAAATGAGTGTTTGACCACACTAATGGTCTTTTGGCTGAATTCAGAAAATCATGTAAATGTATCATATAAATGTGGAATGGGATATGCAAAAAGTACATATGGTTGTGACAGTCATGTGCCCACAAACGTTTGGCCATATACTATTTGGCCAAGTTGACCATAGGCCTACTTGTGCTAGTCCATTGGTTAAACTTGTGCTAGTCCTTTAGTGCAAAAGTGTGTGGATCATGTTGCTTTCAGCTGTTGAAGTCTAGCAGAGGAAATTCATAGTTTTTGTAAGCATATTTTTTGCACTGGAGCCACAAAACTTCATAAAGATCTGGATGCGTGTTTTGAAAAACTCCTCACTAAACAACATTTCAGACACTGTTGACCTGTCTCAACATTTGTTGGGCAGTTATTTTTTGTCATTGAATTGAAGTGCATTTCTGATTACGGATTTTGTGTCTTACTTTTTTATAAGCCCTCAGTCAATATGTTTGCTTAATCAATATCCTCAGTATTTTTGTCGTAGGAGAAAATGTCACTGTGCTTGCTGGTCTTTTTACACAAAACAGGATAATTAGAGAAGAGTTTGTTTGTGCACTTTGGTAACATGAACACTCATTCACTCATCTTCCATACAACTTTATACTGTATACAGGGTTGCCTGGAGCCTATCTCAGGAGACTTAGGAGACAAGGCGAGGTACACCCTGGATGGGGTTAATGCAGGGCACACACTTACACCCTCATTCACACTCTATGGGCAATTTGGTAATGCCAGTTACCCTAACCTGCATGCCTTTTGTCTGTGGGAGGAAAGCAAAATACCTGGAGGAAACCCACAACGCACAGGGAAAACATGCAAAGTCCATGCACTCAGACCCCGAGGTGGGAATCCAACACAGACCCTGGAGGTGCAAGGCGACAGTGCTAACCACCATGCCGCTTTAATGTGAACACATGTATCTAAAATAATAGTTTACATTTTAAAGCCTATACATAATTTTATTAATAAATGGACATACATAAAGAGAAATATATATTCATAATGGCAGTCACAGTGGTAAAGGTACAACATTATACCTTAAAAATTCCTATAGTTTTGAATACACAATTACTGTATACATATTTATGTTTAAAACCTGACTTGATTCTCAGTAACCTGTTTAACTGCACATTGTTTATGGTCTCTTAAATGAAGACCAACAGGAATTAATGCATAATCATTTCTCTGTCACAATGACTATATGTGCTTGTATGTGAGTGACAGAGAGGATGACAGAGAAAGAGAGACACACAAGAAGATGAGTGAAAGCTCTAAATGACACATTTCTGTCTTGATCTATCATACATGGCCCATTAGTGCAAAATGTTTATTCTCCTTTGGCGTTCTTTGTAAAAGATATTGATTGACAGCAGAGTGGAAATACCAGGTTCCCATATAGGGAAGCAGTGTTTGGCTGAGTAATAAAACACAGGTTTTGATTTTGGCTAAGACCTGTGAATGGGATAATGCAGACTTACCATGTAGCTTGATACTGTATGCTTGAGATTTCCTGGCATCATAAACAATTATCACAACATCACACTTCAAGGACCAAAACTTGAAGAAGAATTTAGATATTATGTTTTTAATCATTTGTTAAGTAAATTATAATGTTGAACAAAAATCCATCTCTAATTAATTAAAATGGTGATAATTACAGAGACAAAGTGAATCAGACAATTGTTGATAAAAATAAAAAAAAGACACTTACCCCTTACCACTACCTGTATATCTGCACATTCATGCAGTTTGTGAATCAGCCAATCATGTGGCAGCAGCACAATAAGAAATCATGCACCTAGAGGTAAAGAGATTTAGTTAATGTTTTAATCAAACATCAGAATGAAGCAGGGTTGTCGGAACTAAATAGGACAGGTTGAGGTTTGAAAAAATGAGAAAACATTGATAAGAGAGGTCAGTTTGGATTGGTTTAAGCTGCCAGGAAGACAATAGAAACTTAAACAGGGCATTCTTTACAACCATGGTTACCAAAAAAGAAAAGCACTTCAGCATAAACAAAACATCACTCTTGTGGTGGATGGGCTATAAGAGCAGGTTACACTGTTGGTGGCCAAGCATAAACGTACACATACATTTTTCTGACACGTATCATTTGCAGTTTTTTTCCTGTTACAATATCATGGTACAGATAAAACAAAAACAAACTACACTGGACAATTAGATTGAGCAAAGTAGAGAGGAAAAATTATATAACATGAAAATGTACAGAAAACAGTGCATTTACTATACAGTGGAACCTCGGATTACGAGCATAATTCGTTCCGGAAGTGGGCTCGTATTCCAAAACTTCTAAACCAAATTTAATTTTCCCATAGGAAATAATGGAAACTCAAATTATTCATTCTACAGCCCCAAACATAAATACATAAAAGTAATTATCACAAAATATAAAGTAAAAATAAAACAAATTAACCTGCACTTTACCTTAAAAAAAACGTAAAAATAAATCCCGACAGATAAGTGTTTCCATTTGTGCACGCAAGCGCTGTGTGTGTGTGTGTGTGTGTGTGTGTGTGTGTGTGTAATGTGCGTACGCACACACACACACACACACACACACACACACACACACACACACACACACACACATTAATGGAGAGACCATTTTTAAAACCGTTTAAAAATTAGCAAGGAGCATCGCTAGTCACACTCGCGTGAGCGCATACTAACACTGCGATATAATCGCTGCTGTAAAGTAAAACAATAACAACAAAAACAAATTAACCAGCACATTACCTTTTAGAATCGCGACAGAGTAGAGTTTGTTTGGGAACCTGAGAGGAGGGGGTGCTGTAAAGCTGAGAGAGAGAGAGAGTGTGTGTGTGTGTGTGTGTGTGTGTGTGTGTGTGTGTGTGTGTGTGTGTGTGTTGGGGTAAGTGAATGAGCACACAACCTTTACTTTCCCCCTCCTCTCAGGTTCCCAAACAAACACACACACTCTCTGCCTTACACAGGCACACACACACATGCACACAAACACACACGCACACTCAGAAACTCTGCAAGCACTAAGACCCAGTATCTGAGTGTGCGTGTTTGTGTGTTCACCCAGCAGGGGAGACGATTACCTACAATTCCGCAGCGCAAGAGACAGATAAACCGTTGGCTCAGTTGTGCTGACGTGACGCTAGGTGTCAAAACAAGAAGTGCATGCGTGATACATGATACTCGGTGCTCGTAAACCAAGACAATGCTTGTTTTTCAAGTCAAAATGTATTAAAATGTTTACTCGTCTTGCGGAACACTCGTAAACCACGTTACTCGTAATCCGAGGTTCCACAGTACTGCAGTAATTTGTCACAGTGATTTCATTTGATAGGATTTTTACTTTTCTTATTTTTGCTGTGTTGGAAGTAGTTTTAAAGCTTGTTAGATAAATTGTTAAGTAAATGAATGAGTATGGATGTTCGCAAAGAATGCTTAGCCTTGTAAAAAAATGTAATACTGTAAAAATGTAATACCAATATAAGGTATTGCGTATTGATATTACAAAAATACCCGTCTCTAACAATATATCCCTAATAATGTAATAAATGTATTTGTGTATGCATTGATTATTTATTTATCTCCAGCATTTGCTTTTAAATCAGTTGTTTTGGGACAATGGGAGAACACCAGAGGACTCAGGGGACTCAGGGGACAGAGAAAGAACTCCACATACAGTAGATAACAACCTGAGCTCAAAATCAAACCTTGGAGCTGTGATGTGAAAGTACTACTAACCATGCCACTGTGCAGCTCTTTCTTCTTTTTTTTTTTTTTGTTCACAAACACAAATATTATTACAATATACAGTATACAGAGTACATAGGGGATTTTCTTGCGGGAAAAGACTGCCAGTTGATCATATATATGTCTCAAAGAGTATGTTTAACAGATGCTTCCTTTTTACACATGTAATACACATGTCCAGAAATAGCCAGAATTCACGGTTGTGGCAAATTGTATTTTGAATGTGCAGCTGTGAGAGGCTTTAGGGGCTGTAGTGTGGCTTGTATAGTTGCAATCATTGCTCTGTCCTAACATAAGTAAAAGAGAGTAAGACTATTAGCCAGTGTATTTCCAATGTGTCACATAATCAATAGGCTGAATGCAAGTTGCGAACAGACCTAAAACCTCAGCACTATTCTTAATGAAATAAATTTGCATCAGTGAGCCATTTAACACAATCTAAACCCCCTCCCTTTCATTGCATGCATACCCTTGTCAAGATAATGGTGAGAACAAGGCCCTTTGAAAGCCTTACTGAGGGACTTTGCAGAGACTCTATGTTGACCATCTAAACCATAGTGGCTAGTGAGGCAGCCATGGGCAAAAACCCTTCATTCTCCCCTGCAGCATTAAATATGGATGGTATTAAAGTGCCACAGACCTCTAAGCTGTCTGTTTGCAGGAAGAATTAATGAGGTGGAAAGACAGGGATTTCTGCCAGCTGTGCTTCTGTGCTTTTAGCTTTCATCAAATGTAGGGGAATTTTGTATTCACTTGTGGTAGCATTTCACACTGAAATATCAGCACTGAATTAAATTGCTGGATGTAGTTTCAGAGCTTGGCGAATCCCAATAGAGTAACTTTTTTTTTTATTTAGTTGGACTTATTACATTTTGTTTATTATTTTATTAATTTTTAAGAAATTCACTCAGTATGATGATCGTTAAATAAGAGGAAGAGGAGGTATGCTTGCAGAGAACTAATATTCTTTGTTCTTGTTTGGGGGCTTTTTACAGTATGTCTTGTGTTTGTGCTTTTTGTTTGAAGAAAAGAACAGGAAATGGATGTCTGTGTGTGAATGTCTTGCATGTTGTTGAGTCGGGGGAGACACTTGTGAAGACCTAGCCTTAAGAATGTAGTTATTCAATATCCATAAAGAAGTAGAAACTAAATTATATGTTTAATATAATATCTAATTTCTTCCCAACTATTCAATATTTAAACGTCATGAGAACATATGAGAATATCTGTTTACCCTGCCCTCAGACACATACAATAACCTACAGACCATGGCTAAATGTCCAACGGAGTGCTCCTACTGTAAAACTAGTGATTGTTAACCCTTCCAGGAAGGTCAGATGTTAGCAGTGGGTAACTGGGAAGTGTTCCCTTGCTCAGCAGCTCACTATAGTTGGCTTAATGTCCATAGACATGGGTTTTTTGACACAGCACAGAGGCTCGATTGAAGCCAGCGGACAAATCCAAGGATCATCGTTCTGTCCTACTGCCACAGCAGGCACCCAGCCCTCAGGGCACTCGCATTATCATTGTTTACCCATTGTTCATTGCATAATTGTTGATAATGAGAATATCCTCTGATAGAATACACCACGTATATGACATTAATTAAGGAACGGTGGAATGGTACACCGCCAGTGTCAATGTTGGTGACTTAAGGAAAAGAGCCAACCTTTTAAAACCAAAACAGTTTTGTCATCAGATGTTAGTTTCTTATTACACAGTGTAAAAATAACATTAACCATGGATCCTGAACAGTTTAAACTTTGATAATTATGAATTTTATTATTATATAATGTGACAATTTAGCATAAATAATAATAACCAATGCCATGAACTGGAATAATGTATTTTAAACCAAGCCAACAATCTTTTTTGATGTGTCAAGCAACATCCATGTCATATGCAACGTTTGAGATTTTCACAACACTGATCATGAACATAAGCATGCAGCATGACATTAATATGAAATTGCTCTCTCTCTTTTGATGTTATAATAAGCTCCACTAGATTTTGGAGCAGTGGGGATTTGCTTATTCAGCCACAAGATCATTAGTTAGGTCAAGCACTGATGTCCGGCATGGAGGACTAGCGAGCAGTCAATGTTCCAGTTTGCCCAAAGGTATTCAGTGGATTTGAGATCAGGGCTCTGTGCAGGACATTGTGACGCTTCAAAACCAACTTTATTACATTTTAGGCATTTGGCAGACGCTCTTATCCAGAGCGACTTACATTTTTATCTCATTATACATCTGAGCAGTTGAGGGTTAAGGACCTTGCTCAAGGGCCCAACAGTGGCAACTTGGTGGTTGTGGGGTTTGAACCTGGGATCTTCCAAACCGTAGTCCAATACCTTAACCACTGAGCTACCCCTGGCCCCTACCCCTTTATCAAACACATGTCTTCACCACTGTCATGCTACAGCTTTGGGCTTCCTAGTTCCAGTGTAGGGAAAATTGAAGATTATTGAAAATAATTTTTATAACATTTAACAGTAAATCAAATCTAAATGAATTGCCTCATATGAGGCTGCATAGAGACTCTAGATGGAAACATCATCCAAGTCTTGGGACACCTAATAAATAAAAAACCTAAAAAATAAACCTTAAATAAAAGTAATGCTTATAGTTGTCCTACACACTGCAAAATCCATTATCAAAAGAGAAAAAAAAACAAGATGGAAGGTGCTTTTTGGTTGAACTGAGAGCCACATATCTTGTGGTGGAAATGTGAAGATTTCCAGGCAAGGCATCAGCACCTCAGTCACCACTGCCACATTGCTGGTGGGAAAGGCCATTAGTGAGTTCGTCCCATTTTTAGCAACCATTAGATATTGATGTGGCTGGAGGATAAGATCAGAAAGAAAGAACATGTGTTAAGGATGTGACAGCAGGTATCGGTTGGGTACAGCATTAACAGGATGTATAAGTAGGTAGAATGTATAAATTTAATCGGATTGTCAGAAAGTGTGCATTATTATAGTGTTTCATTCTGGGTTTAAAACTCGCCACAGCACTGAGTCTGCTCTTTTAAGAGTTTTTAACGACATTTTCATAGCAACCGACTCCGGGAGACTCTGTACTAATTGTGCTTTTAGATTTAACAGCGGCTTTCGACACCATAGACCATGAGATTCTTTTATCCAACTTGGAACAGTGAGTGGGCATTACAGGCTCAGCCTTGTAGTGGTTCAGGTCCTACCTCTCTAATAGAACGTTCTGTGTCAGTATAGATGGCTTCACTTCCAACTCTGCTGTGCTTCCTTGGGGGGTACCACAAGGCTACATTCTTGGTCCACTTTTATTTTCTTTGTATTTGCTCCCACACGGAGCTATTTTCCGTAAATATAACATCTCCTTTCATTTTTATGCAGATGACTGTCAGGTTTACCTCCCATTAAAGCACAGTGGTGCATGTTCTGTCAAGCTTCTTCTGGACTGCTTTGTTGAAGTTAAAAGATAGTTGGCGTTTAATTTCTTGAATGTCAATGAGGAAAAGACAGAAGTTATGTTGTTTAGACCCAATGGCTTCCGCAAATCTCCTTGCTTTGACCTCTCCTCCTTGGCCCCATTTGAGAAAGCCTTGATTACAAATTTGGGTATTAAAATGGATCCTACTCTAAAAATGGATAGTCAAGTAAATGCTGTTGTAAAATCCTGTTTTTTCCATTTGAGGCGAGTAGCAAAGATTAAGCCTATATTGTCAAGGCGGGACCTGTAATCGGTTGTCCATGCTTTTATAACCTCTCGTCTTGACTATTGTAATGCTTTATTCTTCGGAATCAGCCACACTGCTATGGCTCGCCTACAGTTGGTGCAAAATGCCACAGCTCGTTTTTTAACTGGTACAGGCAGACGAGAGCATATTACACCAATCTTGGCTTCCCTTCACTGGCTTCCAGTGTATTTTCGGATCCGTTTTAAAATTCTTTTATTTGTGTTTAAGTGTTTAAATGGTCTTGCTCCAGCTTATCTGGTGGAATTGCTGCACCCATATGTTCCATCTCGCTCCCTCAGGTGTACTGACAAGCTGCTTCTCCAAATCCCAAAAACCCGATTCAAACTTCGAGGTGATCTAGCCTTTTCAGTAGCTGCTTCTCAACTATGGAATGAGTTACCTTTACTCATTCGACAAGCTCCATCAGTGGCTGTTTTTAAATCTCGTTTAAAAACTAATTTTTACTCTCTGGCCTTCAACCCAGTGTGAAGTATTTTATTGAGATGTTTTGTGTTTTATATTCTGTTGTTACTTTTATTATCATTATTTTATTATGACTTTAGTAGTAGTAGTATGTTATTTTGTTGCTATGTTTTTTATGGCCTAAATGTTGACTTTTTGTACAGCACTTTGGTCAGCTTTGCTGTTATTTTAAAGTGCTTTAGAAATAAAGTGGTATGGTATGGTATGGTATTAGTGTATAACAGCGCGTTATGTGTAACGTGAAACATTATTTTATAATAATATGCTTATTCCAATGTGTTATTGCTCCTATAGTTACATCTCATACACAGGAACTTGGCAGACACTCCACATAATTCAAGACTAATAATAAACATGGAGGACATTTATTTAACATTTAGAGTTATTTAACATTGAGTTTCAGGTGCTAGCATGTTGTTAAAGTTTAATGCTTTTCCAGGGATTGACTCCAGGACAGGAGTTGATTTCTGATTTCACATTAAAATGACATGCTGCATTTCTTTTTGTCTTCATTAACTTCATGTTACTACATTGTTAAAATCTACAGTAAGTCATGAAAAGAACTAACTTCTTAACTTGTTTGTGGGCATTTCACAACATTAAAACAAAGTTAAAGCCATTTGAAACCATGGCATGTAAATGACTGGACATTTGCTGTGATATAATGAATAACATAGTACAGACTATTCAGAAATAATAACCACCACCATATCACCCCAGAGTGTATTATTTTTATATCGCCACATGGTACAATGTGTGTAATTCCTAACAAAAAACAGCATAATATTTATTACATTGTATTACACATTTATTATACTGTTACACTAAAATCTTAGAAAGCAGGATTAAAATAACTAAGACCCATACTCTACCTACACACGCACACACACACACACACACACACACACACACACACACACTTGCACACACATACTGTATTAAAGGAAACAACCAGCGAGAGGGTATCTCTGGGGTGCTGTATCCTGCAGGTCCAGACCTAGCCTTCCCTTCCGGTCTAATTTAATTTACGCTGTCATGATTGTGCCTGCTTCAGCTGGCCTCTCCTCTGGGGCTGACTGTATGTGTGCTTCTACATGCAGAACTGATCTTCTAATGGAACCCCTTGAATTTTATACAACAATACAATGCAAATTGTTAAGTTACTAATAACAAAAGATCTTTAGGTCTGACTGCTGATACTGAAAACTCTGTCCACATTCCTAAATGGTAACCATTTTGTTTTTTTGATGTTTTATGTGTTAAAACATTCTGTTATTAAACACGTATAACTGACGTATTAGAACCGGATTGGTCCGAAAGTGAGGATTCATTTTCTATAGCTGTCATTGGTGTGGACTGGAACATACAGTAACCAATTGGTTTTAACTAGCCATTGTTTTTATAATAATGTCTCATCTATTGGGACTTACACTACTAGTCAAAGTTTGGATACATCTTCTAGCTCTAGCTCTTTCTGATTGGTATTTCTTTCTACACTATAAAACAATGACTGCAAGCATTCAAAATATGCAATAATCTCATTTGAACAGTTGATATAGAGATGTTTCTGCTTCTTACTGTATGTTCTGTAAAGCCTTCTTAAAGACTCTAATCCGAGGTGCTGTTAGTTATTTGGTGATTTTTGGGACTGGTAACTCTAAATTAACTTTTTTCTCTGCAGCAGAGCTAAGTTTTGATCTTGCTTTGCTGGGATTGTCTTCATGAGAGTCAGTTACATTATGGTGTTTGATTGGTTTTGCAAAAACAATTGACTATACTGTTCTTGCAAGAACTATTCCAGAACAGGTAACCTCAGTGGTTAGCACTGTCTAGGCTCCAGGCCCACGGCGACCATGAATACAGGATAAAGCGGTATAGACGATGAGTGAGCGAGTGAGTGCTGTTGTTGTCCTGGCGTAATTACCTAATGCTGTACAATTCCTGTATATATACAGGAATATACTGTAAAATTCCAGTATTGTTTTAGAATTTCGAAAATCAACCCAAACTTGTGTCCAAACTTTTACATGTTTACAGTTAAATTTTTTGTATTTAAAGGTGATCCATGTGCTATACACTTGGATTTCTGTTACACACAGTGTATACAGTATGTGGATCAGATAACATGAACAATTACAGAACAGTTTCTTAACCAGAATAGCCATAAAAACTAAATATACAGTAGGGTTTTCATTACTTAAAAAATCTAAATTCATTTGCCAGCAGTATCTAATGTTTTATTTTTATAGTTTGTAAACTCATTCATGTTAACTTAATAGTTTCCCACCCCCAGTTCTTTAAACAGTGTATAATCAATAAAACTCTATGACATGTTTGCTGTGTGTGACAAAAACTGATGAACTTTGGTCCACATTTTAACTGTGTTCGAGTTTTATGGCACCCCAATGATGTAATGAGTGCTCTGATTAGCACAGGAGGGATGTGTTTAGTCACACGGATAGAACAGGCTGAGCGTGCAAGCTCTCGGCAGGGACTGCGAGTGGGGTTCTTGTTGAGGTGGAGGTGCCATACTATGCAGGCTGGGTAATTAGAAGTGACACCTTCTGCATGTTGGGAAGCGGAGTGAAGCAGTGGCACTCATCAGAACTCGCTGCTGAGAAAAGGAAGAGAGGCAGGACTATGTGAATGTAGTGTAGTCCTCACATTTCTGTAGAAGTTAAATAGCTGTAGAAGTGCAGCCTGCTCTCTTATGAATTTGAATGTGCGACATACTGTAGATCTTCTGGTGATTTGTCGTATTGTTGGCAAACGGATAGTTAGATTGTCTTCGCTTTTACTCCATGTATGCTACCTGATTTACTGACTTAGTGGAATAATGGTGGCAATGGACGCTTGCTCTTATTTAACACGGCAGGCTGATCTCAGTACCCTCGGTGAAGACGCATGTGGGAGCAGGGAGAACACACTTTCCATCTGGCACTCTTCTATGAACATATGAACAGTACAGATTATTGTTAATGTTTACACGAAAAGATTCATTTAGCAGCTATCTGCATCTCTCTCTTTGTCTTTCTCTGTCTGTCAGACTCTCTCTCGCTCTCTCTCTCTCTCTCTCACTTCCTTCAACACACAATCGTGATATGTGTTTGAAGGTACAGTACAGTCTAATTAAATTAGAGCAGTGTTGCTTTTTCCTTTTGCAAACAGCAGAAACCAGCACATCATATTAAATGACAGCTTTCGTCTCTCACAAGGGAGCAGATAAGAAGCTTCCCACTACCAGTTTCTGTAATGTTGCAGGGGATTACTACTTCCTGCACTAGCTTTGTAAGACCACAGCTTAATGACGATGTCTCTCACTTCTACCATTATGGATAATGTGGTCTCTAAACAGCACTTTCCTTTAGTCCCAGGCTCCCACATATCCATTCAATTCATCTCATCTCTTCTGCTGGTACACACTGCAGATGGAGCTGCTTCCTCATGGTGACATCAGTGCAGTGCAGTTCAGGGCCATTTTGTCAGACAGTAGGTTCTCAACCAAAGCCATGCCGCCCAGTCCATTTTATAATTCAGGACTGTGGGCAGATTGCCATCAACTCTGTGCTGTAGAATGGAGGAGGCATACAGATTGGTGTCACAACATGAGAAACACCAACATGGTCTCCTGAGTCCAGTAGTTGTTGCTTCATATTCTGCGTTTACTCAGTATGATTTTGTTTTTCTTTCAGTGCTTGCTTGGATTTTAGCCCATGCTGCCAGTTGGCCAGCATGTTTCACAGATTACAGGGTGGAATGGATGAGATTAAGGCAACGAAAGGCAATGAGAGCCAATGGTGGTCAATGTGCTTCAATGCAAAATGCCTTCTTTATTACTTCCAAAATAGGAAGGAGAAACACCACTTAGAGTTATTCCTGGGGTTATAAAGTATACTGTAGTCGAGGTGGTGAAATAAATGCTTTTTTTATGACTGATAAAGTTTTTGAAATTTTGTCAGAATTGTTTTTTTTTTCTTCTTTTCAACCTTTGTCATCCTTTTATATTTCTCCTATAATCTAACCCTAACCAAAAAAAACTAAATGTGTGGGCATGTGGCTGTTTGTTTGGATGGAGATCAACTTTTTGGTTTGGATCAAGATATTTTTCTCTCTTTGCAAAGAGATACTTCTAGTCATTTTCAACACAGAAAACTATATTTTTCAGTTATTGCAGTGACCTACCTCTGATTTGTCAGGTTCTTTTGTAACACACTCACACAGGAGCTATTATAAGACCAATTATGCGCAGTCTGAAGCACGGCACACTCAGAAAGACATAGAGAAATTATAGCCTGCAGTTAAACATCTTAATGCGCTGACATTATTTATCACCACCATTCACATAAATTTTTTTATGTTTACAGATGTGGGAAGCATATGCCTTCGGAGAACATACAGTACCTCTTTTGACCCCTATAACTACATCTTTTAGTTATTCTAATGTTCTTATTTTTGCATTCAGTATTCGTTCAGGATTCATTCTCTCCCTTTCTCTGTATGTAAACTGTTTGCAGTGTGTTTTTCAACACCTGTGACATGCACTTAGTGGCTTTTTATGTGGCTCATTAAAGGCTTTGTTAGCTGTGAGGGGCAGGCAGAATGTAAGGGGCGCTTTATAGAATATTCTCCCTAATTCAAACAATGCTTTTATTAGCCTGTCCTCAAGGAGATCACTATCAGCAAGCTACCCTTCAGTGTCAGAGACTGAGAGAGAGAGGTATACAGAAGCAGAGTGAAAGTAATAAAAAAGGTAATAATAGGAAAATAAATTTAGAGCCATGATGCGCTATGAAACAGGAAAAGACTGCAAAAAACCTGAGAGAGAAGGAGCATAGCAGAGAAGAAGAGAGCAAGTAACTACTTGATAGCATAATCTATGCTGACTAATGCCAGAAGACGAATGTGGTCGAATGTGCTAAACTGTGTGTACCACATAGGTGTCATAAAGTGCAATATTAGTAAATTGGCTGTTATGTATAAAACTGGCAAACATGCCTAAAAGTGCTGTACTCCATCATCTGGCCGTTGTTGGTGACTATTGAGAGGGTTGCCCACTAGAGGGCAGTGTTTATGAATTGTAGTTTTTGTATGTAGACTCAGTTTCCCAGAAGGCTCCTCGGACGCGGATGCTCACCTGAACTGAGGAAGCTCATTAGCATTCTTATAAATAGCTGTTAGTTCTGGGAAACTGGGTCGAGGCGGCGAGAGATCGGCGGATGGTGTGACATCATTTTCGTGCGACGAAGAAGAGTGGCGAGTGCTGAGGAGGGCGGCGAAAAACCCAGCGTTGTAATAAAAAATTTACGGTGGTTAACATAAACTGGTTTGTGACTGGATTAAAGATGATTTCTGGGGTAATTGAGGAAGATGTAATGGAGTCAGATGATTGGAATGTAATAAGTAGTGGGAGAAGACAAGAAAAGAGGAGGTCAGAAGATGGCCAAACCAATAAAAGGGGGTTAGACGGAAACAGTTCAGATGAAGACAACAGGGTGGTCCGCAAAAAGATGGTAAAGGAAGTATACAAAGTAATTCTTAAGTTCAGAAAGAAAGACGAACATGTTAATTTAAGCCCAATAGCAGTGTCTAAAGATTTTAAGAAAAAAATAGGAGAAGTAGATACAGCTAAGATATTGAGAGATGGAAGCTTGTTAATAATATGTAAAACAGAAGACCAAAAAAACAAAGCGCAAAAAATTGAGAATGTTTGTAAGAAAAAAGTAAGTGAAAGGAGGATGTTGGGAGAGAAAGAATGAAACAGGGAGTAATAACAGGAATCCCAATCGAAGAAGATCTGGAAAGGCTCAAACAAAGTATAATGGGAGGTGAAGTGAAGGGGATCAAAAGGTTAAAAAGAAAAACAATGAATGGGAAAATAGTTGATAGTATGTTGATTCTTTTGGAGTTTCAGGAATCAGTGCTACCAGAAAGAGTTAAAATCGGATACATGAGCTTTGCAATGAGACCATATATTCCTCCTCCTCTCCGGTGTTATAGATGTCAGAGATATGGACATATAGCAGCGGTATGTAAAGGAAAACAATGATGCCTCAAGTGTGGAGGAGAACATAGAATTGAAAATTGTGAAGAGAGTGTACAAGACAAGTGCTGCAATTGTGGGGGACAGCATAGGGTAACATACAGTGGGTGTAATGTGAGGAAGAGAGCAGTGAAAATTGAACAAGTAAAAGCTGTAAACAATATAAGTTACGTAGAGGCAGTGAAGATTGTTCAAGAGAAAGGGAGAAGTGATGATACTAAAGGAGATAGGGATAACTCAAGACAGGAGGTTGGTCAAGTGGAGGAAAAAAGCACAACATTAACAGTAGAAAGGCTGGTTTTGTTCATTGCTTATGTAATCAATTGCACAGATCAAGTCAAACACAAAACAGAGAAAATTAAGATTATTGTGAAAGGAGCGGAAATGTTTCTGGGTATAGATAATATATCGTGGGAAAATGTCAATAAAAGGCTGGAAGTCGATGGGAAGTCGGGAGGTGCTGGTGATAAAACAATATGAATATCCTACAGTGGAATGCAAGAAGCTTGTTAGCAAATGGCCAGGAGTTGAAAGGTTTTATAAAAGGGCTTAGAAAGAAACCAAGTATCATATGTATTCAGGAAACCTGGCTTAAACCAGTGTTAGATTTTAGTATTAAAGGATATGAAAGTATACGCAGAGATAGAAAGGAAGATAGTGCAGGGGGAGGGTGTATAATATTTGTAAAACAAGGGATACAGTACAATGTAGAAGGGAAAGGAAAGAAATTAGAGTTTATAGTAATAGAAGTATTGGGGAAAAGTGGAAAAGTTAAAATCATTAATTTTTATAATCCTTGTAAAAAACTGTCATTAGAAATAGTAGGGGAAATGTCTCCATATTTAGAAGGGAAAGTTATATGCTGCGGAGATTTTAATGCACATAGCACACTATGGGATAATTGCAGTGATGGGAATGGAGCAGTGATTGAAGAATTAATGGAGATTAAGAACTTAGCATGTTTAAATGATGGAAAGGGGACAAGGATTAATGTGAGAACAGGAACAGAAATAGCTATTGATCTTACACTTGCTTCAAATTCATTGGCGGGTAAATGCATATGGAAGGTGGTGAGAGATGCAACAATAGGGAGTGATCATTATCCTATAGTAGTTGAAGTAAATGTAAGGGTAGAAGAATATATAACAGAAGGGGTAAACAAATGGTGTTTTGAAAACGCAGACTGGGAGGAATATACTGTAGGAGAATTAGTGAACAAGAAATGGGAAAAATTGTGGTAAAAGGAGAGGTTGACAAAGTTAATAACTACATTTGTAATGCTATAATGTTAGCAGCAAATCAGACTATTCCAAAGAAGAAAGGTAGGAGGAAAAAGAAGATTGTACCATGGTGGACGAAAGAATGTGAAGAAGCAATCAAATGTTGAAACAAAGCATTTAAACCCTTAAATAATCATAGTTTTCAGAATTTTATTGAATATGAAAGGAAGCAAGCACAGGTAAGGAGAATTATTAAAAATACAAAAAAATACTTTTGGAGGAGGTTTTGTAACACAGTTGGAAGGGAAACAGAAATATGTCAAGTGTGGGGAATGATAAAAAGAATGAATGGGATAAAAACAGACTGTGGATATCCAATATTAAGGGATGGAGATATAGTAGCTGTAAAAGATAAAGAGAAAGCAGAAATGTTGGCGAAAAATTTTGTTAAAATACATAAATCAAGCAATATTAGTGACGAGGGGAAAAGAGGAAGGGAAAGAACATTGGAACAACAGAATGAGGAGTACAATAATGACCAACTGAACATGACATTTACGAGAACAGAGTTAAATCAAGCCCTTAGGAAAACCAAGAATTCAGCTCCAGGTATGGATCAGGGCCCGGTTACTCGATAACGCACACTATTCGCGCGCTAAGAAGACTCTTAAGATATATCTTACGTTAAGTGATAACTTTTCTAAGAGTATTTCTCGAACTGTCTCTTAGGAGTCTTCTTAAGTCACTGCCTCTTACGTCCGATGTTACGCGGCGCTGTCTACAGTGAAGGTCCTGAATTAGCGGACATCGGTTGCTCAGGAATCGATTTTTCACTCCTTTTGCATGACAGCGTTAAGAAAGACAGCACTTTCTATGCAAATTAAACATTGCACTAAATTATTTTAATAGCGTTTATTTCGACATGGGTTAACTTAACAATAATATGCCATAATAGACAAATATATAAATGAATATTAATTAATTAATTAATTAATTAATTAATATCGCTAATATTTTCATGTAACATGTGGCCGTGAAACGAACCGGGTTTACAATCATAGTTGATGGACAAACAGCTGATAACACTCTTCACCAGCTTCAGAAACAATGTGAAGTGTCAGTTGTTGGGGTTGTATAGCATACTTATGGAATGAATACGATGAGATGACAGAGTGGATGTTTAATACCCCTATCTCACACGCGGGGCCGTAAGTGCGGTTCATTATGATTCGGTGCGAGTTTTGGTGCTGTGATTACGTTTCCATTTTACCACGCAAAAAAAATAAACATGTTTAACATGTGGAAGCTCGCGGACCTTGCAGATCTTCGCGGATCGTCGGGCGGCCACTCGAGGCGGCTCATGGTGCCTAATACCCCTCTCTCACCTGTGTGGCCGGACTCATCTCCGTGAGCTGCCGCGATTGCCCACGACGTTCCTTTAACGTTCCGCGAAGTTCTGCAAAGTCTGCAAGCTTCCGCGAGGACCAGCAAAAAACTAAACGTGGAATTTTTCACGCGGAAAGATGGAAACGTAATCACAGCGCAAAACTCGGGGTGAATCATGATCAAGCCTACAGCCACAGCGCGAGACCGTGCAGGTGAGATAGGGGTATAACACACCACATCTCACAGCGAGTCAAACCGCATAAGTGAATACTGTAGGGGTATTAAACATTACAATCACACAGAAAAATTAATGAATGCGGGGTTTGAAACTCCCAAGGTTATTGTCTCATTTAACTAAATCAAATTTCATAAAAATAAAACGTGTCAAAAGAAAAACCCATAAAGTCATGGATAATGGCTAATGATCAATGAAACATATTTTAAACAAAAGCAGCGAGCAGCTGGACATCGGGACGGGGAGTGTACAGTAAGTACAGTAAGTACGATGCGTTGGTCTGGCACGCGCAGGTCTGAGCAGCTCAAGAAGCTCCATAATCTGTTGCCTTGGAAGGCAAAACTTTTATTTAAATATTTTTTTAAATAACGACCACGGGGAAAATATGAAAAGGGCTGAAGTTTTGTCTAAAGGAAAAATGTACATGACCCACACGGCTCCACGGACCGCCCCGTCTTCAGTTTAACACAACACCGTGCTGTATCGCTGCCAAATTGTTCGCCAGCTGTTTAATATTAATAGTGATTGGCAATTTTAATGCGTTAGTCACATTATGAAATAGGCTAATCAAAAGTCACTCTATTAGTTCTGATATCAAATAAAATAAAATTCTTAAACAGGTCTACAGTATATTCCATCATTAATACGACTTTGATAACGTGCCATAATGTGTTTGCATACACCGCTGATTTATAAAGACTGCTGCTCAGTGGCGGCGACTAGCGTCTAGAGCTGAAACTACGCTAAGTATGAGTTAAGGTTGGTCCAGACCAACCTTACGAACGTGTGACTTAGCTAAGAGATACTTAGCGTAAGAACGTTTCGGGAAATGCGCCATTAAGTTAAGAGAGAGGTTAAGGTACAACTTAAGAACTACTTAGAGATAAGAAGCTTTCGAGAAACCGGGCCCAGATTCGTTATATAATGGTAAGTCAACTCAGTGAAATATCCAAGGATATTTTATTAAAAATGTATAGCAAAATTTGGGAAGAAGGGAAATTACCACAAAGTTGGAAGGAGGGGTTGATTATACCAATACGCAAACCCGGTAAAGATAGTACAAATCCAGGAAATTATAGACCTATTGCTTTGACAACTAACGTTGGTAAAATAATGGAAAAAAATGTGAATGAAAGGTTAGTGTATCATGTAGAAAATAAAAAATTTTTATCCAAGTACCAAAGTGGTTTTAGACGAGGAAGAAATACAATGGATCCAGCTGTGTGTCTAGAACACGAAATAAGGAAGGCACAAATAAATAGAGAGAGTGTAGTGGCTGTTTTCTTTGATATTGAGAAAGCATATGACATGATGTGGAGAGAAGTCTGTTAATTAAACTATGGAAGCTAGGTATCAAAGGTCAAATGTATAGATGGATCAAGGAATTTTTATCAGAAACAACAATAAAAATGAAGATAGGAGACAGTTACTCTGGAAAGTATGAGATTGAGAATGGAACTCCACAAGGAAGTATAGTGAGTCCTTTATTGTTTTCCATAATGATAAATGATGTATTTGAAGAATTGGATAATGGACTAGGGTTCTGGCTCTTCGCGGACGATGGGGCAATATGGAAAAGGGGAAGGAATATTGAATTTATTGTTAAAAATAGGCTATTACAATAGTTGAAGATTGGTTATAAATGGGGTTTTAAATTTTCAGTAGACAAAACAAAGACAATGTTTTTTACAAGGAAAAAAATTGGAAGCGAGGTAAAGTTAAAATTATATAATCAAGAACTAGAAAGAGTGAAACATTTAAAATTTTTAGGGATATGGTTTGATGAAAGAGTTACATGGTCTGTACATATTCAGAATATAGTGGATAAATGTAAGAAAATAATAAATACAATGAAGTGTCTAGTTCGTAGTGAATGGGGGGCAGATAGGATGGCATTAAAAGCCATGTATAGTGGACTGGTTAGATCAGTGTTAGATTATGGGTGTGTGGTGTACGGATCAGCAGCAGAGATGTCTCTGAAAAAATTAGATAAAATACAATATCAGGTATTGAGATTGTGTACAGGAGCTATAAAAACTACTTCAATTGCAGCACTACAGGTTGAAATGGGGGAAATGCCACTAGAAATGAGAAGGGCACAGTTATCAGTAACTTATTGGCCAAATTTACAAGGACATAGTCAAGAGCATCCAACACTAGATACTTTAAAGCCGTGTTGGGAAAAGGAGAGGAGGAAAACTAAAAGTTTTGGATGTACAGTGATACAGAAAGCAACGGAACTTAAAGTGAATCAATTAAATGTGAGTCCAACTGTTCCACTCCCAGTAATAAAAACCTTGGTTATTTGCAGATGTCACAGTAGATTTCTCATTGTTAGAACAGAAAAACAAAGACAATTTATGTAATGTGCAGACATATATTAATGAGTACTACGGTTATGTTCAGATATACACAGATGCGTCAAATAGTCCAGACAATAAGATAGGAGCAGCGTTTGTTGTTCCAGAGTTTAACTTATCAATAAAGAAAAGAATTAGTGATGAATTATCTGTTTATACAGGGGAAATGATTGCATTACTGTTGGCAGTACAGTGGATAGAAGAAATAAGACCTCTGAAATCAGTAATTTGTTCAGATTCAAGTTCATCATTGGTTAGTCTACAATACAACCATTCGGAAAGGAGACCAGACATTTTAATGGAAATAATGCGAACACTATACAGAATTCAGATGATGGGGATTGCAGTGGTATTTTTGTGGGTGCCGGCTAGGGTTGTGTACCGAACACCGGTGCCAAGAAGGCACCGGTACCGATAGAACCGGTATGTACCGGACCGAAACAGAATGCGAATTTTGGTGCCTCATTTCGGTGCCACTTAAATGCCTGAACTGTCGATTGAAATATTTGTTCTCTAGATTCATATATTTTTGTAGATTAATAGTTTATTAGATTAAATGAAAGAAATTAAAAGCACAAATCATCCGGAAATGAGAGACCATCCGAGATGCGCGTGAATGCAGCAACTAACGTTACACTCGCTCTGACGGCAGCAGGCGGTCTACCGATAGCTTAGCATGCTAAATTAAACAACTCTTGTTAAAATGCCTAAAACTAAACGGTCGAAAGTGTGGCTGTATTTCACAAGAAAGGATTCCGACACCGCGACGTGCAGCAAATGTTTTACAGCAGTTACAACGTGTAAAGGCGGAAACATGTCAAATCTAATGCAACATTCGAGGGCAGACGGAATAAAGTTAAAAGCAGACGGAGGCACCGTGTTTTCTTGTGGACAACAGCTGGCGCTATCAGTGTGGACGACCCCAGTCCCAGTCATACAAACCGTAGCAAAAAGGAGTCACCGATTATGATGCCGACAGCAGACTTTCCGCAGGTTAGTAGTAGAATAATGTAACGTTAATAGCAAAATGCAAATCTTGCATTCATGCTAACAAATAGACAAACAATTTGTAAAAAACTAATGTAACATGGATTCTGTTTATAATTATGGCTTTCCAGCTAGTACTAGTAGTACTACAACAGTGACCCCATTTACCATTGTAAATAAGGCTATGCATGTCCTGTGCAGGGCAATAAGTCAGGAAAGGTGTTGTATTTTGACAGAAAAGGCAAATATGGTGAAATTTCTGCAAAAGAATTGCTAAAATTTGAAGCTTACATATTCATATATACTTTAAACTTTTAATATATTGTTCAATTTTAAGCATAAAATTTTTTGTTCAATAAAAATTAATTCTTGAGTCATCCACTATAATTTTGTGGCTTAAAAGTATCGGTTCAGGCACCGTTTTGGCACCGGTAACGTTTTCAAAGTATCGATTTGGTACCGGTATCGAAAAAAACCCAAACGATACCCAACCCTAGTGCCGGCACATTTTTGTATCCAAGGAAATGAAAAAGCAGATAAAGAAGCAAAAGAAGCGGTGAAAAACAGTGACATCAATTTAATTGTACATTTAAGTAAATATGAAATCAAGAGTATTATTAAGAAAAGACTGAGGGAAAGGTGGCAAAAAGAGTGGGATAAAGAGAAAAAAGGTTGATGGTTTTATAGAATTCAAAGGAAAGTGGGAGAGAAACAGAAGAGAAGAAGTAGTAATATCAAGGTTGAGATTTGGACACACAAGATTAAATAGTACACTTTATAAGGTGGGTAAACATGATATGGGAAAGTGTGAGTTCTGTGGACAAGAGGAAACAGTGGAACATGTTATAATGTACTGTCAGAAATATGAGAATGAAAGAAGAAGTTTAAAGGGAAAATAAAAATGAAATGTATATTGCGATATGTTTTACAAAATAACTCGGGAAATGAATGTTATAATATTATTTTTCAGTTTCTTAAAATAACGAATTTGTGGGAGAGAATATAAATTAAAAAAAAGGGAGGGGGGGGAAGGGAGGTAATCATTTTGATCCACACTCCATACCAGTGGTGGCGGTAATATACCAATTTGTTGTTTGTCAACCGCCAATAAAATACCAAATAGAAGAAGAAGAAGAAACTGGGTCGAGCATTAATTTCTGTTCTATTAAGTGGGTTTTGTTTGATCTGGCTTTGTTTTAGTTTGTTTTGATGACAGTTGGCCTTTTTGTTTATGGAGCTTTAAGTTAAGTTTGTTTCCATTAAGATGTCTTTGTCTTTGTGTCTCCTAGCAGGATTAGCCTTTTGTGTTTACCCTCATGTGTAAGTAACCCCCATTGCATGTTTCGTTATTAGTCTGTATAAATACTAATGAGGGCACTACTAACCTGTTTAGATATTTGTCTGTCTAGTCTTCGAGTCTGTCTAGTCTCATTGTCTGCTTAGCTCTTAGTCTGTTTAGGTACTAACTTGTTTAGCAACTAACCTTTAGAGTTCTTAGTCTGTTTCATACCTAGTCTGCTGTGTACCTTGTCTGTTCATCCCTTGGGTCTCAGGCTACTAGCCTGTTTAGCAATTGGTCTGTTTAGCTCTTAGCTAGCTTAGCAGCCAATGGGCGTAACAGCTAGTAGACCTAGCCAAGCCTGTCTTGTGTTCGTTTATCCCTTACATGCATAGTCCCTAGTGTTTAGTCAGCTAGTCTGTTTAGTGTCTTGTCTTGTCCAGTCTGTATTGTATCAGTGTTTGTAATCCCTAGTCTGTGTATGTTTTAGTTTATGAGTTCTGTTTATAGTATGCTCCACGTTTTTAGCCAACTTCCGTTGTTTGTTTGTTATAATTAAAGACTTTTTGTTACACCTCACACCCTCTGCGCCTATGCCTCAACTTATTCCCACAGTCCAACATCTAACAGAACGTGACAACTATTCATGTTCCAACATTATCCTGCTCCATAACTTTTTTAATATTTTCAATTCATGATAATGTTTAGTAATATAAGTAAATAATTTCAGTTGCACACATTATGTGGTAATTTATAAAAGCAAAGGAATGAAAATTAAACCAAAAAAAATACTGGTAATTTGTAAATTATATAAAACTCTTTTGCAATATTCACCAATCAGCCATAAAATGAACCGTTAAGCTATTACGTTAGAACTACCTAGATTTTAGGTGTCCTTACTGTATGCCACAAGGTAGTTCTTCCCCCTCAGGGCATGGCTCCATGGGGCCTCTGGGGTTGTGCTCTGGTTGTTTCACCAGAACGTTGGCAGCAGATCCTTTGGGTGCTGTGGGTTATGGGGCCAGGTCTCTGTGGAACAGCAGATTTGTCTGGCGTATCCCATGGGTCCTTGATCTGATTGGGATCTTGGGAGTTTGAAGGCTGGGGGACGGCCTTGGGCTCTTTCCTTGCTGGGCTACGGTGCACTGGGTAATCTGGTAATTTGATCAGATGGGCTGGACTTTGATTCCCACGGGAATGGTTGAGCATTAGGTGGGCATGATGCTGTCACCAGTTTACTGGTACATACAGTAGTTGATAATCAATGTGTTAACGTTTTTGTGGTGTTAATATTTTTACTGATTGGTGTAGTTTATTACAGTACTTTAACTAACTATAATCTTTCATATTCTGCATTAACATGGACCCTAATATTTAAGGAATTATTGGAATCACAAATATTTGTTCTTATGACACAATGTGTGATCATCTTGACCATCTTTCTTTGAATTCTATCTAATGCATTGGATTTCCCAAAGTAAAAACTTCTTATTCTGCTGCACAGCATGTGGAACCACTATGTGCATGTCAAATACGTTGAGCATGTAAATGCAGATTTTATAGGATCAGTAAAAAGTTACCATATAAAAAGTTGGACTATCTAATTAGAATGATTTTGGATAGAAGAAACATTGCCCATGTAACCGTAGCTATGCACAGACACAGAGACACAGCTGTTTGACAAAATCCTGGCTTGTTAACTTATCCTTGACAGCTGGATTACTTTTTTCCCTCCTGAGAGAGTGAAAGGAAACACACTGGCATCTGTCGCTGATCTGTTGTTTGTCATTTAATTAAAAAGCTTCAATAGTGTTCAATGTTGCCATAAATACTATAAATATGGTAAACTAGAACCCTGAGGAACTTATTTTATTGCAGTCTCAGTGTACTATTTTGACATATGTACAAGGTCTTCTGTAGTGGAATTTATTTCCACAGAAATAATACTACTATATATTCCTGGTAAAACATCAAGCAGTGTACTTTGAGTCATGTAGATTGAACATTTGATTTAGGATCAAAAATTCATCCAACCACGCCTCAATGCCTCAAGATATGGCTTTACATGCTGTTATGTCCTGGACTAGGTCGGGCTGTATCAGGAACGAAAAGAAGAGAAAAACTGGAAAAATAAATAAAAAGGGGGTGAGACCAATAGTGCACTTGCTTAGTATTTATTTACAAAAGTGAATAAGTAAAACCCCAAATGGTGATTGGGAATTTCAGAAGTCGACAAGGCCAAAACACTAAACAAAATTTCTTCTTGCTAGTCCCAAAGTAGAATCCTTAATGCTGCTGCTGCAAAAAAAGAAACCAAAATACAACACACTACACTTATTCTTTTACTAACCACAACCAGGAGAAAACAAAGTATAAAATGGCATTGACTTTCTATTAAACCATTACAGTATATGCAGAATCATATACAAAAAAAGCATGGAAAAGCCTATCAATATCAAGCAACATCAAAAGGGGGAAATTGGAGCATAGTCAAAAAAATGTAGCAAGGGGTCATACTCTGTATTTCTTTCACAACAATCACAATACAAGCAGAGCAGGAAACAAAGGCCGGTCTGCAGTAGCGATGAGGCGTCATGAACGATCTTTCAAAAAAAGATTTGTTTATTTTGATGAACGAGATTCAAAGAACCGAGTCACTAAAAGGATCCAAATTTCACTAGTCTGCAGCACCGTAGTCTGAAGAGCTTAAGTAGGCCGCTGGGTCTCCTGCTTAACTAGTTGTCAGGTAGGAGGCGGATCAACAAGGGTAGAACAACCAAGCGATTCCAGGAACCAACCGATTGCACCAGCAGATACATAAGTGAAGCACAAAATATAAATATAAATTCCATATTGTAACAATGCACATGGAAATACAGAATGAAAGTCCTGTATGTCTCGGATCTCTACCTGAGTATGCCAGAAAGAATACTGCACAATGTTTTCTGAACGGGTCCTCTGATTTTCTTTCTCGCTCTAAGTCCTCTAGGTTTTTATGGCATGAGGAATTCAGAGATGATAATTGACTCGGATATCCAGCTGCCTCCAGTAGCATTAAATATGAATATGAGGCCTATGTAGGATTGTATAAGGCTTAGAGGATATAAAGATGAAGAGGTTCTTTTTTTTCTTTCCCAAAGTAGTAATCCTTAGAACCTAGAAAAAAAACAAACACCAGTCAATCAGATGCTGGAATAGTTCTGCTAAACCAATGACTGAATGTGACAGGTGTAATTTACATTTACAGAAAATGAGTCACCCTGTAACAGTATTTTGGTCTCACTGCAATTAGAAGTGAGTTTTACTGTATGTATTAACGGTAATGCAAGAGGGAGATAAAGATAGACCAGTCCCAGTCTCTAGACTCTCTCTAAGAACGTGTCCACATGAAATAGTCATCAAGTCAATCAAACGTATTTCCCTTCCTGCTGAAGTTCCAGTGATGCTTTGGCTCCACTTAACCTTTACAGTTACAACCTTTACTACAACCTATACCGCTTAATCCTGTGTTTAGGGTCACATGGAGCCTATCCCAGGAGACTTCGGGCACTAGGCGTGGTACACCCTGGACAGGGTGTCAATCCATTGCAGGGCACACACATATACACACACACACCCAATCACACACTAATTTAGGAACGCCAACCTGCATATCTTTGGACTGTGGGAGGAAACCGGAGTACCCGGAGGAAACCCACCAAGCACGGGGAGAACATGCAAACACACAGAGACGGGAATCAAGCCTGGCCGGGGAATCGAACCCTGGACCCTGGAGGTGCAAGGCGACAGTGCTAACCACTACACCACCGCGCCGCCACCCTTTACAGTATGTATGTTTCTAATGCTTCTGTGGGTGCAGGCCCATTCTTTTTTCTACGAACAGCTCAGTAGAATCAGTTTAGACCCTGATTCTCAGGCAGCAGTATTTTGCAAGATGCTTTTTCAGAGCAACAAAACAGGATTTACATCCAATCAACCCAACTACAGCACTCAAATTAACCCCATGAATCAGCTTCGTTCCACTCAGCACCACGGTATCCAGCCAATCTTGGGGAAATGAAGACTGTTAAAATCGAGATTAGAGTGGCTGTTACCATGTGCTTATGGTCTCCCATGCAGTGTTCTTCCATTCAGCTATAAGCATCTCTCTGTCTAGAAGATTGATAGAATATAGGTGGGAAGCTAAACCTTACACATTATCACCATATTGCTCACCTCTTGCATTGTACATATGTGTACATAACAGACAATCACCATTATTGCTGCGTTACTCTAGCCTTGTTTATAATCAGTTATCATCTCTCTCGAGTGTTCCAGTCATTAGTGAACAACAAAGATATCCTGTATTTTCTTGTGCCCTGGATCAAGGGCGTAGATTTGCTCTGGACATTGGTGGGGACCTATGACTCCACCCACCCCATCCCCTTCCCCACTCACCAACCCCCCACCCCAACTCCGTCGACGGAATGCATGTTTTTTTTTTAATATGCTGCAAAAAAAAAAAAGTTAAATTAAGGAATAGTGTAATGTTAAAGGAATGTTTAATAACTGATAAAAAGATAGTTTAATAAAGACTATTCTTTATTGAGCCATAGTGCAAATGAAACATCTCAAACATCATTATATACAGTATAAAAGTAGATTACATCTAAACATGAACTACTGTTAGGTACCACACATGCACTAGTACCTGACAGAATTGCCACCTGATGAAATAGCGTGACAAAAAAAAGTGAGACATGTCAGTTCAAAACTTTTGCCAAAAACACTAATGAATCACTTACATCCTCAGCCTATCACTCCTCATAATGCTAAATATTAGTATAGTCACCTACTGTGACCTTGCCTCTTCACCTGAACTACAACATGGCTGATCTGCTTCTGTCCCCTAATAAAAAAACATTGAGGGATTCCTTATGAGTATTGACAGAGAATGCCTCAGCCTATTATTGGTAACAATGTTAAATCTCAGGACAACTAGGTATAATAATATCAAGTCATCGTTCAACATCACCTGTGACCCCTTCTCTCCATCGCTGTCTGATATACAGCACAGTTGCTTAGGTTCTGTCACCTGACAAAACAGGATAAACACATGCCAATAATTTTATTTCACTTTTTCTGAGACTTACTGTAGTGTGCAAATCTCGAATCAAATCATTAATGTTTGCCAAGTCAGTGCATGCATTTTTAAAACTATTTGTGCGAAGTGGATTGTCTATTGGTGAACTGTCAACAAAATTCTAGCCATGGCAATATTAGTATGTAGCATATCAATTTCTTTCACAAGACTGATTTCTGACAAACATTAGATTAGGAGACTGACAGGGATCCTGTTTATACTTTTACATTTAGCTGTTTAATCTGCTGTTAGTTTGAAGTCTGTATTCACAGGCTATAGCCTGCCCTGCTATAATGAATGTGAGTCAAAGCGGTAAAAAATAAAACAAAATTTTTTTTTTTAGCATTAACGTTAACTGTTGTCGTTACTTTGATGGACTTTGATGAATTCACTAGCGAACTTGAAGCTCCTTGTGTCCAGCTTCTTCTTTTTTTTTTTTTTTTGCTGCTGCCATCCTCACATGTATGTACGTCACCCAACACACCTTCTGTCACTGGAAAAATAATCCACTGCATTTGGCGCTGCATGTACTGTATCTGAACGCAGCCATAGCCTCTCACATGATAACAGGGAAAGGTACAGCCAATCAAAATGTTAATATGTGTTTTGGGGGCGGGAGGACTCAAGGAGAGAACATGATTTATCCGTTTCTGCATGTCTAGGTTAATGTTGACAGCACAATTTTTTATTTATTTATTTATTTTTAAGTGGATTAAATTATTGGTGGGGACATTTCAATGTTCGGAGGATATTGGTGGGACACATCCCCTCCGTCCACCCTAAATCTACGCCCCTGCCCTGGATGCATTTTCAGAGATCCCTTCAGATTTTACTTACTTATTTCATCAGTAGCATGGTTGCCAAATCTGCCAACCTATGACACTACCATTCTTTGATAATGAGTTGTAATTATAAAAGTTATATTTCTATTTCATAGTAAAATGCTCAGTTTTTTAGTTATTTCACTAACGCTTCTAAAATTGTGACATCTTAAGCATAATGTCATAAGCCGAATTTGTTCACTTACTGTACATTCATATACAGTAGTAATGAGCAGAGTGCATATTAATTGAGCATATTTTAGGAGAATTTGCTTGGCTGCTGTACATGATTTAAATACTTTTACTACATGCAAACAGACTTGTGATCTTTTTCCTCACTTTGGACATTTGTTCAAAATTGGAATACTGTATACAGTATTGTTAGTTTGGAGTCCTATTTTATAATTCTTATTTCAAATCTATGAATGGTTTTGCATTTGGAAGCCATGATTTGATAGTAATATTTACAAAAGAAAATTGAAAACAGAGATAACCCTCCAACAACCAAGGATGCTTGATCAGTTTGTAACGCTTGGATTTATAAAACCGCTTGGTTACAAAAATACGGATTCGGGAATCTAAACAGGGGCTTGAAAACACTACTTCCGGTATTGTGCAACCGCAGCTGGACAAAACACGACGCGACACAAAACAATTATAATAAATTAAACCAAGTGTATTATACAAGACAGACAGATAAATAAACAAACACGGTGCACCACAAACCAATATATACAAAATATATACAAATAGCCAAAGTGTGTGTGCGATGTATGCGGGTGTGTGTGTGTGTGTATGATAGTCCAGTGTCTGAAATATGGCAAAAGTTATGAATGGGGTGAGTTGGAGAGATGGATCGATCTCACCAGATGAAGATGGAAGTTCTGGGAGATCGAGAAACGGAATGAGCTGGGTACTGAATGAAATTAACAAAAGGTAATCCACAAGCAGTCGCTCAGCTTCAAAAAACATGCAGCGCGCTGTCATCATCTCTCCGTGTCGGCTTCTATGCCGGTTCCGGCTTTATGCCAGATCATGTGACCCACGTCACTTCCGGGTTCCCATGCGTTGCGATCGCGCATGCTCGGGAACTTGCCCGGTGACCAAACCACTGTCCATGGGGAAAAAGAAACCGCTAGGGCACACCTTCGGCCACAGGTGAGCAGCATTAGCTCTACAACCATTTCCCTGTTGTTGAAAGTGTCCCTTTTGTGTGGCTGCGCTACAAGTTGATGTACAAGAGACATAAGAAACACATGTTTTGTGTTGGACACGTTTGCGTTTGCTACCGTATATCTGGTTACATTTTCCATGTCCTTATGGGATCATGGACATATATTCATACATTTGCTGCCATGTTTCCCTACAGAAACATGGCAAGTATTATTAAAATACGACAAACGTATTGGACTGTGTTTCTGTAGTGAGACATGGACCCAGACACACGTTACACACTGCTTTTTCAAGGACAAACCGCTTTTGCTCAGTTTTTTGAAAAGCACAGACAGAGAGAAGTTATGCGATCTTATCTTAAAAAAATTTTTTTTCATTACATTTTAATAGTCATAGCATGCTGTAGCCAATTATGTGGCATCAGCACTGAGTTAAGAACAGATGGGGAAACACGGGTACTAGGGCTGCACGAAAAAATATCGTTATCGCGATAATGGCATGCGCGATAACCATATCGCAAGGAGTTGCGATAAATACTTTATTTGCCAAGCATTTGTGTGTCCAAATTTGACCAATCAGATGGGCCCTTACTATGTTTATACCCGCTTATATCTTATATATATATATATATATTATTTATACAGTGGTGTGAAAAATTATTTGCCCCCCTCCTGATTTCTTATTCTTTTGCATGTTTGTCACACAAAATGTTTCTGATCATCAAACACATTTAACTATTAGTCAAAGATAACACAAGTAAACACAAAATGCAGTTTTTAAATGAGGGGTTTTATTATTTAGGGAGAATGAAAATCCAAACCTACATGGCCCTGTGTGAAAAAGTAATTGCCCCCTGAACCTAATAACTGGTTGGGCCACCCTTAGCAGCAATAACTGCAATCAAGCGTTTGCGATAACTTGCAACGAGTCTTTTACAGCGCTCTGGAGGAATTTTGGCCCACTCAACTTTGCAGAATTGTTGTAATTCAGCTTTATTTGAGGGTTTTCTAGCATGAACCGCCTTTTTAAGGTCATGCCACAACATCTCAATAGGATTCAGGTCAGGACTTTGACTAGGCCACTCCAAAGTCTTCATTTTGTTTTTCTTCAGCCATTCAGAGGTGGATTTGCTGGTGTGTTTTGGGTCATTGTCCTGCTGCAGCACCCAAGATCGCTTCAGCTTGAGTTGACGAACAGATGGCCGGACATTCTCCTTCAGGATTTTTTGGTAGACAGTAGAATTCATGGTTCCATCTATCACAGCAAGCCTTCCAGGTCCTTGAGCAGCAAAACAACCCCAGACCATCACACTACCACCACCATATTTTACTGTTGGTATGATGTTCTTTTTCTGAAATGTTGTGTTACTTTTACGCCAGATGTAACGGGACACGCACCTTCCAAAAAGTTCAACTTTTGTCTCGTCGGTCCACAAAGTATTTTCCCAAAAGTCTTGCCAATCATTGAGATGTTTTTTAGCAAAATTGAGACGAGCCTTAATGTTCTTTTTGCTTAAAAGTGGTTTGCGCCTTGGAAATCTGCCATGCAGGCTGTTTTTGCCCAGTCTCTTTCTTATGGTGGAGTCGTGAACACTGACCTTAATTGAGGCAAGTGAGGCCTGCAGTTCTTTAGATGTTGTCCTGGGGTCTTTTGTGGCCTCTCGGATGAGTTGTCTCTGCGCTCTTGGGGTAATTTTGGTCGGCCGGCCACTCCTGGGAAGGTTCACCACTGTTCCATGTTTTTGCCATTTGTGGATAATGGCTCTCACTGTGGTTCGCTGGAGTCCCAAAGCTTTAGAAATGGCTTTATAACCTTTACCAGACTGATAGATCTCAATTACTTTTGTTCTCATTTGTTCCTGAATTTCTTTGGATCTTGGCATGATGTCTAGCTTTTGAGGTGCTTTTGGTCTACTTCTCTGTGTCAGGTAGCTCCTATTTAAGTGATTTCTTGATTGAAACAGGTGTGGCAGTAATCAGGCCTGGGGGTGACTACAGAAATTGAACTCAGGTGTGATAAACTACAGTTAAGTTGTTTTTTAACAAGGGGGGCAATCACTTTTTCACACAGGGCCATGTAGATTTGGAGTTTTTTTTCTCCCTTAATAAAGTAAACCTTCATTTAAAAACTGCATTTTGTGTTCAATTATGTTATCTTTGACTAATAGTTAACGGTTTTTGATGACCAGAAACATTTAAGTGTGACAAACATGCAAAAGAATAAGAAATCAGGAGGGGGCAAATAATTTTTCACACCACTGTATCTTTATACTTCATTCTGTCGCGAACTAACCCCGGATGATCAGAAGACTTAGCGGTTAGCTGTTAGCCGCGATTAGCCGTTAGCCCTTTATAGACTGTAAACCCAAACGCGGAAGCAACCAAGTAGGCAGGATAACCACGCGAATTAGTTTAAGGCCTCTCACAGAAGGGGAGCAAGGGAAAAACACACATTTAACCCGCGTCCTACAGTATAAACACTCGGATCAGAAAGTAAAAATCTGAACCGACATGGCGAACTCAGTGACTAAGCTGTATGCGGTTTGTTTACTCCTCTTATACTTCCGGGTTCGCGCCCGCATTACTTCCGGGTCCTAGTGCCGGTCGCGGAGCGAGTGTGTGTGTGTGTGTGTGTGTGTGTGTGACAAATAGTATTTTTTTAATTTAATTTTTGTTTAATAATATTTATTTTTAGTAAAAAAAAAAACAGGCAAGCCAAAGAGAATATTTTGTTTAAAAGATGCTCTTGTTTTAAGACACTATTGATGAGTGTACGGTTACATGTAAATAAAAAGTAATGTTTGAAAGTAATTCATATTGTGTTGGCAGGTTTATAGTAACAGCAAATCAGAAGGGGTTGGGCGCCGGGAGGGAGTCTCGCCCAGGGAGCAATTCAGTGTAGAACCGCCACTGTCTATGGTAACAGCAAACCGGAAATCAGAATATCTGCTGAGGGTTTTAAGTCATTCATAGTGTTTTGAAGTCTAAATATTTGCAACTTCCTTGACATATAGTTTCTTTTTAGATTTAATTACATCAGACGAATATCTATTACCTGTTTATTTTAGTATGATCATTACATATAAATAAATAATAAAAAAAATAGGCAATAATAATAATAAAAAAATGTATTTCTCTAGGGAAATGTTATATCGCAAGAAATTTCGTTATCGCAGTATTCAACAACAATATCGCATATCGCATATTTTCCTAATATCGTGCAGCCCTAACGGCTACATTTGATTTGAAAAAATCAATCCAGTTACATATCATGATTCTTTTATGGGACAATTCATATATTGCATCTGGATAGATTTGTAAATTTTTATTATATATATAATGTGTATATATATATATATACATTTGTATATATACATTTGAGGTAGTAAAATATTACAGTTCTACAATACTGCTAAATGCAGCTCATGCTTTAAACTATTCATACATTGGCAGGGTGCACAGTGTCATGTGTGGTACGAACTAAATTATCTGCTAAGTTTGTTTTGAATTATAACCAAATCTTAAATCCTTGGTGATTCCCAATTAGTCTAATGTGTGGGAGGAAACCAGAGCACTCAGAGGAAAGCCACTAACCATGAGGAGAACATGCAAACTCCATGCGCACAGATCTGAGGCAGGACTTGATCCCTGACAAATAAAATATAAACATAAAAATATTATACATTTATATTTATATTCATTGATATTTTAAATATTGTTATTTATAGTATTATAAATCCTATTTATGTATAAAAGGGTTTCTCATGTATTTCTCTATCAGCACTATTATAATTTTACTTACAGTAATGATGTCCTTTGTTAAAACGCACGGTTTGTGTAAGTGTGTGAGTAAGTGTTGGGGGGCAGGGGGTTGTTTAGTGTTGCTGAGTGCAAAGTAACCTGTATTTTAAAAGAGAACAGCAGAAAAACCATTAGAGAATAAGCCCTTTCAAATCAATTTCCTTTGTGACCATATCTCTATTTATTATCGCTGGTCACAGGTGACCCTCTTTTCCCCTCTGTCACCATTTTCAATACTTTCAGGGCTCTCTCTTCATCAAGGGATGAACTGACTGTTCACTGGTCCCTGGGAGTCATAATGTCCCCAGGGCAAACCGAAGGCCATTGACAATATCTATTTATTTGATTTACTGTAGGTTATGCACATACATTATACCACATACAGCTGAGGTCAGAAGTTAACATAAACTCATCATGAACATGAATGTCATGGCAATGTTGGGCTTTAATTGATTTCATTTAACCAGTATTCTTTGAGGAAGAAGAAGAATGATTGCGCAACATACATCTTTAATAGCAGAAAACCCATAGAATTTGGAGAACAAGGTTGCATTTATTTGGGGTTTGTAATATCAACACAGGGTCAAAATATACATGCACCTTTTAGATTAGAAATTCAGTGGTGCTGAAAATCACAAAAGGTCTTTTAATTTGCTGGCCCAAATTGAAAGCCTCTTAACTTCGTGTTAGTGATCATGATTGATTACAGCTGGTAGCTTCTCTGTGCCAAAATAAAATTCCTTGTGTGATCCTCATTGGATTGACCAACAGTACAATGGGAAAGTCTATCGATCTCAGTGATCTGAGAGTGAGGATACTGGATGTATATAAGTCAGAAATGAATCATGGATCAATTTTAAAAAGACTTCCTAATTTTCTTTTACCCTAGGGTGAAAGTTTGGCTCTTCTTTCAGACCTTGGCAAAGTGACTTTACCTTCTAATAACTTGTAGTTATTTGCCAAGTAAACAAACCAAACTGTCACCCCCTGGTGAAAGCAAATTCGTTTGGATGATCCTGAAGCATCAAGACACAGGCCATTTATGTATTCAGTAGTTTATGGAATGAAAGGCTAACGTCAAATATTACACCACAAACATGTCAAAAGCATCTGGTAATTTTAGAAAATTCTTAGGCTTATATTATATTAAACATGTTTGCTGTAAAATAATTCTCCCAAGGAAAAAATGTTCAGTTTAAACTATTTATTGAAAGCCCAATAATGCTATGATATTCATCTTCATCATGTCTGTACAGTATATAAACTTCTGACTACAACTATACAGTAGGTGCAGTATATACAGTAGGTCTACAGTTGCTTACTGTAACCAATGCACAATTTATCAAGCTTGTCTACTACATCTGTTAATCGAAAGGAACCATTTTGTGAGCATTAGTGATTTTTAACCCAGCAAGGACAATTATGTAGCAGATGATAGTGTAGAAGAGTGTCAGGTGTAGCAGCACTGTCAGTGATTGATTAAGAAGTCTGCCATCTAAAAATATGTCAATTTCCTGTGAGTGAAATTCAAGAAGACTGATTAATCAATTGTTCAATTTCAAGATGGAGATCATGGTGACAGACATTCCATGGTCACCCAGACATACCAGCATTTTCTGTGGGATAGTCAGATATTTCCAGCCTTCTAAGGTGCTCTAACAACCTCAGCTACTCACTCTCACTCACATATACATGGAATTATCTTTAAAACATGAAATTATTTTTCAAAATTATTGAAAAACAACCCCACACCAGTTCCAACATGACTGCACGCCAGGCCACACAAAACAAGGTCTGTAATGGTTGAGCGAGTTTGGTGTGGAAAAACTTGACTGGCCTGCACAATCTGATAGAACACCTTTTGGATGAATTAGAGCTGAGACTGCAAGCCAGGCCTTATGTTTAACATCAGTGTCTCACCTCACAAATGTGCTTCTAGAAGAATGGTCATAAATTCCCATAAACACACTCCTTAACCTTGTGAGAAGCCTAGCGAGAAGAGTTGAAGCTGTTAATGCTGCAAAGGGTGGGACAACATCATATTAAACCCTATTGATTAAGAATTGGATGTTACCCAACTTGGATGTTAAGTTCATATGCATGGGATGGCAGGCGACCAAATACTTTTGGCAATATAGTTTGTTCATCTACAATACAATATGCATTTCATTCATATACACATTTCTTTGCACAAATACCATTTTTATTCTTAGATTGGATTTGTCCATCTTGATGGTTCACATTCCTAAATGCAAGCGATGCATGGTCGTCTTTAACAACAATCCTGTCCCTTGAAGCCTCTACATGCACAAATTGATTTCTTGGGCAAATATTTAACTGCACTACTCAGTTCCTTCCACTGGGGTTTGAATTAATTCCCCAAGTATAAAGTGAACTAATTGAACAAATTTTCCTAGCCGTCTACAGATTACGCGACCATCTGACTGTTCTCGTTTATTTCACATGGCCACATGTTGAGAGAATCAGATTTTTTTTGGTGTTACTTCTGCCTTGCACTGTGACTGTGTATTTTATAAGTAGTGTATAATATATAAATGTATACTGTAAATGTATGATTGCCTACTCCATGAAACAGAAATATAACAAGTCCCAGTTTAATTTGAACATTTATATATTATTTTCTCATTCTATAGTAAATACTTACAAACTTGAAATTTGTAAAAGTTTAATATAGCGTGCATGCAGTATTATTATTATTATTATTATTATTATTATTACTACTATTAGTTGTATTATCTTGCAGGCTTTTTTTTCCTTCTTCTTCTCCTTCTTCTTCCTTACAACCTTGCCGGATTCCAGCACGGAGCATGAATTTTGTGAACATATACAATTTAGCACATTGAAGAGGCGTATATATTGTATATATGGTATGGTATATATTGTACGCCTGGAGTGGAAGAGGTGACCAAATTTGTCCCGTTGTCATATTATGGTGAAGGTTCTCCTCATTGAAACAGGAAGTGCTCACATTTGCATTCCCTGCTATAGTAACGTCCATAAGGACTTTGAAACTGAATCTAACTGTGGACCCCATTGTCATAGAGACATGGTGGTCCGCTCATTTTACTCAGGCAACCAATCAGTCTCTCAGGATCATTGTAAAGCTGTCAAGGTTTACAACAAGTTGTGTAGTAAAAATGATCACAGTGTATCTGGTTTGCTTTACTTCACAGTGTTAAGTTCTGTTATGGATTTTGCTGTAATTTTCGGTCTGGTGGTGTGTAAGAAAGCCCGTGCCGATAGCTGCGCAACCTTCTATGCGCAACCGCGACGCAGCCCGACGCGCTCTAACACAACCAGAGCGCACGCGATAAGTAACGAGCCGCACGCTGCTATGCGCATGCGCCATGTGAGAAAGTTTAGTGAGTGCAGTACGTGAGACTGTGTTTATGAGTATTCCGGCTCTCCAGGGATGTAATATAGCAGTTTGTGTGCGTTAATGCCATATAGTAAGTTGCCATTCTTATTTCCTGTTCCATAATTAAGGTTACCACGTCTGTGCGTTATTGAGATTTATGTCAATGCTATATTCATACAAATTCTCCAAGTTAACTGTTTGCACGTGGTGTGTATTATGTTGCCTGTTGAAGATATTCTCGGCTATATTGTTTATTAGATAGTTGCATACCTGAGTAGTTTAATCAGTAATGTTAGTTACAGCCTGTGATTCACTTTGTATCATATTGGACTATATTATACCACCTGTGCTTGTGATAGTTATTGTTGATTATCTTAGGAATTACCATATATATTACAGTCTAGTTAGGTACTGTTTAGTTATTGAATGAATGTATGTGGGATCTAATTCCATAATGATATTGCTAATAATGCATACCTGTCATTTCCTATTTCAGAACCACACACACACACACACACACACAAAGTACATAACATCCAACCAACTATAAGACTGTTTGCTCATGCCTACTTGAACTGTTTATTAAACATTGTCAATTCAACAATTGGTCTGGTTCCTGTGTCCTGGCCGACACCCAAGGGTGATTACCACAAATGACGACCCAGCTTTAGAACTAGAATACAGTCCTTCTAAGTCTCACCAACAATTTGGTCCTTCGAGCCGGATGTGGTAATTTCTCTCTAGAAGATGGACGAAAGAGCTTCAACCAGACCTAGACGTCAGACATACCCCCCACGCCATCATGAAGATTACGAGATGGGGTTTGTGCTGCCACGAAGACAGTTATTTGAACCAACAACCAGTAGGCATGGGCAAGAAGAGGAGTTATGTGCTCAGGAGGAAGGAGCTGTTAGTATTGCACCCCCTACCGTCAGCCGGCGCCAGTCATATATGGATGCGGACACCATAGACAGAGCACAGCCTGAAAGAGGCGGATTACCCACCCCAAGTAGCTGGTCATCAGTACAGTATAGCTTATCTCCAGCTTCCCAGAAAGACCTTCAGCGGAATAGAGATGAGCATCTGAACGCCACATTAGCTGAAATCCGAGAAACCAGGTCTGAGTTAAGACTTCTCGCAGAGACAGTGCGCAGCCTAAAGCACACCACTCCACCAGCCACAATGTGCTCTCAGCCTAAAACGCTGGACCCACTTAAGACCCATCGAACACCTGCAGTCCCTTTAGACCATGGGTTTAGACCGCCTCCACCCTGTGACGAGCTGATCCCTGACATGCAGGCTGATGAGTACGATGACGCGGACTGGCCTGATCCCCCTCCATGGCCAGAGACAGGGGACCACCAACCCCAGTCTGCCAATAGCGAGACCATTGTCGACCTTTTGGATAAGATGATGAGCGAGCTTCAAGTTCTTAAACAAGCAGCTATTAGCAAGAATAAACCTATTACTGCACATACGCTAAGCCCTCCTATCCTTGAACATGTCCACCCGACAGCAAAGACAATCAAGATGCTTCCAGATCATTCGAGTCATCAACACTGCTCACGTCCTCAGCCACCTCTTCATGCTAGTTCAGCATATACCTCAGATCAGGACAAGGGTTACATCCAAGGTGATCCTGCCGCACTCGCACAGCCATACATACCGATGAGAGCCCAAACAAGAACGGTAATTGATCCTCGGCACCAGATTGCTCCACCTTCTGAGTTGACATACCGAGGTCCGATGCCGTCAATACCCTACTTCTGTCGCAGAGACCCAAGTGAATTCGCTAGGATGAAGATAGCGTTGGAGAATCTATTGCCTTCAGATGGGACAGAGCTCTTTAAATACCAAATCCTAGTGGATCACCTGAAGTTAGAGGAGGCGAGGTTGATAGCAGATTCATATCTGAACTCCCTCAGACCTTACAGTGATACAATGATTGCTTTGAATTTGAAGTTTGGCCAGCCCCATCAGGTGGCATTGAATAAAATAGCCAGTGTTCTGGATTCACCTGATATCCGACGGGGTGATCAAGCTTCATTCGAGAAGTTTGCCCTACAAGTCCAAGCCCTTGTAGGCATGCTTAAATCCCTTGGTCCCTCAGGAGAGATAGAGCTACAGTGCGGATCTCATGTGGCGCGTCTGCTGAGCAAATTACCGGCAGAAATGAGAGCCGAGTTCAGGCGAAGCAAGTTCCATTATCCAGGCACAACCTATACTCTCACTGATCTCTCTGACTGGCTACAGTATGAGTCATGGTGCCAGGAGTATGATGGTTCACCAACAGTAAGGAACATTAAGGAGAGACAAGGGCCCCGACAGGAGTCTCGGCAAAAGCGGTGGACCACTACTGTGCTACATGGATCCAGAGAGGCAATGGAGAGAGAAGTTTTACCTACACACGTGAATCCATCCACTAAGAACAGAACTGCACCTTACTGCCCATTCTGTAACAATGCAGATCACTTCTTAAGCCAATGCCCAGAGGTGGTAAAACTGACCACAGACCAATTATCCGAATGGATTCGTACCAATCGAAGGTGCTGGCGATGCGCCAGGAATCATCAAGCAGCCCAGTGCAACTTGCGGAAACCTTGCAGCATTTGCCAAGGCAAACATCTACCAGTGCTGCACGCAGTCAATTCCAGAACACTTAAAACTGTGGTTAAGTCGACTAAAGAGGAGAGCTGTCTAGTGAACACACCTTCGGAAGTGCTGTATGTGGACAAACCAGTAGATGGCAGTCGCGTACTACTAAAGGTTATCAGAGTAATACTTCACCATGGTAAGCACACTCTGAACACTTATGCCATCCTGGATGACGGCTCAGAACGTACAATGCTCTTACCAGCTGCAACGCACCATCTGGGCCTCAGAGGAGAGCCAGAAGACCTGGCATTGAGAACTATCCGTCAAGATATTCAAGTCCTCCACGGGTCCAAGGTGTCATTCCGTATCTCCCCCGCTGATAAGCCACAGCACAGATTTCTCATCACGGATGCCTTCACTGCAGAACATCTTGGCCTCGCACTTCACTCTTACCCTATGAACAGATTACAGAGAAGGTACAAGCACCTGGTGGGCCTCCCAATACAGGCGTTCCATCAGGCCCAACCCTTGCTGCTAATTGGAGCGCATCATCCACACTTGATTACTCCTGTTAAGCCAGTAAGGCTCGGACCCCCAGGAGGACCGGCAGCCCTGAAGACAAGATTAGGATGGACATTACAGGGTCCCACTAGACTTGTCGAGCAGTCCATTCAACCACAGCAGTGTTTACTGACCTCTGCCATTCCCCAAGTAGCAGAGCTCTTCAAGAACGTTGAGAAACTGTGGCAAATGGATGTACTCCCCTTTAGGAATGAGAAAGAGGTCACCAGATCACGACAAGATCAAGAGGCGATCAATATGCTAGAATCAAAGACCACCCGAATTGAAGTGGATGGAGTCTTGCGTTATGCCACCCCGCTGCTTAGGCACAAAGATATGCCACCCTTCCAAGCCACGAAGGAAATGGTAATGCCCAGCCTCCGGAACACGGAACGGTGCCTCGCTAAAGATCCAGAACGAGCTAAGGCATATAATGCTGAGATTCAGAAACTGACTCAGGCTGGAGTTATTAAGAAGCTGACGCCCCATGAGGTGACTCAATCAGTAGAGTCATGGTATATCCCACATCACATGGTGACCCACAACAAGAAAAATCGCATTGTGTTTAATTGCTCCTACCTTTACCGAGGTCTGAACCTAAACGAGTGGTTATTACCTGGCCCCACCTTAGGACCTTCACTCTTAGGAGTGTTGTTACGATTTCGAGAATATAGTGTTGCCATAAGTGGTGATGTGAAAGCCATGTTCCACCAGGTCCGCCTGCTCCCTGAAGATCGGTCCCTACTGAGATTTGTCTGGCGAGATATGGAAAGAGACCAGTTTCCATCTGTGTTTGAGTGGCAAGTCTTACCTTTTGGTACGACATGTAGCCCATGCTGTGCCACTTACGCCATGCAGCACCATGTCATTAGTCACAGCCAGCTAGAGGACGACGTAAGGGTTTCCATTGAGAGATGCTTCTATGTCGATAATTGCTTGCAAAGCCTCTCCTCACCTGACCAAGCTAGAACTCTAATCGATAAGCTAAGGGAGACTCTAGCCTCTGGTGGATTTGAACTCCGACAGTGGGCCAGCAACAAGCCTGAGGTCATTAGTCATCTACCCGAAGAAGCTCGATCAGATAATCTGGAACTCTGGCTTACTCATGATCGAATTGACAACCCTGAATCCGCTCTAGGCCTCAGTTGGCACTGTTCAACCGATATGATGCGATATAAGCATCGCCCCGTGAACTATGATGTTCTTACCATGCGGAACATCTACAAAGTCTTAGCCAGCCAATACGACCCACTTGGCTTTATCCTGCCATACACTACCCGTGCCAAAATACTGGTGAGACAGCTTTGGGACAAACACAGAGACTGGGACGACCCCCAACTGCCACGTGATCTGCTACAGGCCTGGAGAGAGTGGGAAGGAGAGTTAGAATTCCTACCGAAAATTACATTTCCCCGAGCGTATATACCTTCTGCTAGCGAGAAGCAAGGTAATACCCACGAAATACACGTGTTCTGTGATGCCTCAGAACAATCCTATGGGGCTGTTGCTTACCTGAGGACAGTTGACACTCATAACCAGCCGTATCTCTCCTTCCTTGTAGCACGTTCCAGGATTGCACCTAAACGACTGCACTCAATTCCCCGACTAGAGCTTTGTGCTGCCCTAACAGGAGCCCAACTCAGTAGATTGCTGGAACGAGAGCTTACCTTGCCAATCAGCCGAACTACCCTCTGGACAGACTCAACCACGGTCTTGTCCTGGTTACACTCAGAATCCTGTCGGTTCAAGGTTTTCGTTGGCACTCGGGTGGCAGAAATCCAGGAGCTCACGGATCGACTTTCATGGCGATATGTTGACTCAGTAAAAAACCCTGCAGACGACCTCACTAGAGGAAAAAGGCTAGATGAACTGGCAGAGCGCAACCGGTGGAGCCATGGGCCACCCTTTCTTCTACAAAGCCCAGATAAATGGCCGATCCCACCAACAACAGTAATCGAAGAATGTCACACGGAACTCAAGTCTATATTCTGTGGAGTCACTACGACCATACCTGACAAGGAACCTTACCTACCAGAGGTGCATCAATACAACACTTGGAGGGAACTTGTAGAGGCAACCGTACAGAGGCATCAAGGGGCGGCAGGAAACAGCAAAGCTCTTAGTGCCGACGACTACCAGACAGCTGAGCTTCTTATCCTGAGAAGGGCACAACAGGATACCTTTACCGAGGAGTTCCATCTACTGAAAAATGGGAAACCAATCCAACGTAATAGCCGCTTACTTACGCTGTCTCCAGAGCTGGACGAGACAGACGAACTTATTAAGGTCGGTGGCAGACTGCGCAGAGCCGAAGACTTAGACCCAGCTGCTGTGCATCCCATCATCCTGGATCACCGCCATCCCATCACTAAACTGTTAATCCAAGACTATGATTCCAGACTCTGCCACCCTGGCCCTGAGAGAGTGTTCGCAGAGATCCGCCGCAAGTTTTGGATCTTACGAGGTCGAGAGGCGATTCGACGATATCAGCATACCTGTACTGATTGTCGAAGATGGAAATCGAGCCCTCACGTTCAGAAGATGGCAGATTTACCTATAGCACGTCTACGCCTTTATAAGCCAGCCTTTTATTCAACAGGGATGGACTGTTTCGGGCCCTTGGTAATCAAAGTGGGCAGGCGCACAGAGAAAAGGTGGGGAATCATATTCAAATGCCTTACAACCAGATACGTACACTTAGAGATCCTCACCAATATGAATGCCGACTCCTTCTTAATGGCACTGAGAAGGTTCATCGCCAGGAGAGGGACGCCAGCCGAGTTGTTCTCTGACCAAGGAACAAACTTCCGGGGAGGAGAAAGAGAGATACGAGAGGCTCTTGCAGAGCTGTCCCCAGAACTCCAACTCCAGTTTGCCAAACATAAAATACAGTTCCACTTCAATCCACCTGGAGCACCCCACTTCGGCGGAACGTGGGAAAGGGAGATACGCTCTGTGAAAACAGCACTTTACAGAGTAGTAGGAAGTCAAGCCATCACTGAGGAAGTACTCCATACTGTTCTCCTGGAAGTAGAAGGCATGTTGAATGCTAAACCATTAGGATATGTATCCTCGGATCCTAAGGACCTTGATCCGGTGACTCCAAACATTCTTTTGATGGGGCGGCGTGACGGGTCCCTGCCCCAAGTAGTGTACCCCAAATCCGAACTCCTGAGCAGGCGCCAATGGAGACATTCCCAAATTCTGGCTGACCAGTTCTGGTCAAGTTTTATCAAGAATTATCTCCCAAGTCTACAGCCCCGCCAGAAATGGCATTCCACCTCTACCGATATAACTTCAGGATCGGTGGTACTGATGGTTGACCCTCAACTGCCAAGAGCATGCTGGCCTATCGGACGAGTCACCAAAGTTTACCCCAGTGCTGATGGACACATTAGGACGGTGGATGTAAAGATCAATGACAGAACCTACACTAGACCTGTAGTCAGACTGATTATCCTCTCAGAGGTCGCAGATGAAGATGAAAACTGTTCCCAGGGACTGAACTAAGCACTGGTTCAGGGACAAATGTGCTCCACACATTTGGGGGCGGCTGTAAGAAAGCCCGTGCCGATAGCTGCGCAACCTTCTATGCGCAACCGCGACGCAGCCCGACGCGCTCTAACACAACCAGAGCGCACGCGATAAGTAACAAGCCGCACGCTGCTATGCGCATGCGCCATGTGAGAAAGTTTAGTGAGTGCAGTACGTGAGACTGTGTTTATGAGTATTCCGGCTCTCCAGGGATGTAATATAGCAGTTTGTGTGCGTTAATGCCATATAGTAAGTTGCCATTCTTATTTCCTGTTCCATAATTAAGGTTACCACGTCTGTGCGTTATTGAGATTTATGTCAATGCTATATTCATACAAATTCTCCAAGTTAACTTTTTGCACGTGGTGTGTATTATGTTGCCTGTTGAAGATATTCTCGGCTATATTGTTTATTAGATAGTTGCATACCTGAGTAGTTTAATCAGTAATGTTAGTTACAGCCTGTGATTCACTTTGTATCATATTGGACTATATTATACCACCTGTGCTTGTGATAGTTATTGTTGATTATCTTAGGAATTACCATATATATTACAGTCTAGTTAGGTACTGTTTAGTTATTGAATGAATGTATGTGGGATCTAATTCCATAATGATATTGCTAATAATGCATACCTGTCATTTCCTATTTCAGAACCACACACACACACACACACACACAAAGTACATAACATCCAACCAACTATAAGACTGTTTGCTCATGCCTACTTGAACTGTTTATTAAACATTGTCAATTCAACAATTGGTCTGGTTCCTGTGTCCTGGCCGACACCCAAGGGTGATTACCACAAATGACGACCCAGCTTTAGAACTAGAATACAGTCCTTCTAAGTCTCACCAACATGGTGTGTACCTGAACTTGAACCTGAACCTGAACTCCCCTGGCAGTGGCTGTAGTGTGTATGGTGCCCTGGGCAAACCCCCTTCAGTATCCTGAAAAAAACCTTTCCTTAAATTTGCTAATGTTACGGCATGAAACATTGGATATGAAATTAAATCCAGCATTATGTAAGCTAGCGACACAGCAAGCCAGGTTAACCATAAGTTACACTCACCTCTATTTTTACCACATTCATAATGTTTTTAAGAGATAACAGCTGCTTATCTTTTTCTACTTTCTGTAATTTTTTTCTAAAATGTGACCATAATGACTTGCGTTATGACAGTATCTAGTCACAGTATCATGAATGATCTGTGGTTCATTCGGTGGCGTTTCGTCGTGTGAGTGATTTTACTAATTGCATTGCTGTATAAGGCCTTTTTCCTGCTCCCCGCTGTCTACCTGAGGTGATGTCCACTAGCCCCCTCCCTCTCCATCTTGTCCTTCTGAGGAAGTGACTGTGGGAGTCCATCCCCCCTCTCGCTCACACACCACAATCAGGACAATAATGAGGATAATAAACCCACATGGTGGCATGAAAAATGTGACTTGCAAACGAGTGATAGGAAACACAAATTTTCTAAACATTCTAAACTTTGTGTGTTTATTATAATTTTGGTCCAGATCAGGACAGACTGAGGGAGATGAGGGGGTTCTCTCTATCTACTGACTGACTGCATCTCATATAAATTTATTTCTTCATTCTTTTGGACCGAATACAGCCAACTAACTGCTTGCCATCCTCCAGAGCAAATCAAATTCAAATTCAAATAAAAATTTTATTTGTCACATACACAGTCATACACAGTACGATATGCAGTGAAATGCTTAGACAACTGCTCGTGACCTTAAAATAAAAGACTATGAATAGGAAATAAATATGAAAAATAAAATAGAGGGTAAATTTAACTAGGAAATAAAAAATTAAAATATAAAAATATATAAAAGTCCCAAGCATATTTTTGCTTAAATCGCATCAACTGTTTGAAATGAAAAAGTGGTTGCATAAACTTTTAGCCCAGGTGCCGCGAGCAAAGACCAACATATCAATATGTTTCAGAGGACAGACTCATTAAAGTCAGATACAATTTAATTGTAATTATGTGAACATGGAAATCTGACCTGACTAAAACATTTGAATTGTCCAACATGGTTTGTAATATGAATGTTAACAACAGCTTATGTTCCTATTACTGTACCTACCACCAGTTTTAACATAACATCAATATAAGTATTTAAGTGAATTAACAATTAGGAGTCCTTGTGAAAAGATAAAAATTTTTTAAGGGACTTCATCTTTCTCTAGCCAAGTATAATAGTGTAGTGAACTAGAACAGCTGATTCTGTTCAGGCCATTGTCTTCAGTTGTTCTGCACCACTCAGACTTTGACCCATCATGCATTATTTACCTATAATTGAATTTTGATGAGCATAACCTCCTACCTCAGACATCCATTGATGTGTGTACTCTAGTAAAAAAAAACTTATTGGGGCTTTCCACATTACAGACCACATCATTGCAATCTGAGAGTAGCATTTGAAATGTTGCGTGTGTGTGATTCCCAGAAGTATTGATGTGTAATGATAGTGAATTCCACATGTAATTGTATAGATAACATCCGCAAATAACCGCCCATCTACAGTATCCTTCATCATTCTCGTCCTTCAAATGCTAATCCTTCTTGCCAACTCATCATGAGTTTGCCCTGGCATTCCTGCACTACACTTTTCCAATATACAGTATGAGTCGTGCTGTCCTCCATATGAATTGTGGCCCCTGGCAGTATAGACTCCTGCTGTGCCTTTCATCTTCTCTATCCACTCACACCTCCATTCAGCACGCCCAGTCATGTCTCCATTCACAAAATCAAAGAACAGTTTATCATCCTATAATGCCCACTTGTTACTACCATGCTTTTTATAATGTTTACACTATATCCATCTGCACACTGCAAAATAGATTTAGAGAAATTCTATGTAGCTAAAGCCTTGTTGCTAAATACATGTTAGACTATTATTTCATTATTTTTACTCAGTCTCCTCTTGCTTTTTTTGTTAAGCAGCCTAGTGCAGTGTCTACAGAGTCATCTTACAATAATGCCATATTTTTAACCAATCATTTAACCAAACATAGGCTACATGAATGTACTGTAATAGAAATCTGTGTATTCAATACAAATATGTGGAAAACCTTATTTTATAATATATACAGAATTATGAAACAAATATATATATAATATATACATATATATTTTAGAGATTTTTTACAATTAATTATAATATATACAGTATGGTACAGTATAACTAGAGTGGAGGAAAACTACGTTTTTGAGAAAATGAATGATTGTCATAGTGTGATTGAGGATAAAAAAGTCAGATTAAGAGATAGGCAAGAAAGAGAACAGGATGAACAAGGTAAAAGAATAATTGACTAATATTCTGTTTGTCACATGTACCTTACAGCAACACTACAATTAAATTATTATAATTATTTATTTATTTATTTATTTATTTATTCAGAACCCAGTTAGGTCAGAGCGAGTGAGTCAGTTAGGATACAGCGCCATGTAGCAGAAAGGGTTAAGGACCTTGCTCAAGGGCTGAGCATCGGCAGCTTGGCGGTGCTAGGGATTGAAACCCTGGCCTTAGTAGACTTTAATTAAGAGTTAACTGTCCAGATTCACAGGTAGGAATATATGCAATATAATCCTTATAACTATATTGGAAGTCGCCACTTATATAATAGTAGGAACATTTTTTATTTGTTTTATAATGAGAATGGAAATCTTGGAAGTTACCAATCCATTAGTGTAGTGGTCTGCTCTTCAACTAACAGACAGTTTTTCTTGCATTCAGTATATCTAAAGCACCTGTATAATGCTGCCTAAATTAAAGTTAATCAAACCTTGCTTCTTTGGATGTTTATTTCTTTCTCCTATAACTTTCATAGGCTAATTTGTATGGTTTCATTATATGTTGCATTTCCACAATGGCATCCAGATTTCTGATATGGTCTGATATGATCATTTCCAAATCTTTTGTTTTTGCTAAACGCTGAAGACTCAACAGCTGATGAAGTCTTTAAAACAATACAAAACTGTCCCTCAATAAAACTCTCTCTTGATGTGTAAACCAAAATCCTTATTTTAAACTAAGCTTACCCTCAATTAAGCTTTCCCTAACATATACCAGTTGTTGCATACATATACACATAGCATAGCTTCTCTTGAAATGTGGCACTGAAATTATGTCCACACACAGAGCATAATGTTTGACGGCCTTATGAAGGCTGCAACCAGGTGTCATGCATCTGCTCTAATTATCAGCCTCAGGGCATCCCCTAGCCATTGGTATTGGGCCTGTTTTAGATCCATTTACGGTAGATCCTTCTAGAAACTGCTCCCAACATTTGCAGACTGGGAGCCCTACAGTAGTTCCTCTGGAACTGCCATCTGTGTTCTGGGCCCACAATGTGCTCCTCTATACCACACCATCTAAGTCTCTTCTCTTTGTGTCTTACAGCTAGTTTGCAATTCCCAACATCATAGTCCCGCTTTGTCATGGTTAGACAATGGGAGAAGCATGCACATGATTATACTTTATGGTCAGGCTTTGTGCATTGTGAGATGACAACCAACTTCTGTGCTTCTCCAATGAGTTACTAAAAATCAGGATATCATCCAAAAATACAAAAGTATAGCATTTAAGGGTTTCCCTGAAGACCTCATTAATGAACACTCATTCATTAATGCACTCGTCATAATGACCAAATGGGTGAGGAGCATGGTCTTCCATTCATTCCATGCTCTAATCCAACTGAATGTGCTGCAGGGCTGTGCGATGATTAAGCATAAACTAGCTTGCACTGTACTGAATTGATGCCACATTTGACCTTTGTCTAGTCAGATATCACTTGCTCAGTGGCCAAAGATCCAACTGAAAATGAGGAGAGTTCTACAGTTCCAACCAGGGAGAGCGACAGCTATCACATGCTTTCTCAAGACAGGTGATGCTAGAAAACTGCACCTTTTTTACCTCATGCTGCATACACTATTAGGGGAGGAAAGCACTGTTGTTGTATTTTTTATTATAATGCACTGGTCACAGTTATTCAGAATTTAATTCTGAATACATTTCTTCTGTGAAGTTGGTGGTTCACCACTATCCCTACAGGTTTTAATATTGTGTTCTTTATCCCAGTTGAATACATGCTTGATATAGGCCAGGCATTTGAACACTTTTGAAATGGTGACTTTTTAATTTATTTAGTTAATAGATGTGCCCACAACTTTGTTCACATGGAATTTAATTGCACACTTATAAGCATGTTTTAAAAAATTTACAACTCCATCTATTGAATTTTGGAATTAACTTAAATTTGTACAAGTTACCGTGAAGTGGTTGGAATGAAGGTGTGAGATTGCGTTTATTAAGTAGATTTAAACGGCACACTTTCAAAGTAGTGTATATCTTATCTTTCGAGGGGCCGATTGCGATGAAACAAAGCCTACTGTATATGTTACCTCAAGCTCAGCCAAATACACTTGTGAAACTCCATTAAAATTCATTCAGGAGTTTTTACGTGATGTGTGCACAAACAAACAGACAAACATTACAGTTTTATTATATGTATAGATTTATTCGGAATGTAATGGTAGGCAAAAGTCACAGTTTGGTACATACGTACAACATTGGTATGTTTTAGGTACAGTGAAGTGGAAAAAAGACATTACATTTTTTTCATTTATTATGAATTTAACCTGTAAACATACAAACTTTTACAAACTTCTATACAACAAACCGGTCATGATTATCTGAATACATAAGGAATGCACATAATGGCACATCCTTTTTTAATACTGCAAACAGTGGTTCTTTTTTATAAGGAATGTTTACAGGCCTTTAAAAAAAAACATTATTTGATCTAGTCACTACTGACAATGGCTCTGTTACTATTCATGCACAACTTCGTTAATGTTTCTTTCATGATATGAAATACCACCACAACAGAAGCCAACATCTGAAGAGGTAGTTGAATATTTTGCCATAAGTCTTCAGTGACGTGTTGCCTGTCCCAAATAAAATTAACTGAACACCCAGACCCCCCCTGCACTGGTTAAAGTCAGACCTATACAGTATATGGCCCCATTGGTTAGCAAACCATTCTTTCTTATACATGTACTGTACATGGCAGATTCTCAGAAAGTAAACGTAAACTCTCACAGATCTTGTAATGGGATAATAGCCAAAAAGCCTCTTCAACACCAAAATGGATGCTAATGTTATCGGGTATCTATCATCAGATGGAAAAAAAAAAAACTGACTCACTCATATCACAGCTCTCTGAAAACAAGAAGCAATCATTCTAAGGACTACTTTTCAGCTGGTTAAATGTTAGAAATTCAGAGGAAGCAATAGGCAGTTATTGAACCCTCTTGATTGTGGAGCACAGGAAAAAATGTTGAGAGCTCTACCAACACAACGACTAGAGACTGACTGTTTCTGTGTATCAACACAGCAGGCTCAGTTGTTGCTGAAAATAGCATAATTGTACATTAGAAAACTACACTGGAAAGAAACCTACGTAACACCAGAGGTCATCATCAAATGGTAGGCCGTGGCCCTGGTGTCAACCAAGTGGACCGAACTGAGAAAAATAGTGTAGCTAATTGTATAAAAATTTGCTATAGTCCAGTGACTCAGCTATAAATATAAACAAGTGCCATTTCTTTAGCAGGACCTCAGAGTAACCACTCACTCACTCACTCACTCAATCACTCACTCATTTATTCAATCAATTATGTTGTATATTGCGTATCCTGTACAGGTCACAGGAAGCCTCAAGCCTAACCAAGGACATTTTGTGCACAAGGCAAGGTACATGTATCACAGGGCAAATGCCATACACACACTCATTCACACACTAGGAGCAATTAGTGAATAAAATCCCTGTTATCCGTTATCACCCAAATGAGGATGGGTTCCCTGTTGAGTCTGGTTTCTCTCAAGGATTCTTCCTACTGCCATCTCAGCTGTTTTGTTTCCCTGGAATATTACATGTCATTTTTCATAAAACACCCAAAGTACACTCATGTCCTGGAGCAGCCATTTTTATAAGGAAAATTGTATAACAAGTCAGCTTGAGATACATCGTCCATCCTTTTTTCTCAACCGTGTTGTGAGCAGACATGGTCCTTGGACTTTTTGTGTTTACACTACTACACAGCATTGCCATGGCAAATGCAACATGCCATATTTTAGAGATTTTTACAATTAATATTTATTGCCATTTGTCATAATTGATTGCTTGAAATTACTGATCATCAACTATAATCAATGATTGTCCCATTAATAATTAGGTGAGGGTTAAGGGCTCTATCAATGGTTTATCAGTAGCAGCTTGGCAGGGCTGGGATTTCAATTCACTTAGATTTTATTTGCATAGTGCTGTTACCAATGGTCATTGTTGCAAAGCAGCTTTACCTGATTTAAGGAATCATGGAAATAAATTTGAAAATGTATGGGGAACAAAATTAGAATCATCAGAGCAAACGGAGGGTGAAGGTAGCAAAGAAAACCTCCCTGAGATAACAACAGAAAGAATCCGTGAGAGGATCCAGACTCAACAGGGAACCCCTCCTCAGATTCAGTGACAAGACATTACAGAAGCACTGCCTGCAACAGCCAAGACCATCTTTATGGTGAAACTGTCCTCAGTCTCTACACACCCATCCCAAGCAGATTTTATGGGGTTATCCTCTGTATTCCAATGTCTTAATCATTGAGATTAAGCTGTGGAGTATTTGATTATGACTGGTTTTAAACAGTAAGTTTTAATGAATTCAATATAGTGTATATTGCAGCACAGTGACTTCAGGTCTTAGCTTGCAATATTAAGTGGTAACTACCTCCCTTAATCCATATATACAGCACACACACATACACACACGCACGCATGCATACACACACACACACACACACACATACACAGCTACAATTACATAAGAATCAGTGGTACTAGAGATGCACAACTTGATTTGAATTGGGTGAATCATCTCATTTATCAGTTATATTGTCTTTTTGTTTAGGTTCTGCTTGTGTTTGAAAATACACAAGCTAATAGCACTTCAGACAGTACCTACTAGAATTATGTAATGCAAAAATCCTAAAATACACCATAATGTAGACAGTCACTAGTGGCTGTGTGTGTGTGTGTGTGTGTGTGTGTGTGTGTGTGTGTGTGTGTGTGTGTGTGTGTGTGTGTGTGTGTGTGTAAAATTAAAACCAAGTCAGTATAACTCCATATCTTACAACCTAATTTTATAATTAGATAATTATATTAGATAATTAATATAGAGAGAAACATAACTGTGATGCCATTATGTAGACTAATTACATGTACAGTAATCGATTTTTCTACGTATATATTTGTGTAATATATGTTGAAAATAGGGAAAGTCTCTCCTAGATCTCTGTTGCATAATGTTTAAAAATTGTGTAAAAACCTGCAGTGTTTTACACTAGGACCATGTCATTGTAATCACGTGTACAGTATGTGCTTGTGTTTTGTCTCTCATGTGTCCAGCAGTGTGAGTGTACTGTATGTTCAGGAAATGCAGGAGAGAGCTAGGCTGGAAACGTTCGAGACAGAGTAGAAGAGAGCCTGAGGTGAGCCAGTCTGTTCTCTCTGTGAGGACTGACAGTGAGACAAAATGAAGAAAGACAGGCTGTTCCCCAAAACATTAGCCTCCACTGCTCAGGGCTGACACTGAAGAGGAGTGTGTGTACATGTGTGTCTTTGTATGTGTTGCTAAGTGTCAGGTTTATTGTTTATTGTTTATTGATGTCCCCATTAGCTGTTGCCTAGAGACCGTTATTCTTTGTCCATCTATTATCTTTCTCTGTGGTGCACCTGCCTTGGAATAATAGTGTGTGTATGTGTGTGTGTGTGTGTGTGTGTGTGTGTGTGTGTGTGTGTGTGTGTGTGTGTGTGTGTGTGTGTGTGTGTGTGTGTGTTTAACCCTATTTAAGGATGAGAAAGGTCTAAATGTCTTCATAATATAATAGGATGGTAAGTCCTCATAGTGTGTGTGTGTCCAGTACCAGTCAAAAGTAAAAAAAAAAATAAAATAAAATATGGAATTATCAACCATGTTACTAGCAAAGCACCAGTGAACCATCACACGTCCTTCTCCATGCCATCAAAACTACTGTAAATGTAACTGAATGTGTGTGCTGGGTGATTCTTTTTATTATTACGGTTCATTCAGATTAATAGAACTGGCAGCTCATACTGTAGCTGAGGACTTCTGGCAAACAATTCACTTGTCACTTCAGAGATATGGAATTTGTACAGAGTTAAATTAGATGAACACATTCCATTCTAAGTGCTAATTCCCCATCAGAAATAATCAGAATTACATCTTTTCTGACTTCAACACATGGGCAGTTAAAACCAGAACCTGGATGCTGCTAGGTTCGGATTTTGTTACATACTGTACGAGGCCGCTAACTTGGGTGAGTGATTGATGATTAATTTCTAAAACAACAAACTGTATAGTCAGTATTTTAGGTAAAAAAAAAAAATTGTATGTCTGTATGTTGATTAATCTAAACCTAACACTTGTAAGTACAGTAACTCATTTGAAGGTTTGTTTCCAATGCTGAGCTGATGTCGCCCTTTAAATAGGTATCTCAGATTTCTGATTAATAGGTCAAGGTAATTTCAGTTGTGGTGGTATGTCATGAAAGACGATGTTGAGGAAGAAGGGTCACTCTTAAAAAGTGAAATATTCTTGAATTGAGCCAAATCGTTTTATAATTTCTTAATATAAGTTTATAACAAACCAAATCTAAGTATATGAAGCTTATTTCTAGTCAGATGTTACTAAAGTTGTAAGCCAACATTTCTTATTATGTTGGCTAAGAAATTATGCTTCTTTGAAGACAAAAAATCATACATCTTCTTTGTCTTTCGGTTGTTCCCTTTCAGGGGTCGCCACAGCAAATCATCTGCCTCCATCTAACTCTATCCTCTGTATCCTCTTCTCTAACACCAACTAACTTCATCTCATCCTCTCTCACTGCATTCATAAATCTCCTCTTTGGTCTTCCTCTAGACCTCCTGCCTGGCTGTTCCACCCTCAGCATCCTTCTACCGATATATTCACCATCACTCCTCTGAACATGTCCAAACCACCTCAATCTGGCCTCTCTGACTTTATCTCCAAAACATCTAACATGGGTTGTCCCACTGATGAACTCATTCTTGATCCTATCCATCCTTGTCACTCCCAAAGTGAACCTCAACATCTTCAGCTCTGCTACCTCTAGCTCTGCCTCCTGTCTTTTCTTCAGTGTCACTGTCTCTAAGCCGTAGTGCATCGCTGGTCTCACTACTGTCCTGTACACCTTTCCTTTCATTCTCGCTGATACTCTTTTATCGCATAACACACCTGCAACTTTTTTCCACCCATTCCAACCTGCCTGTACTCGCCTCTTCACCTCCTTTCCACACTCTCCGTTGCTCTGGGCCGTTGACCCTAAGTACTTACAATCCTGCACCTTCTTTACCTCTGCTCCCTGTAGCCTTACCATCCCTCTTAGGTTCCTCTCATTTACACACATGTATTCCGTCTTGTTGCGGCTAACCTTCATTCCTCTGCTTTCCAGAGCATACCTCCACCTCTCAAAATTTTCTTCCACCTATTCCCTGCTCTCGCTACAAAGCACAATGTCATCTGCAAACATCATAGTCCATGGAGACTCCTGTCTAACCTCATCTGTAATCCTGTCCATCACCAGAGCAAACAAAAAGGGGCTTAGAGCCGATCCTTGATGTAGACCCACCTCCACCTTGAACTCTTGTGTCACACCTACAGTACAGCACATCTCACCACTGTCTTACAACTCTCATACATGTCCTGCACCACTCTAACATACTTCTCTGCCACTCCAGACTTCCTCATACAAAAAGACAAAAAAAATCCTAAAATTGATAATTTTTCAAATTTTAGGATTTTTTTTTAGGAAGACAAAAAAATCCTAAAATTTGAAAAATTATCTGTCAACATAACAAGACCTTTGATTACATTTTCATTAAAATTTAATTAGAATTAAGCTTTATTATCATATATTTGGTTTATATCTTATTCTAAGAATGTATAAATGTACAAAGAAAAACAGAAAAGTTTCAACAGCACCATCACCATTTTTGTATTGAATAGTGCAAATACTTTTTGGAAAAAACATCCTTTAAATAAATCTTATTAAACAAAACCATTGTTTAGATGGTTTGGTAGAAATATTGCTGTTACTATTCTTAAACAACATACCACCTACAGTACATGCCTTGACGTAGGCATGATTAAAAAATTATTCTTATAAACAAGCTTTTCTGTTCATTTGTTCTGACTTTTGTCACAAAAATGCACATAAACCATGCCTTTTGCTGTGACCGTACTAAAAATGTACCAAACATTACATTGGTGCCAGATATTACGGCATACAGGTCTTGGAGTAATGCCCTGTTGGACCAGAGCTGCTCTGGTGGAAACCTACACAAGTTTCCATAGTTATAATGTTTCTCACTGTAATGTTATGGCTGATCAGTGTACATGTTGATGTGTGCACAGTGAGTGAGAGAGTAATAAAAATATGTATGGGGCAATTGCTATTGAATGGTTAGACTCTATGTGCCAACTACTGTAGTTAATGAGATACGAAAAATAACCAAATATATCCTATCGCCTGCTATTAGCCACACAGTGAGGACAAAGAACAAAACTAATTAGTCATTTTTGTGGAGGTGTCCTGCTAGTCCTATTTCCTGTACACTTTTGTGAAATGCTTCAGCTTTAGTTTCTAAAGAAATGGTGGGAGTGTTACTGCTTCACTGCTACTGCTGCTTCACTGTAAATCTGAAGTGTGCCATTAGCCTAAATTACAATATGGATATAAAATAAAATAAAAAATACATTTCAAATATGCCTAAGGCAGCAGTGTACTGTATTTATATTATAATGTGTTTGTCAGTTTTCAATTTGCAGCCTGCTGATAAGAAAGAAGAAGAAAAACCAGAAGAAGGAGAAGAAGGCATTTGTCCTTCCCTCTCCCTGTGTTTTTGATGCATCCGGGGTTGAGAAAGATAGGAGAGAGGAAGTGTTGCGTTGCCATAGTAACAGTCCACTGGAATATGACAGTGTATCTTTCTATCCATTGTCTTTTACTCAACCACTTTTCCTTTACCATCCAATGATGCAGTTATTGACATGAGTATGTGTCTGTCTGCTTGGGTGTGTGAACCTGATAGTATATCCCCCCTTGCTTTTGTTGCTGATGAAGACTGGCTATGTGCTTTTGATGCACGTGCAGAGCAGCCCACACTGCTGCTCCAGGCACATAAAGGTTAGGAGAGCATATGTGTGTGTGCACGCATGCAGCATATGTCGGCCTCTATTTAGTATATTTATTTTACACAAGACTAGGTTTCATTTGTATTTGTGCTTTTTTCAACTCACAGTGTAGTATACTGTAGCGCAGTATGGATTAAATCCTCAGGCTCTTGGAGTACACGGCGTACTGCACATTTTGGGGATTCTCTCCTCTAAAGCACCCATTTTAACTAAGAATTTGTGGTTAATTAGCTAATGCATTTGATCTGTTGTGTCTGGAGCAAGGGAACATGCTAATAGATGTATGACAGGAATTTTTCCAGGACTACAGCATGAAACCTGTGATTCAAACTTTTCAAATTTTTTTTTTTCGTAATTCTAACGTATAAATGCTACAGAATAAAACCGTATTTCACAAAACTTGGGATAACCGTAGAATTTACAGTGGAAACACTCTAATTAGTTTTACAGAATAAGACCTTAAATTTAACAGTTAAAAATATATGAAAATATGGTTTATTAGAGTAAAATTTATGATATACTGTATTTATAAAAAGGAAACTCTCAAAGAAGGTATGTGTTACTAATATCATGAAGCATCAGTTTATATTTTACTAAACCTTTGTTGATAGAGTTTAAAAATCAGAAAAATATCTGCTCTGTAAAAAATAAACCGTAAATTTTACAGTAGAAAACTGGCAGCTGTGGTTACCAGAAATTTACCGTCAAAAATACGGTAGCAACACTATTGGTTGTACGGGATTGCACTCATTACACTGTATATTTTAAGGATTTTAATAGTTTTTTCTATGGTTTATAGCCATCTAATTTACATTAACCAAGGACTTTAAAGTGGCAAGGACAGCCGCTAGCACGCGCCACTTCGCCCGCCGCCACCGCTCACCAGCCTGTGCCCGCATGCCAGCAGGGCACTGCCCACCAGAACTGCATGTGCACACCTTTCCTTCCCTTTTTCCCTTCCTCCCTCCTTTAACCCTTTCCTTCCCTAAGTAAAATTACCTCTTTTCCGTAAGACCTTGTCCGTGTTTGTTGTTGCCCCCCTTGTTCCAAACCCATTACAGAATACATGAACATATTTAACACCCCAGTGCAGTGTGCACTTAAAAACCACAATGCAGGACAGAGGACATAAACAATTTTAACATGTTTGTGATAAAATTATTTTTTTGTGTAAAGTTGTAATAAAAGTCCTTCTATAAAATTATATGCTTAGATTGTCTGCCCAAAACGCTTAAAAATGTCCATCTCAACATCAAATATTCAAATGTCAGGGTGGACATTTTTAAGAATAACTTTTGATGGGTTTTGATAATTTGATTTAGGTTTGTATTCATCAATTAGTATAAAAGTACTCTTAATAGTTTCTTAACAGTAAAATCCGGATGCATAGCAATGTAACTTCTATCTCTTTTACTGTAGCTCCCAGCTAGTGTGATACAATTATACTTTCACAGAATTGCTGAATGAATTCACTGTGGTTATTCATAATAAAACAAATAGTCCAACAATTGTGTAGCAAGCATGGTAGTGTAGTGGATAGTACTGTCGCCTTCCACCTCCAGGGTTCGGGCTCGCTTCCCGGCCAGGCTCGATTCCTGTCTCTGTGTGCATGGAGTTTGTATGTTCTCCCCGTGCTTGGTAGGTTTCATCCAGGTACTCCCCCCTCCCCCCAGTATACAGGATAAAGTTGTATAGAAAGTGAGTGAGTTCTGAGCTGTAAAAAAGATGAAAATAAACCATTATTATTACAACATAAATCTTTAAATTAGACAGTTCTGAGCTGTAGAAAACATGGTTATGATCCGTATTTGTTACAATGTAAACCCTGGAATTTGACGGGAATAAACTGTTTTTATAACAACATAAACATGTTAATTAGACAGTTAAAATCTGTAAAATATGCAGTATAATGAGTGCAATCCCGTACTACCAAAAACATTGCTACCGTATTTTTTACGGTAAACTTCTGGCAACCACAGCTGCCATTTTTCCCCCGTAAAATTTACGGTTAATTTTTTTCAGTGTACCCATCAAGATGGAAGCAGGATATGGACTAGACTCCTTTGTAACATAATTTACAATATGATGCTAGTGTTAATAATAAAAAACATGAAAATTAACAGTGTATGAGCTTTCTGGTTTACCTTTTACTTGATTTGTTTGGTTGATTGAATACTTGGTAGACCTTTTGTTCCAACCTTCTTTAGGTCTCTCTTGATCAGTTGCTCCAACCACAAACTAATAATGTCTGTATGCTTTTCTTTTTTAATTGAGCTTAGTGAGGACTTGTGACTCTGTGATTCTGTAATTGTGTCTGAATAATTAATGGTCTGCACTATTTTGGGCTCCACACTTAAGTACCTGTTCAGGGCTCTTAGTGTCTTGCCAAGAAGGACAATGAAACTCAAACACAGCTACAGTTAATTTAGGAATAAAAGCAATGACACAATGCAGGACTATGGACTGTTGCCTTACTGGTTCAGACAACACATTTCAAATGTTTTAGCAGCTCTGTGTTTCATCGTAACTTTCATTTTGTAATAATTTTTCTCTCTGTAGTAGCAAGAGTAACTAAACTTGGCAAGTCTAGACCTACTTTACCTGATTCTCATAATTTCCTCCAACATGTTGATCAGTACATCATACATCCAAGGGTAAATTCTTACCGGTACTATGTAGCCAAAACGCTAGGAGAATAAATCATGGAGATGCTGAACAGTCCTGTAAATCTTGTAAGTTTCTCTTTACTGTACATCTCCACATATTCTGCTTTAGAATAGTCTCAGTTAAATAAATGCTCTGGGGTTGAATCCTAAATAGTGTAAAATGGAAAGCTAGTGGACTATGTAAAGTATAGATTCCCTTGTTCCACATACTGTACCAAGTAGTGCCCCTTATCAGGGTTTAGAGAGGTATTTTTGAGAGAGGCCTTGTGTTAGAAGCTAGCTAGTTTTGTAGTTCCGTTAGCTGTGAACAAATCAGTTAGGTGAGTCATGAAGTGTTTTGAGTGTTTTGGCAAAAACTCCTGTCTATGTAAACTAGCAGTAATGAACGATTAAAACATACCACAGATGGTTCAGTGGCAATTGAACTGTGATTTAATAAGGATACTAAAGTCTCGTTCTATGACTGTTTTTGAATGTAGATTTTTGCAGACAGGTGCTCTCTATTCTTTTTCGAGTACTGCACACCACCACTGAATCATTTATTGGTAAATAGCTCCAGACCGGACTTGATGCTAGTTTATTAGGTAAATAATAAGTTAATTAATACGTTAAAATTTATTTAAGTGACTGGTTAAGTGTTGTGGTTCTTAGTTTGCATATGAAAACACTCATATGAAAGTTATCTTAAAGAAACAAGGGACGTTCATTATACCACCTGGATAAAAGGACAGAAAAGAGTCTTGATGCGAGTCTTCCTTGTGTCTTGAGGAAGGCTGAAGGGAGTGTGGTGCAGATAGGGATGTGATAAGTGGCAGGCATTCGAGTTTTATATCTGGTGCTGGCAGCTACGGCAGTGGGGACCATCTAATGTCACCCTGTCTGTCTTCCTATGGAATTTGCCACAGTCATAATCAGTATGGTTTATATTCCACTTCAGGTGGACACGGACACTGCCTTATGTAAACTACACAAGATTTTCACTCAACACCAGACACATCACCGGGATGCTGTGCTCATTGTGGTACAGTAGGAGACCAGTCCCACCATTAAACATTTATGGTCAACACATCTCCAAATCTTTCCTGCCCCACCAGCATAAATCGTTTCTTTATCATTGCTACCATACATTTAAAGACACAAGGGTACAAGGCATTGTCTAATTCACCAATTGGGAGCCATTTGGGAGCACTGTCCTATAGAATGGTGAATGAACACAAAACTAGGATAGCTTGGATTATTTATGCATACATGTTAGGGCTGTGCAATTAATCAAATTTCAATTTGATGTTACATTTTTGGCTTCAGACAATTATGAAAATGAGGTAATTGAGATTGAATGATGATTGTGCTATGTTCCTTTTTCGCAGTGATATTCTCATTTTGTGTTAGAAATCCAACACATACTTTTAGTTTACGGCATAGTGCTTTCATCCAGGCTATGGTATATATCTGTGTGATATTCATCTCCACTGGGCGATGAAACACTCGGCTGTTTTATTTAAAGATGAATAATTTTACATGTTAAATAATCATGATCGTATATTATATGGATAGTTTTTGCATCTACCCTAGCTTAATATTTTATTATTGTATAATATACATTATTGTATTGCACCAACAACTGCACAAACATATATACAGTACACATACAAAGTAAACATCTACCTTTTATGTCTATTAATGAACTTGAGATGACAAGCAACTGAGCAGTCACGTGGCCACGTGAACAGCAGAGGTCTGATCCCCTGAATAACCTGCATGACTGTGTCAGGTTAGCCATGTGAGAAAGGAGGGATAGGGATAGACCAGAACTACCCTAAGGCTGTGTACTGTATACTGTCAGATGGTGTGATCTGGATGCTGTCCAGGGAGGTCACTCAGTTCCACATGCCATTTACATAGACCAAATGTGTGGTCCCCGCCCCAGTTTAACTCCTGGTAGTAATAATGGCATTCAGTATCTTTTTTTTCAGACATGCAGATACATGTACTTTTGGTACAAAGAAAACTTTATGCTGCATGTAGTGCCTTTGGATGAGTATAATTGCATTGGTGGGAAATTAAAAGTCGACGTAAGTACTAGTTAACCCAATATTTGCGCTGCTCAGTTGTTTAATTTCACCTAATTTACCCTGTTCAGCAGTGTCTCAGCAGAAACCTAGCCTGCTACTTAATTAGCTTGGCAAGTCACCCAAGAGTATATGTGCTAATCAGGTCTACACAAAGTGCTCAGACAACCTACTATTTAAAGATTAGTGTAACAGCCACAGGAGACAGCTGAGCTAACCCATGCAGAGTTCTGGAAAGGAGAGAGTCTTCAACACCTGTAATAATTGCCATTTTGTCTTTACTTAAAAAAGAAGACGTGTGGATTACATGTATTGCAAAAGCAGATCCTTGAAGATATCATCCTTAGGCGTAATCAAATAGCATGTTACAGTACTGTACTGTATGTACATGAAGAGTTTTTTTTATAGATACTACTCTATGATTTTATTTATGTACTGTATACATTTGCAGTATCAGCCTTATTTTCCCCTTAGAAAATATAAGCACGAAAATTATTCCTAATAAACATAAAACTTGAATTTCACAAGTGTTGATGCAAATATCTCTTAGGAAAGAAAAAGGAAAATGGAAACCAGGAAAAGGAGCAGACACTGCAGTTTGACTATAAGCTATTATAATGATATGTTTAAATTATATAGATAATTCCATCAATCTTGGAGCCTCTGTAGTCCAACTAGGGGCTGTGAAAGCCAATGGTGACCATAGTATTTATTCCCATTTTTACAACCGTGGTAGGACCTCCGGTTAACATTCTCATGCCCATGTACACACTACAGGTAGTTTGGGAGCACTAGTTAGCGTATCCCACCAAGCACAGGGAGAACATGCAATCTCCATGCACACAGACCCTGCAGGTGCAAGTCGACAGTGCTAACCACTACATCACCGTGCCATCATGTAGATAATTGCATAGATAAAGATCATCACAACATCCGGATTGTAGTCTAGGAAAAACTAATATTTTAGAAATTAGGCTTTTGTAAGAAATGTTAACAGACTAATTTAATAAATATTTCAGCTGAGATCCCAAAGCATTTTAGTGACTATGCCAACAAAAACAAATGCTGTATTTCAATGTTTTTATAATTGCATTGTGTGTGTCCTTGAACTAAACAATCATAAAAAAGCAAATAAAAAGAGGTGTTTAAAAGTAATCGTGCCCCTGCAAACACAGATCTTGTGTTGGCTGTTCTGCATGAGTTGAAGAGACATCTGTTGTAGACAATGTCTTTCTTTGTCTCTCAGGTGTGTAATGCTGGTGCAGCTGGGCTCTCAGGCTCATGACTGTGTGGGCAAAACACAGGTGTAGTGAGACAGCTGTGAGTATATAGAAGAAGGGCAGGAGGCCAGACACTGAGAACAGGACAGGATAATAGGATAGGACGAGTGGATAGGCAGGATAAGAATAATAATAAGCTAGAATAATTCACCACATGAACACTGAGGTGAATTTTTAGGCAGAAGGTTAAACTAGGGTAGGTTTGTAGCCAGTGCATGAAATCTACACTATATGTTACTATACATAGCATAATAATAGTATATTTTTCAGTGTGAGAGGTAAATAAGTTAAACTTGATGTGTTAAATCTTTTAACATTATATGACTGCTTTTCACTATATTTTCACTTTCAATATTACCTCTTTCTGAATGTTGTCTCTAATGTTCCTTAGTAAATTAAATCAGTAAATTGAAACCCCAACCCAAGTTCTTTATGCCCTGTCAACAATGTTGCACACACTACAGGCAGTTTGGGATCATAAACTTCAATATTCACTTTATATCCAGTTTTTTGGCCACAGATTAGATTATTTATCAGATCTCTAATATATCATTCAGTACCTTCTTCCTTTGAACAATAATCTATATACTGTAAATAAAAGGTTTTTGTCTGTACATTTGTCAGAACCTGCTCTTTAAATGATATCCTAACATTTTATACATTGGAGGACCCGAACCATTCCTGTCTGTATGTCTGTATGTCTGTCCAGGTGATTTTGTAACAGCATCATGCAAAACTAGCTGGGCAGAATTTCATTAAATTTTGCCAGAAGTTAAATCAGCACCATAAACAGAATCAAAATGTTGAGTAGAATGGGTGTTATAAGCAGGTATGTGCCAAATTACATCACAGCACCTATCGCTTTTTTGGATGAACATAGCACTTTTACATGTGCATGGATACTGTTTAAGCATCACTCAACAGACCCAATCAATGCAATTGTTTACCATTTATACTCAGAGTATGCGGAAGACAGAGAAACGAAATTAATGCATCTACAAAAGCACCTTAATCCTCACGAAACACAAACTAAAGTTCAACACAGCATGGTTTATCCCCCCAAAAAGGCATGTAGAATACGAAAACTGAATGTTCAAAGATAAATGGACAGATCAAGTTATGTTTATTCTTCCTGCGGGAAGTTTAAAACCAGTTTATCTCATATGTTCTGAAACCATGGTGCTACTAAAAAAAAACAGTAATGTGAAGCGCCACTATGAGATAAAGCACATATTATCTCACTATTAGAGTAAACATATTCGCAGCAGTCCGAGATGAGTCCTATCACTTTAGTAAGCACGTTTATCTATTTGCTTGGAACATGAGTTAATTTACAAACACAAATTAGATATGACTTTCCTCAGAAAAGTACTGTTTATTGAACAGCTCTGCTGATTTTTGCAGTAGATATGTCTTGCTACTTGCCGTATTTAGTCCCTCAGCATATGTAAGGCTTATTAATCACTTCATAAAATTGCTAAATAAGAAAAGTGTGATCCTTCATGCTGACCAATGGACTATTATAATGACGACTCTACTTAGACTATAGTACATTCATATATTTAGCTTACAAATCATGTATAATTAGAAGCTGACACTTAAATCCAGCTTATGTTAAATGATCCAATAATGTAATCTAAATGCATACAAATCAATAGGGATGGAAAACAGCAGTTTTTTGTTAAAGGACTACAACTGCTTTTCTGTGTACTCGCATGGAAAGATGAATCCTCTTTGCTAAGGTTTTTGCAAGCATTTGTTTTTTTTTAATACACAAAAATATTCATGGAAGACCATCTTAAAAGTTAACCTTAATATCACTTCACATCTATACTCTCTTAATTCATTAAAGTGCATTAAACGGAGGGAGAAAATTAGCTTGCTGGGCTAATGTTATACAAACAGCTACAGCTATAAAGACATTCTCACAGTCTTCACCAGCACACACACTACATTATTTGTGCAAGTCAGAGGAAGGCATCGAGAAATGCTGATAAATGAATCTAGACATCACCCTGTGAAACCTCCCCTTAAAACAGAGCTTTGGACAACCGCAGAATGTTTAAACAATGGTGCGTTTTATAGTGATGTGACATTTGTTTGCTTGCCTGTGGCTCTATAGAACGCTCCTCTCCCCTGGGGCTGTGTGTACCGAGCTAGTCTGCTGTAGGAAGTGGACAAGCTTGCCATTCTCAGGACGAATTCCAGTGTTATGACAGATCCAGTTCACTGAGGCTCTCTTGTGACTGTGCTAATGCAGTACTGCAGTCATGACAAAGCACCAGGCCCATGCTGAGACCTCAGCAGTCCTCAGGTGTGCATAGAGCAGATGTGTGTGTGTGTGTGTGTGTGTGTGTGTGTGTGTGTGTGTGTGTGTGTGTGTGTGTGTGTGTGTGTGTGTGTTTGTGTGTGTGTGTGTGTTTGTGTGTGTGTGTCGATTGTACAGCAGTTTTTCCAGTAGTTTCCGAGGGTGACTTTGCCTTTTGTTCTGATGGTGCAGTAAGTTCTCAAGTTACTATATAGCAATGAACTTTGTTCTGAACGTGAAGCTTAACTTTTCAAAATGAAATTCCCATTTGTAAAGGAAGAGATTTTATGTCATACTGTAAATTATAACATGTTAGCACTGTCGCCTTGCACCTCCAGGGTTCGGGTTCGATTCCCGGCCAGGCTCGATTCCCGTCTCTGTGTGCATGGAATTGAAATTCTCCCCGTGTTTTCCCCGTGAAATTCTCTCCGCATGTTCTCCCCGTGCTTGGTGGGTTTCCTCCGGGTACTCCGGTTTCCTCCCACAGTCCAAACACATGCAGATTAGGCTAATTGCCGTTCCCAAATTGACCATAGTGTGTGAATGAGTGTGTGTGTGTGCGCTCTGCGATGGATTGGCATGCTGTCCAGGGTGTACCCTGCCTTGTGCCCAGAGTCTCCTAGGATGGGCTTCAGGTCCCCGCGACCCTAATACAGCATAAAGCGGTATAGAAGATGAATGAATGAATTAAATTATAACATATTATCTTCTATGTTTATGTTCTAATGGTACGTTACTTTATAAACTATATGTATTTTAAAGAGATTGAAGATAATCTTAGATTCCCACCATAAGATAAGCATCAGATAAACTTTGCAGAAAAACTCTACAGTAGCTTGCACTGTTGAAAAGCAGCATTTTAAAATTGCCATTATTAAACTCTAAACTGATGATGGATTTTTAGAGTTCAAGGTAGAGAGCATTCACAGTTGAATAAATCCTGTATATATTGTGTTTATTGATGCTTTATCCTACATTTAAGCATACCAACAAAAAAAAATCCATGTTTTATAAATACTGCCTTTGGCTAAAGCAGTTGTTTTTGTAATCAGAATAGCAGACGAGAACATTAGAACTGGCATTATTGTGAAAAACAGTGTTTTTACAGTCAAAGGGCTCTGAAATTATTCACCAATTAATTTTTATTTGTATAGCACTTTTAACAATGGTCAAATCAGATTTATAAATGTAAAATATCTATAAATATAAATGTGAAAATGATAACTATCAGTTATTATCAGTTACTATCAGAGCCTGATGGTTGGCTAGAAAAACTCCTTGAGATGACAACAGGAAGAAACCTTGAGAGGAACCAGATTCAAAAGGGAAACCTTCCTCATTTGAGTGATACCAGACAGTACAACTGTAAATCAATTCTTGCTGTATCTAAGTGCTATGAGGTTGTAGGTTCAGTATGATAGGAAAAGTGTATAAGTTAATATAAATTCCACTTTAGCTAATTGATATTTAGGTATTAAACTGTCATTAAACTGACAAATGATGCATGTTGAAATAAGCCTTTATACATATTTACATAGTCAGTAGGCAACAATGCTGCCTCACAGCTTCAGGGACTCCGGTTCAATCCTGAGCTCGGATTAGTCAGTATTGCATGATCTCCTAAAAATCATGCATGTAGTTGAACTGCTTAAGATAAATAATCCCCTACAGTACATATGGACGAGTGCTTGCATGTTTGTCTGTGTGTGGCTGTGCATAGTAGGGTTGGGTATCGTTTGGTTTTTTTTCGATACCAGTGCCAAATCGATACTTTGAAAACGGTACCGGTGCCAAAACGGTGCCTGAACCGATACTTTTAAGCCACAAAATTATAGTGGATGACTCAAGAATTAATTTTTATTGAACAAAAAATGTTATGCTTAAAATTGAACAATATATTAAACGTTTAAAGTATATACAGGTCGTTCTCAAAAAATTAGCATATTGTGATAAAGTTCATTATTTTCTGTAATGTACTGATAAACATTAGACTTTCATATATTTTAGATTCATTACACACAACTGAAGTAGTTCAAGCCTTTTATTGTTTTAATATTGATGATTGTGGCATACAACTCATGAAAACCCCAAATCCCTATCTAAAAAAATTAGCATATTTCATCCGACCAATAAAAGAAAAGTGTTTTTAATACAAAAAAAGTCAACCTTCAAATAATTATGTTCAGTTTTGCACTCAATACTTGGTCGGGAATCCTTTTGCAGATTCTTGTGTCTTGTGTCTCTAAACTTTCTCTTCACAATATCCCACAGATTCTCTATGGGGTTCAGGTCAGGAGAGTTGGCAGGCCAATTGAGCACAGTAATACCATGGTCAGTAAACCATTTACCAGTGGTTTTGGCACTGTGAGCAGGTGCCAGGTCGTGCTGAAAAATGAAAACTTCATCTCCATAAAGCTTTTTAGCAGATGGAAGCATGAAGTGCTCCAAAATCTCCTGATAGCTAGCTGCATTGACCCTGCCCTTGATAAAACACAGTGGACCAACACCAGCAGCTGACATGGCACCCCAGACCATCACTGACTGTGGGTACTTGACACTGGACTTCAGGCATTTTGGCATTTCCCTCTCCCCAGTCTTCCTCCAGACTCTGGCACCTTGATTTCCGAATGACATGCAAAATTTTCAACCTGTAGCCCATTTCCTGCACACGCCTGTACACGGTGGCTCTGGATGTTTCTACTCCAGACTCAGTCCACTGCTTCCGCAGGTCCCCCAAGGTCTGGAATCGGTCCTTCTCCACAATCTTCCTCAGGGCCCGGTCACCTCTTCTCGTTGTGCAGCGTTTTCTGCCACATTTTTTCCTTCCCACAGACTTCCCACTGAGGCGCCTTGATACAGCACTCTGGGAACAGCCTATTCGTTCAGAAATTTCTTTCTGTGTCTTACCCTCTTGCTTGAGGGTGTCAATGATGGCCTTCTGGACAGCAGTCAGGTCGGCAGTCTTACCCATGATTGCGGTTTTGAGTAATGAACCAGGCTGGGAGTTTTTAAAAGCCTCAGGAATCTTTTGCAGGTGTTTAGAGTTAATTAGTTGATTCAGATGATTAGGTTAATAGCTCGTTTAGAAAACCTTTTCATGATATGCTAATTTTTTTAGATAGGAATTTTGGGTTTTCATGAGCTGTATGCCACAATCATCAATATTAAAACAATAAAAGGCTTGAACTACTTCAGTTGTGTGTAATGAATCTAAAATATATGAAAGTCTAATGTTTATCAGTACATTACAGAAAATAATGAACTTTATCAAAATATGCTAATTTTTTGAGAAGGACCTGTATATGAATATGTAAGCTTCAAATTTTAGCAATTCTTTTGCAGAAATTTCACCATATTTGCCTTTTCTGTCGAAATACGACTCCTTTCCTGACCTATTGCCCTGCACAGGACATGCATAGCCTTCTTTACAATGGTAAATGGGGTCACTGTTGTAGTACTACTAGTACTAGCTAGAAAGCCATACTGTAATTATAAACAGAATCCATGTTACATTAGTTTTTTACAAATCGTTTGACTGTTTGTTAGCATGAATGCAAGATTTGCATTTTGCTATTAACATTACATTATCCTACTACTAACCTGCGGAAAGGCTGCTGTCGGCATCATAATCGGTGACTCCTTTTTGCTACGGTTGGTATGACTGGGACTGGGGTCGTCCACACTGATAGTGGCAGCTGTTGTCCACAAGCTGTTAAACATGGTGCCTCCTTCTGCTTTTAACTTTATTCCGTCTGCCCTCGAATGTTTCATTAGATTTGACGTGTTTCCCCCTTTACATGCAACTGCTGTGAAACATTTGCTGCACGTCGCGGTGCCGGAATCCTTTCTTGTGAAATACAGCCACACTTTCGACCGTTTAGTTTTAGGCATTTTAACGAAAGTTGTTTAATTTAACATGCTAAGCTATCGGTAGACCGCCTGCTGCCGTCAGAGAGAGTGTAACGTTAGTTACTGCATTCACGCGCATCTCGGATGGTCTCTCATTTCCGGATGATTTGTGCTTTTAATTTCTTTAATTTAATCTAATAAACTATTAATCTACAAAAATATATGAATCTAGAGAACAAATATTTCAATCGACAGTTCAGGCATTTAATAGGCACCGAAATGAGGCACCAAAATTCGCGTTCTGTTCCGATCTGGTTTATACCGGTTCTATAGGTACCGGTGCCGTCTTGGCACCGGTGTTCGGTACACAACCCGAGTGCATAGTGTACTGTGTTGGACTTGCATTTCATCCAGTATGTCTCGTTACCTTGTGTGTAGTATTCCTTAGACATTTAATTCGAAAAAATCATGAATAAATGAGGTTCTCAAACTTGCTTTTTCAAGACTTATGGCTGTTTAAGCTCCAGAGGTTCATTACGATTGGTGACATCTGAATGTGTTTTTGTTTATATTCCTTGTCATCTTGATGTAATAAAGTAATGTAATTGTTTCAACTTGTCATGGTACAGTACTGTATGTTCTCTTTTAAATGTAATAGTGCTGTTGAAAGGGCTATTATGGATATTGGTATATAAAACCAGACTTTTGTAGGACAGGATCTCTGTAAGTGGCTCACCTGAGTGGTTTTTAGTGTTCGTACTGAGACTGTCCGAATAAAAAAAAATTATGCATGTGCTACATGGCTACAAAATCTACAAATACGAACTGGTCCTTCTTTGCATTTAATGAGTGCTGTTCCACTTTTTCAAAAGGAACATATTAATTAAAAGCAAAATGATGAACACAGTGTCAAATCTGTGTGCAGAACAGTCGAGGAATTCTGCTACATTGTGTATTTATTAGGCAAGTCAGTATTTTGACCAAATATTGACCTTTATGCATATTTTTTTAACTCAAAGCTGTATAAACCTAAAAGCTTATTGGATTTAAGGATATCAGGTGATGCATATTTGCGTATTATGGGAGAGTGTGGACTAAGGAGATCAACAGCCCTATATTCATTCATTCATTCATTCATTCATTCATTTTCTATACCGCTTAATCCTGTGTTCAGGGTCGCGGGGGACCTGGAGCCTATCCCAGGAGACTTCGGGCACTAGGCGGGGTACACCCTGGACAGGGTGCCAATCCATCGCAGGGCACACACACATACACACACTCACACACCCAATCACACACTACGGGCAATTTGGGAACGCCAATTAGCCTAACCTGCATATCTTTGAACTGTGGGAGGAAACCGGAGTACCCGGAGGAAACCCACCAAGCACGGAGAGAACATGCAAACTCCATGCACACAGAGACGGGAATCGAATCTAGACCCTGGAGGTGCAAGGCGACAGTGCTAACCACTACACCACCGCGCCGCCTACGCCCTATATTAAGGTGTGCGTTATTATTAGGGAGCATCTTTTTCACAGACAAAATGGGCCTAAACGAGACTTAACTGATTCTGAAAAGTCAAAAATGATTAAAAGTCTTTCAGAGGGATACAGAGGGATGCTGAGCCTGTGGTTGCTTGGAGAAGGAAAAATCAACCCTTAAACCTACTGTAATTTTTTTTGGAAACACTTTCTTCAAGCAGTGGTACAGGAAGAAGTCTGCATCTTTCGAGAAGACCATGATATTTATCAGAACACTGCCTCATCACATACATTGAAGTACTCTACTGCATACCTAACCAGTAAAGGCCTTAAAGATAAAAGAATAATGACATGGCCACCTTCCTCACCTGACCTAAATCCTATCAAGATCGTATAGGCCCTTCTTAAACGGGAAACTTACGGTCAAGAAAATCTATTCACGCTGAACAGTGTCTGGGAGCCTGTGGTTGCTGCTGCACAAAGAATTAATCGTCAACAGATCAAGAAACTGACAGACTCCATGAATATATGGAGTATATAGTATACCAATTTTAAAAAATATATCAATAATGTTTATTTATGGGCACTAGTGGCTCAGTGGTAGGTGTTTCTTATGGAGGCAGATCGGTGTCATAAATAATTCACACAAAAAAACACGATGTTCACGTGCGTAACCCAATTCACATGCGTAAAACCCAATTCACGTGCACAAAAAAAAAATATTCACAAAAAACACATTCACGTGCATAAAAAATATACATATTCATAATATGCAATTCACAAATGTACATCTGTGCAAAAAATTTTGTTTAAAACTTACGAGTGCATCATGGGCTGTGCATGTGAAAATCGACTTACGTTTGTGCATATCGCTGGATTTGTGTGTGTGTGTTTTTGAGACTTTGCTGGCACGTTGGAGCGTCATTCGTGCTTTTAGCCAATCAGATGCGGCCTTACTAGTCAGTCAAGCACAGCCCTCCAGGAGCGCTCGAGTAGCTCAGCTTTGCACACCTTTTGCGCAGACGCAGTTAATTACAACAGAAATCAAGTTTTTACCGACTCAAACCAAGAACAGGATGCACGTCTAAGTTATTACTTTATGTCACAGTGTTTAATTAATGAACTTTGCCGAAAATAACAGTTAACCACTTTATCATCTTTATAAACAGTTCCCCTCATTACATGTTTGTCAATCAAGACAGTCACAGTTTTTAATTTGGAGAATAGATGTTTCTCTGGGTTACAGGGTATTCTGATATATCTGAATGCCACCAGATTTGCTTTTATTTCATTAACAGCTCTGTTATTAGGTTCATTAATTAAACATTATGAAATAAAGTAATAACTTAGACGTAAAACTTGATTTCCGTTGTAATTAACTCAGACTGCGCAAAAGGTGTGCAAAGCTGAGCTACTTGAGTGCTCCTGGAGGGCTGTGATTGGCTGACTAGTAAGGTCGCATCTGATTGGCTAAAGAGCACAAATGACGCCAGCAAAGTCTCAAAAAAACACACTCACAAATCCAGCGATATTCACACACGTAAGTCGATTTTCACATGCACAGCCCATGATGCACTCGTAAATTTTAAACATTTGCACAGTTGTACATTTGTGAATTGTATATTATGAATATGTATATTTTTTTAATGCACGTGAATGTGTTTTTTGTGAATATATTTTTTTCGTGCACGTGATTTGGGTTTTACGCATGTGAACATCGTGTTTTTTGTGTGAATTATTTATGACACCGATCTGCCTCCATAGTTTCTCCCACCATGTGGAAGACCCAAGTTCGATTGGCAGCCAATGCCCAAACCCCAGCCACTGGATGCAATGCCAGTCCCAAGCCTGGATCAAATGAGTGGGTTGCGTCAGGAAGGTCGTGTAAAACCTGTGCCAAGCTTGTATGTGTGGATTGGATGGTCCGTTGTGGCGACCCCTTCCCGGACCAACAATAATATTTATTTTAAATTTTTACAGTTGTTTGTATATTATCATCACTTTAACAGATGAAAATAAATTGTTGATTTTTTTGTTCTTGGTTTTCATTCAGCTGTGTAATAATTCTGCCCTATTTTGCTCAACAATCATGCACATATACTCTAGATATTCGCCTAAGAAAGCCAAGACATCATTTAGTTTCTTAAATATTCAGGTTTGAGGTTTATTAACATTTTGGATTGACTGAGATCCCTGCAGTTGTTTAATAATGAAATCAGTCCTCAAAAATACAACTTTCCTAATAATTGTGCACAGAGTGTATGTAAATTGCAAACCTGCGATATTGAGCCCAGAATCATTCATTTAGTATTTGGGCCAAGCACAAAAACACTGGATGACAATATTTACATAAATGTATGTCAATTGTCATAATGTAGGCTTACCTGTACACTATATTTAAGAAAAGTGTTACATCTGGCTAATTATGGGTTGTCCACAAATCCAGAATACAGGAGATTTACAGTATGATTGCCTTGTACAGTCACAGAAGTGGAGACATAGCAGATAGAATTTTGTCTATACATTATATTTTTGGACATTTGCTTATTTAAAATAAAAATGCCCATTAAGATGAATAGATATGTAGTATTATGTGTAGTATTTCTTTCGTGTCTCTTTAGTCATTGCAGAGCAAGCAGGCCTAATGTTCTGGGATGATGTAACTGAGTTACAGTATGAACAGTGGACTGGAGCAAAGAGGAGTGTCTGTCAGAGAAATCCAAGGTTTTCAAACTTGCTAGGAATTCTCTCTGAAACCACACCGGCTCCCCCCTGCTCTGACAGCTTTTTAATTTCGAATTATTAAGTCCTCAATAGCACACATCTGACACCAGTCCAACGAAGATGAACGTTTCCCACTGGAGCACCAGATGTCTAATGCACTTGTACAGCCACATGCGCACACACACACAAACACACACACACACACACGCCAAATGTTTGCAAACACACACACACACTCAAACAAACAGACTTTTGCCATTAGGAGGTCACATACTGTAGATAACATAGTAATGAGTGAATTCCACTTTCTGTGCGGTCCTGTGCTAGGCAACCTGCAGGCACTCTGAGTAAGAGGTCATTGTCTTAATGAGTCTAACGACAGTATAACAGGCCATCTACATTCTCCCTCCTCTTACATTGTCTCACTTCACTAGGCATCCTCCTACCCTCCTACTCTTAATGAGTATGGGTGCATTCCTGAGAGGAACACAAAAGGTTTGAGAGGGTGGGGATGAAATCGCATGAGTAACTGCCCATGGTAAGTGCACAGGCCACGGAGGTTGCCTGATATATCAGAAGCCATAGCTCTTCTGCGTTCTGGCCCAGTAACCTTGGTGCTTGACAGCCTGCCAAGCAGGAGGCACAGCCTATTGATTTACAGAAGCTGGTTTAGTGAGCTACAGTAGTGTGTGTCTCTGTGTATGACTTTGAGCAAGGTGTACTGTTCACTGGTATTTACTCATAGGAGAAAATTGTAATGAATTATGTGTATGTGTGTCTTTCTGTGTGCAACCTTTTTTATACTTTGGTAGTAACTTAAACAATGCTGCAAGAAAAAAAAACAATCTACAGCTAAAACAATGAAAAAATATCGATTTATAAATGGGGTCTTGAGAAAATTGTGCTTTTGCGTTATTCATTAATTTTACATATTTTTAGCAATAATATTACTTTAATGGGAAGATGGGATTTTGTGTCCTACTGTTTTAAAAGAAGAGTGTACTATCCATGCATTTTTTTTGTCTTTTCACCATTCTGACACACTGCACTGGAGAAGAACATTAACAATAGAAATGGACTAATTTCCCAGTACTGTATATACAGTGAAAAAGTGTTTGCTCCCTTACTGATTTCTTATTTTTTTGCATGGTTGTTACATTTTAATGTTTCAGAACATCAAACAAATTATAATATTAGTCAAATATAACACAAGTAAACACATCATGCAGTTTTTAAATGAAGGTTTTTATTATTAAGGGAAAACAAAATCCCAAAACTACATACAGCCCTGTGTGTCTCTTATTACAGTTAGTGTTTTAATTTTAAAAACCTGTCATCTAGAATTCAAAACTAGTTTCAGACACGACTTGTAACAATAGTTATGCTGTTGATGGAAGATTTTAAGGGACCTTGTCATTTTGTTTATCCAAAAAGTTTTGGAATTCCAGCCCAGCAGAAATTCTTGGTTGGCAAAACCTTGGGGCAACATTACAGATATTTGTTGTAGGATGTAATGAAGTAAAAATGAATCGTATCCATTAGTAAAACTTAAGTAATGTTAGATGTGTGCAAACTGCACTGTCTTAGTGTGACGTCTTAATCTTGATCAATATCATTCACTGATTTTCCACCTACTGTACGTGTTAATCACCTTTTGTTTCACTTCCAATCAATACAGTACATCTCCTTTCTGTTGCTATTTCTAGTCCTGGTTTTACAATTGAGCCATTTCTTATTAAAAAGTCATTGCAGACTCACAGTGCTTTAGATGAGCAACACGTCTCTACAAGACTTTTTTTTTTTTTTGCAATATGTGTGCATGCGTTTTTCTGTAAAGGCTAAAACTGCATGGCCTTCGGTCCAATTCGCTGCTACTACTGTAAGTTGAGTTCTACGAGAGCAGTAAATGCTGAGTCAAAGTGCTCAGTCTTATGTCTTTAATAATTCACTTGTGCATTGCCTGGTGTTAAGCACTGTTAATGAGTCGAAGCCTAAGCCTACCCTCTTCATGCTGTAATTGGCTCTGCATGTGTGTCCAACCCTGCTGAAATCCACAACCAGCACTAACTCACAATTATACTGATTGTGGAGAAATCAAGTCATCTGTGTGTATAGGTGTGTTTTGTGATTATACTGTGTCATTATAGGCTGCTGTGATTAGAACAAAACCTCTTAGAATCAATTGTAAAAATAATAATGACTATAATCAGTTACTGTATTTGGTGTTTCTTTACAGTACATTGCAGCAATTCTACATCACACTGCGGATATTAGCCTTGACTTTATGTACCAAAGATGGGATCAATAGAAAAGGTTCCCAAGCAACAAGAAGTATTAGGTAACACTGATATGCGCTAGTGATTTATCTTGCCTTTGCTAGAGCACACGGTTCCCATATTGGTACAGTAATGTATATTGTGTATACAGAGACATTTGAGTTCTTTGCCAAACAATTCTGACATTTTAAGAGCGGTTACAGCAATGCTCTTGCATTTTTAACCTTCCTAATACCGTAAACAGACAAAACACCACACAAAAGCAAAACCGGGAAATCCTGTTTACTCCAAATGAAAATTGTAATGTGAGTATTGTATTGTCAGTTCATATTTATGCAAAATATATATTTAAAATTTTTTTGTGCTAATTGTTATTTTTTAATATATATTTGAAAAATCCACCAGGTGTTTAGTTACTGCCATTTCATAGACATTAGCTAATATGTTTTGTTGTCTCCTTTTAATGGCCCATTCTTCCTCCTTATAATTAATTTTGGTATCAATTAGTTCGAGTACATCTCCCAGTCACATGTGCCACCCTGCTACATCTGTCATTAGACGCTTTGTTTGAAGAAAACAAATCTAGCCTGAAATAAACATTGAAGTGCCACAGATTTCACCAGGTTGCTTTTAGAAAATTTTTATTGCATTGCCATAAGATCTGAACGTCTTTCATCTTGAAATCATTGTAGCTTTAAACTCTGTGGCAGGTGTGAATGTGATTGTTTTGAGGACGCTGCAATGTGAGTGTTGGCAACCAAGGTGGCTCTCCTATAGATATTTTATACAGTAGATGGGATAAACCCAGCGTACTGCTTTAGCGACAGTGGTTAAGCAGCACCCCATATATACAGTGGTGTGAAAAACTATTTGCCCCCTCCTGATTTCTTATTCTTTTGCATGTTTGTCACACTTAAATGTTTCTGATCATCAAACACATTTAACTGTTAGTCAAAGATAACACAAGTAAACACAAAATGCAGTTTTTAAATGAGGGGTTTTATTATTTAGGGAGAAAAAAAATCCAAACCTACATGGCCCTGTGTGAAAAAGTAATTGCCCCCTGAACCTAATAACTGGTTGGGCCACCCTTAGCAGCAATAACTGCAATCAAGCGTTTGCGATAACTTGCAACGAGTCTTTTACAGCGCTCTGGAGGAATTTTGGCCCACTCATCTTTGCAGAATTGTTGTAATTCAGCTTTATTTGAGGGTTTTCTAGCATGAACCGCCTTTTTAAGGTCATGCCACAACATCTCAATAGGATTCAGGTCAGGACTTTGACTAGGCCACTCCAAAGTCTTCATTTTGTTTTTCTTCAGCCATTCAGAGGTGGATTTGCTGGTGTGTTTTGGGTCATTGTCCTGCTGCAGCACCCAAGATCGCTTCAGCTTGAGTTGACAAACAGATGGCCGGGCATTTTGGTAGACAGTAGAATTCATGGTTCCATCTATCACAGCAAGCCTTCCAGGTCCTGAAGCAGCAAAACAACCCCAGACCATCACACTACCACCACCATATTTTACTGTTGGTATGATGTTCTTTTTCTGAAATGCTGTGTTACTTTTACGCCAGATGTAACGGGACACGCACCTTCCAAAAAGTTCAACTTCTGTCTCGTCGGTCCACAAAGTATTTTCCCCAAAGTCTTGGCAATCATTGAGATGCTTTTTAGCAAAATTGAGACGAGCCTTAATGTTCTTTGTGCTTAAAAGTGGTTTGCGCCTTGGAAATCTGCCATGCAGGCTGTTTTTGCCCAGTCTCTTTCTTATGGTGGAGTCGTGAACACTGACCTTAATTGAGGCAAGTGAGGCCTGCAGTTCTTTAGATGTTGTCCTGGGGCCTTTTGTGGCCTCTCGGATGAGTTGTCTCTGCGCTCTTGGGGTAATTTTGGTCGGCCGGCCACTCCTGGGAAGGTTCACCACTGTTCCATGTTTTTGCCATTTGTGGATAATGGCTCTCACTGTGGTTCGCTGGAGTCCCAAAGCTTTAGAAATGGCTTTATAACCTTTACCAGACTGATAGATCTCAATTACTTTTGTTCTCATTTGTTCCTGAATTTCTTTGGATCTTGGCATGATGTCTAGCTTTTGAGGTGCTTTTGGTCTACTTCTCTGTGTCAGGTAGCTCCTATTTAAGTGATTTCTTGATTGAAACAGGTGTGGTAGTAATCAGGCCTGGGGGTGACTACAGAAATTGAACTCAGGTGTGATAAACCACAGTTACAGTGGTGTGAAAAACTATTTGCCCCCTTCCTGATTTCTTATTCTATGTTTGTCACACTTAAATGTTTCTGCTCATCAAAAACCGTTAACTATTAGTCAAAGATAACATAATTGAACACAAAATGCAGTTTTTAAATGAAGGTTTACGCTATTAAGGGAGAAAAAAACCTCCAAATCTACATGGCCCTGTGTGAAAAAGTGATTGCCCCCCTTGTTAAAAAATAACTTAACTGTGGTTTATCACACATGAGTTCAATTTCTGTAGTCACCCCCAGGCCTGATTACTGCCACACCTGTTTCAATCAAGAAATCACTTAAATAGGAGCTACCTGACACAGCGAAGTAGACCAAAAGCACCTCAAAAGCTAGACATCATGCCAAGATCCAAAGAAATTCAGGAACAAATGAGAACAAAAGTAATTGAGACCTATCAGTCTGGTAAAGGTTATAAAGCCATTTCTAAAGCTTTGGGACTCCAGCGAACCACAGTGAGAGCCATTATCCACAAATGGCAAAAACATGGAACAGTGGTGAACCTTCCCAGGAGTGGCCACCGACCAAAATTACCCCAAGAGCGCAGAGACAACTCATCCGAGAGGCCAGAAAAGACCCCAGGACAACATCTAAAGAACTGCAGGCCTCACTTGCCTCAATTAAGGTCAGTGTTCACGACTCCACCAAAAGAAAGAGACTGGGCAAAAACGGCCTGCATGGCAGATTTCCAAGGCGCAAACCACTTTTAAGCAAAAAGAACATTAAGGCTCGTCTCAATTTTGCTAAAAAACATCTCAATGATTGCCAAGACTTTTGGGAAAATACCTTGTGGACCGACAAGACAAAAGTTGAACTTTTTGGAAGGTGTGTGTCCCGTTACATCTGGTGTAAAAGTAACACAGCATTTCAGAAAAAGAACATCATACCAACAGTAAAATATGGTGGTGGTAGTGTGATGGTCTGGGGTTGTTTTGCTGCTTCAGGACCTGGAAGGCTTGCTGTGATAGATGGAACCATGAATTCTACTGTCTACCAAAAAATCCTGAAGGAGAATGTCCGGCCATCTGTTCGTCAACTCAAGCTGAAGCGATCTTGGGTGCTGCAGCAGGACAATGACCCAAAACACATCAGCAAATCCACCTCTGAATGGCTGAAGAAAAACAAAATGAAGACTTTGGAGTGGCCTAGTCAAAGTCCTGACCTGAATCCTATTGAGATGTTGTGGCATGACCTTAAAAAGGCGGTTCATGCTAGAAAACCCTCAAATAAAGCTGAATTACAACAATTCTGCAAAGATGAGTGGGCCAAAATTCCTCCAGAGCGCTGTAAAAGACTCGTTGCAAGTTATCGCAAACGCTTGATTGCAGTTATTGCTGCTAAGGATGGCCCAACCAGTTATTAGGTTCAGGGGGCAATTACTTTTTCACACAGGGCCATGTAGGTTTGGATTTTTTTTCTTCCTAAATAATAAAACCCCTCATTTAAAAACTGCATTTTGTGTTTACTTGTGTTATCTTTGACTAATAGTTAAATGTGTTTGATGATCAGAAACATTTTGTGTGACAAACATGCAAAAGAATAAGAAATCAGGAGGGGGGCAAATAGTTTTTCACACCACTGTAAGTAATTTTTTTAACAAGGGGGGCAATCACTTTTTCACACAGGGCCATGTAGATTTTGAGTTTTTTTTCTCCCTTAATAACGTAAACCTTCATTTAAAAACTGCATTTTGTGTTCAATTATGTTATCTTTGACTAATAGTTAACGGTTTTTGATGAGCAGAAACATTTAAGTTTGACAAACGTGCAAAAGAATAAGAAATCAGGAAGGTGGCAAATAGTTTTTCACACCACTGTACAAATAATAATATATATTTACAAATAATAAAACTGTAAAGCTGGCGTCTATATATTGATGACTTTTGCAGAAAAATTATTTTGGGGGACGTAAGTTGAGTAACAGAACACACAAAGATGGTTTTTGGAATTTTTGTCTGTGTGTTAATTTTTCACTCACTCACTCACTCACTCACTCATCATCTATGCCGCTTTGTCCTGTATTCAGGGTCATGGGGTTCCTGGAGCCTATCCCAGGAGACTTGGGGCACGAGGTGGGGTATACACCCTGGACAGGGTGCCAATTCACATACATTCTGTACACATACATTTTATCCTAAAAATATAGGTATCCATTTATTTCTTGCATGTCTATGTACAGATCTAGGGGCAACAATTAGGTTAAAACAAAGTAAATAATTTCTTTAAGGGAATATGCTGTGATACCTACAGTACCTAGAATGGTTAAGAGAGAATGACTGTTTTCCACATGTGCCTGAGTGACGATTAACTGATGTTATATCTGCGTCAGAACCAGAGTAGTGCGTCATTTCACTGAGTTATTTATAAATAGCTGATAAGACTGTTTTAGCAGTTGCAGGACTGTTCGAGAGAGTGTAACTGATACCTCACCCCAAACCAGGTGTGGTTTATTTGGAGTGCTCAACAGAGGGAAAAAAATAGAAAGGTAATGTCATATGGTTTGTACCACGTTATACAGCTTAACTGTTTTTCACTTATTATTATTTATTAGCAAAAATAACAATATAAAAACGCATTAACATTAATAATAATCATAATATTAAGGTCAGAAACTGGTGTTTGCGATCCAGGTTTGTAGAATAATGTTATGAGTGTTAAGGCTATGTGTGTGCTCTGGCAGATGGACTTGAGACACTGTGTTTCCACTGGCTGAAGCGGGGAGCTGTAGTGATGCCAGTCCTTTGTTACTGCTTTCGTGCCTCACAGCGCCCCAACTGGCCAGCCTGATCAGTGCCAAATATAGCTGCAGCACAGGGGAGCACAGCATGGCTCTCTCCTCCCTCCATCAGCACCCGCAGCTTGGCATTATTGACATCCACTACACAGGACATGTCTGTCAGCTCACAGCACAGGTGGGGGCTCAGGGACTGGAAAAGACGGTGATTTAGCCTGCTGATATAGGCTTGCAATTTCTTACTGTGTGTGTGTGTTTGTGTGTGTGTGTTGGGGAATGGTTGCAGGCATATGGTGGAGTGGGAGGTACTGTAAACTGCTATTCATATATTGTACTGTATGTGCAATGTGGAAATAACAAAATGTTACAATAATAGTGTGTTAAATATTATTCCCTTTCACCCAACAAAAGTATTTATTCTATAAAACTCCACTTTTCAAGTTAGGCATCAAGATTTCAGCTAGCTTTGTTTCAGAATAAAAATGTTTTTGGTCCAAAACAAGAATCTGCCAACTTCAAGGGCTAGAGATGTCATTATTTTATCATGCTGGCAGTCTTTTTCTGTCTTTTCTTTTTCAGTCTTTAGAGTCCATGTGACTGTCCTGGAAATTGTGTAATGATTGAAAAAAAAAACCCACATAACTAAAATGAATGGTGTTGAAAGACTTTGCAGAAAGCAAAGCAGCTTTACAGAAATCTAGATATAAAATTACGAGTCAAGTCTTAATAAGACTGCTAGGTTATGCAGCGGCAGCCAATAGTATTGAGACAAAAATGAAAGTCAATGTTTTAATGATGTTCACGAATTAAGATAACAAGAATAATTTGTTATATTATGCAAATAAATTAATATACAACAATCAATATTTTGTATGAAGATCATTATTCTCCAAAACCTGCTGAATCCGTCTGGGCATACTGCAGTGGTTCTCAAACTTTTTCTGTCATTACCCACTTAAGGGGGTGAGCGAATTTTCAAGCCCCACTTGTCAACAAAATAATAACGAAATCGGCCAAGTTTACTGTTTATTGAAATATCAATTTCTAAACCAATAAGATCAAACAACACCAAGTTCAAAATAGATAAAATACACGTGCAATTGTAATAAAAGGCTTACGTTGTCACTTATCTTTGCATAATTGACCCCATGTTTATTAGCTGCTCAGCAATCGTTTGTAGTTTTTTTGCACTGGCCAATTCTGTATGAAGCCATTTGTGCTTTGCTGTCCACTGATTCAGATGTTACCATGCGATTCTCCTGCTGTCTGTATTCTGTCAGCTTTCTTTGAAAGAAATCTAGTGGCTTATTAACGTGACTGGAGTGTGTTGTCTCTAAGTGTCTTCCTAATTTGTTGGGTCTCATCCGGTCTGCTGCCGGTGGTATAAGACACAAAACACACACGGGTCTCTCTTCTGCCCCCACCATCCCCACCATGAATCCAAGCTCAAGTTAGGCTTCATTAGGGGTGGGCAATATAACCAAAATCTTGATCACAATTGCTATATCACAATATAGCAATTTGTATCTGAAAATACATAAATAGAAATTCAAACACAAAGAAACTGTTTTACATAATGTAATTTTATTTAAACTGTGAATTGCTGAGGTTTGCCGCATTTTTGTACTTTGGTCATATTCGTTTGGATGCTTGGATTTCAGATGATAGAAGAGGTTTAACGTGTTTCCACCACTTGTTAAAACAGTGAACTTGCGTACCTTCCAAATCACGTTCATCTCATTCGTATCACTTTTCTTATACCCAAACCAATTCCACACCACAGACGATGCAGCTTTTTTCTTTACAATCTCCTCGTTGTTGGTTTCATCACATGTAAGCAAACTCACTGCTGCTGCAGCGTCTTCTTCCATTGTCGAAGTGTATGTGAAGCCAAACACATCAAAAGTGGGACGAAACCGCAGCACCGATTGAACCAAATATCTGCGCAAATACAGCGCAGCACGACTATCTGGATAACGCAGTGATGATCTGGTTTATTCGCGCAGCCCGGTGGATCGCGCAGCGCCGCTCGAATCACAAACATGCGCGACCCACTGTGTTTTATTTAAAAACAATTAAAAATGTCAGGACTGTTTAATATTGTTTCCGCCTTGCCATGCCTGGTTTGTACGTGCGCATCCCAGCGGGGTAAAATGTATTTTGATGGTCGGCGCGGTTTATTTCTGTCAGTGTTGCGCAGCGCTGCCCAGTGGGTCGCGCAGGTTTGTGATTCGAGCAGCGCTGCTCAAGTTGGACCGACGTTAAACCATTATTGATGCACTATATGGTTCCACTTTTTATCCCGGCCCACAACTGATGTTACTTTAAATTTACTTGTATTAATGATCCATTTATTTGTGTGTGATTGTTTAGTTTTTTCCTATTATTTTCCACTAATTTCCTCCCGTTCATTGCGCCGCACCTGTCATGTCTGTATTCCCCACTAGTGGGGCGCGCCCCACACTTTGAGAACCACTGGCATAGAGTGACACGCTGGTGTCATAAGCTAAATTGCTTCATTAAGATGGTTTCTTGAATAACACTACTTTCTTCACCATTGCCCAATGGTTTTCTGTTGGGTTATACAGTAAGTCTAGTGATGACCCAGGCCATGGCTTTTTTCAGTTAATTAGCACAACTCTTCAGCCAGATAGGATGGGACTAATTCCTGAAATGCAGAGCACATTTTGTCTTAATACTTTTACCCATGAGTGTAGTACAGTACTGTATCTGACATCGGATTGCAGACTGTTTTCTGAATGAGACGATAAATTCCTTGATTGGTGCTGCTGTTTTGACACATCTGGATATGTAATGGTTCAGTGCATCATCTGGTGAAAATAGCAATTTCCTAAAAAACGGTTCACAGGTTCTTTGATTAAGTACGAGCTCTGACACCATACCACTGTCTAATTACTCAGATAGTATTTGCAGTTATAAACCAAACTTTGTTCTCACTCTGAGACTCCTTGTGATCTGTTTCTGTACTTGTGGGGTCTTTACAGACTTACTGACTGTTCTTACTCTGATTAGCTTATTGGGACGGTTGATTAATCAACCACCCCATTTTTGCTTCCTTCAAAGAATATATAAAATAGAATCAAACAATTGCTTAAACTGTTCCTTTTTACCTAAATTAACCGTTAAATCCTAATTTAACCATTTTAATCCAACAAGTGAGCAAAGTATTTATGTAAAATCCCGAAAGGGTATGCACATGCTCTTTCATATTTTTAAAAGTAATGTTAAAAGTATTTACCCTTTAAGAGCATATGCATGCTTTTACCATTTACTACACCCCACTGAGAGGAAGCAGATGTTTGGGAGAAAGCGATAAAGTAAAAATGGATAGATAGAGAGGCTAAAAAGGTGTTCAGAAATTTAAGGAAAGGTGCTTGATGCCTAACTATTTCAAATCACACACACACACACACACACACACACACACACACACACACACACACACACACACACACACACACACACACGTCGGCTGTGAACAAGCCAGAAGAGAATTTAATATTTGATAAGCTAATTAAGGTGTGTGTGTGTGTGTGTGTGTGTGTGCTCGATAATGATTTATGTTTCTCTATGATCTAAAGCAGCGTGTAAATAATTTTGTATCCAAGTCACCTGCTCCTGTGCAGGCTGGAAATGTTACATAATCTCAGCCCTTCAAGGAATTTCTGCACTAATTGAAAATAACAAAGGCGTGTTCTGACCTTATGGGAAATGTTGCTGTGGTGTTGTGGTGGTCACCAGTGTGTGTGTGTGTGTGTGTGTGTGTGTGTGTGTGTGTGTGTGAGAGAGAGAGAGAGAGAGAGAGAGATGTTTCTACAATGTCACTAAAACCAACAATCACCATGTGATATTTTAGTGCAACAAATCTAATGTTGGCGCCACGGTGGTGTAGTGGTTAGCACTGTCGTCTTGCACCTCCAGGGTCTGGGTTCGATTCCCCGGCCAGGCTCGATTCCTGTCTCTGTGTGCATGGAGTTTGCATGTTCTCCCCGTGCTTAGTGGGTTTCCTCCGGGTACTCCGGTTTCCTCTCACAGTCCAAAGATATGCAGGTTAGGCTAATTGGCATTCCCAAATTGCCCGTAGTGTGTGAATGGGTGTGTGAGTGTGTGTATGTGTGTGTGCCCTGCGATGGATCGCGACCCTGAACAGGATTAAGCGGTATAGAAAATGAATGAAATCTAATGTTATGATTGGCTGTGGGTTGTACATCTGGGATTTGTATGAACTTGTACACTATTATATTAAGTCGTGTCTCTCTGTGGTATTCATAATCAAGTCAGATTTTGAGTGTAAATGGTAGTTTTTAGTCTCCTGCGAAGGATGGAAAAAGCACTTCAGAGACAGCAGGAGTAGTTCAGAAAGTCATTTCCCAAAATGAAATTGTCCACAGTAATGCGTTAATGGGCCTAGGGCTTGCAGGAGCTTCTACTCTTCTACTCTTAAAAAAGAGGTGAAGGAAGAGGATATGAGGAGAGGATATCTGTGATGCAGTGCTAGAAATGTTGACTGGAAAATGTATTAAGTTAATCACTTTCAATGTCGCATTGTTCCCTTTTAAATCAAGTGCTGCACATTAATATATAAGTATTGTTACGTATGTATAGTTCCTTGATTCTGCAAAAGAGAGTATAAATATGAAGGATGAAGAGCCTCACATCGAACATGTTCTACTCAACTGACTGGTCTTGGTTGGTTGACACCAGAATGGAAGGTGCTGTTCTGCCTCAGAACAGTGAGTTGAGTCGCCCCACCCCTTCTGTGCATGAGGTGGAGCTGACCATGGTGCTGAGGATTTCTCTGCTTGGATCATTGCAAGATAGTAAGAGGCGCTGGTTCTATGCCTGCCGCCACAGTACAAACATGCATACAGTAATGTGCAAAAGGCTTTAGCTATTGTTTTTTGTTTAGTTTTTTTTCTCCATACTTTGCTTCCAAAGAGCCAGAATGTCTTGTATTTACTGTAGTCTTGACTAAAAGTTCTCTATTCTTTCTGAAAGATTTTTTTGGACTCTCATTTTCACTACAGTCCCTATGAATCCCTATGACTTATAAATCATTCAACCATAAAAAAAAGTCTGGTGATGACAGATGATCAGGCTGGTGGTTAGTATACTGGTGATGCTGAATGCTGAGTGGTTGGACGAGACGAGAGGGAAATGAGGTTGCTGCGTAGGTTGTTACATACATTAAACAACCAATTTTTAAATTCTTTTAAAATCTTTAGGAATTTTCTTGCCTGTTGCAGCAAAATATTTGTTCCCATTTCTTTTTATTTTATCTACAATTAAATGAATGAACCAGAAACACTGGAGCAGTAGCATTTGTAGTAAAAACTGTATTTGTAGCATTTGTGGAGTGAGCCCATAGAAAAGGCTTCTCTCTGCCAAGTTTCTAAAATGTGTAGCTGTCCAGTTATGAGGGAGATTTGTTGCAAAAAAAACAAAAAAACATTGTCATATCACACAAATGCAACTGGACAATCTCAATCTGTTGTCTAATGTTTTCAAGCAGCCCAACCTCAGCAGTGACTGTGTATGTGTGTCTGTACTTTTACATATCAATGGCTTTGAATGTTGAATGTAGCATAAGTCTCTTATTGGTTTGAGAACATTTTCTATACAGTAATAGGCTAAATAAAACACCAGAGACTCCTTATTAGAGCACTATCCTAGCAAAAGGTGGAAGAGTCCTTTTGTATAGATGGGGACAAAAGAGGCTGCTAGAGAAGAAAATTAATTAGCAGTCTTACAGATAAACAACGTCCCAGTGGCGGTTTGCCCTCTTTTATTAATTACTTTTCTGCTTATTTCACCTCTCTATGTGTCTTTCTCTCTCTGTCTTCTTCACTTTCTCTCGAATACAGACCTTTGGGAGACGAGGTAGGCTTACCTAAAATTACCATGTGCATGCGAGGGAGAGTTATTTCCAAAAGAGAGCTCAGCTTATGCTTTATGTTCCATGCAAAGTTTTCGACTTGCAGAATATGCAGCGCAGAGAATACCAGCGGATATGCACACTGCTTTTATTATTTGCACAGATAAGGCGACTCTTGTATACTCAGCTGAACCATTTCTATCTCAGGATGAGCCTGGCGGTATGACTTTGACACGAATGAGACAAAACACTGAACAACACAGAGGGAAGACCTAATGTTTGCTATCACATACAGTAAAGGTGTGAGCTCTCGCTCAGAAACACACACACACACACTCACACCTACAGACCTGACTATAAATGAAAGCCACAGGTTTGTCTGTCAGTTTTATTCTGGTCTCTTACAGGCATGTGGGAGCTGTTATGGTTAGTGTGTTAGCGTGATAAGCCTCCTCCTGCGTGTACACGGTACACTGAGCTAATGTAGTTTGGCTTCAGGAACAACCCACTCAGATAATTTGACACTCCAAATTGTGTGTATATGTGTCTGTGAATGTATTTGATAATTGCGGTAATAGCAAGTTCCTCACTAACTGTGACTCAGGTTCTATTTATAGATGGTGGACATGGTGCTAATTCGTCTCCTTCCCCTGTGCGGTGGATTTCATGAGCTCTCAGCTCCTATAAAATTCCTAACGACCTGAAGAGGATTAGTAGAAAAAAAAGTTAAAGCTTGGTGATGAGCTTTCACTTGCATGCCCATCCCACTTTCTCAAGAATGTTTACAAGTTCACAAATTATGATTAGCTATGAGTATGTCATAGGGTAAGATGGTGGCTTGTGTAATGATTTGTAGGTGAAACTACACATTTTTTTGACTCTGCTGTAGGTCCACAGATGTTTCTGTAGCCCTGTCCATGGGCATTCTTGGTGATTACTGGTCTTCCATGGAGACCTACGGCAGGGCTATGCCTTAACTTTGGTATAACAGTAGCACCTTCAAATGGCTATAAAAAGCTACAACTACAGTAGGTTAGAAAAACTCGAGACCCCAGAGAAAACCAGGACACTGTTTTTATTATTTAATACACATAATTCAATACATGTAATTTAATATGAAGAAATAAGGGTTGGCTCAAGACTTTTGCACAGAACTGTATATTTAGGGGTGGCATGGTGGTGTAGTGGTTAGCACTGTAGCCTTGTACCTCCAGGGTACGGGTTTGTTTCCCGGCCAGGCTCAATGCAGGTTAGGCTAATTGGCGTTCCCAAAAATTCTGTAGTGTGTGAATGGGTGTGTGAGTGTGTGTATGTGTGTGTGCCCTGCCTTGTGCCCTAAGCTTCCTGTGATAGGCTCCAGGTTCAGCGACCCTGAATACAGGATAAAGTGGTATAGAAGATGAGGGAGTGAATGAATGAGTGTATATTTAGGTATAATATATATGTAAAGTTCCATTTGTACTGTACTGTAGGTACTGTAGGTTAACTCCCAATTTAACTCCCAAACAGAGATCAGCTGATTAAATTATCATCTGGTCCCTTGATGCAGCAGCAGCAGCAGCACTGTGTGAGTAGAATAGTTTGGTGCAGCAGGAGTGTTCCCTTGGAGGGGAGATTTGCTGAAAGAAAGAGAAATATATACAGTAGAAGGTTAATACTGTAGCTATTATATGCTTCTTTTATTCCCTTATTCATGTACTGTAAGACTTAATTTACTGTACTCTTCCTTATTCCTCATTTACTGCAAACTCACTCTGGATTTGACTGGGACTATTCTTTTGGTATTAGGTGTCTCATGATTCTGATGCTCTTTGTTTACTGCAATATGAGTTTCTGACCTCTGTGAAGGGCATTTCCTCCACTCGATCTTGCTGAGGGCAATAATTCATGGGATGAATTAGTTTTCTTTTTTTTTCTGTGCTGGATACTGATGATTGACTTTTATTAGGGCTAGCAGACATTTATTGGGTGATTTGCAGTGTGCACAGAGGCCTGGAGCATTGAATTTGTGAGCTCAGCACTCAGAACAGAGCTGAGCAGTGATAGGCCGAGAAGTGTAAACCAGTGACAGAGCCTTGCAGCTGCTGGTGGCTTGAATGTGTTTCTCATCTAAAGAAAAAAAACATGAATGAGTTATGATGAAGCCTATACGGTATGTACACACAGGCATGCAGAATCTCTGGCACGAATGAAAAGTATCTCTGTATACAGTACATTCACCACAGAGTAAAAGAAAAAAGAGAAAGATATAACTGACAATATTGTCTATTACGGACTGGAATAAAACAATTTCAACTTATACTTATGATATAGCAGGAGGAGTGAGAAATGTAGGGAACTGTAAGAAACATGTTTTTTTGGTATATTAATTTAATTTAAAATGACTTGTCTGGTGTCTCTTGTGAAACAGTGAATGGTTTCTGATCATTGCAGGAGAGCAAAGCAAACTGTGTTTTAGTCAAGGAAAATAAGATGGTCTTTCGGTACAATTTTTGCTTTCTGTTGAAAATGTAGAGATCATGTGCTGAATGTGTGAAGGTTGGCAGGCGTTAAATGCTTATTTACACATTTATGCTATGAAGTTATAAAACATGGACTGAAACGGAAAAGCAGTTAAGGTTATGTCCACATTATCCCTACCAAGTTATACCTGTGACAAATATACCTATAGTTCCTTAGAAATTGCTATTTGCTTTAATTATCAATGGGAAATGTGATCTCTAATATAAAATCTGATGTCTCATATGATCTCGAATATATACTGTATATATACAGTGGCTTGCAAAAGTATTCGGCCCCCTTGAACTTTTCCACATTTTGTCACATTACAGCCACAAACATGAATCAATTTCATTGGAATTCCACGTGAATGACCAATACAAAGTGGTGTACACGTGAGAAGTGGAATGAAAATCATACATGATTAGAAACATTTTTTACAAATAAATAACTGTAAAGTGGGGTGTGCGTAATTATTCAGCCCCCTTTGGTCTGAGTGCAGTCAGTTGCCCATAGACATTGCCTGATGAGTGCTAATGACTAAATAGAGTGCTCCTGTGTATAATCTAATGTCAGTACAAATACAGCTGCTCTGTGACGGCCTCAGAGGTTGTCTAAAAGAATATTGGGAGCAACAACACCATGAAATCATGTATGATTTTTGTTCCACTTCTCACGTGTACACCACTTTGTATTGCTCTTTCACGTGGAATTCCAATAAAATTGATTCATGTTTGTGGCTGTAATGTGACAAAATGTGGAAAAGTTCAAGGGGCCGAATACATTTGCAAGCCACTGTATATATTATTCCAGTTCCTAAATAGTGCAACAGAAAAGCCTTTGCCCCATAGGTGGGATATTCTGAGCTTGAGTCCCTAAGGACACCTTAGCCATCGGTGGTCAGGAGTCTAAGGGAGTAAAATTGGTCAGGCTTTCAGGGAGTGAGGGGTGTCCCCTGTCAATCAAAGTAAGACTATGTGGTTGTCTGCAAGCTTATGCTTATGGAACATTCCAGGTACAGTAGTTGATGTGTCATCCAAAGCCATTTGAAAAGATGCACTGGCTTCATATGGAGGGGTTAAAGTTTTTTAAATTCTTTCCAGTACTATTTAACCAAAAGGTGAACAGAATAAACCATGGAGGTGGTGGACAGAAATCTCATGAATTTCTTTTAACACCTACACTTTTTCTACTTTAGAATACTCACTCACTCACTCACACATCATCTTTACCACTTTATCCTGTATTCAGAATCGCGGAGGGCCTGGAGCCCATCCAAGAAGACTTAGGGCATTAGGCAGGGTACTGTACACAATCCATCCACACTCACACACTCATTTACACACTAAGGGCAACTTGGGAACGCCAATAAGCCTAATGTGCATGTCTCTGGACTGTGGGAGGAAACCAGAGTACACAGAGGAAACCCACCAAACACAGGAGAACATGCAAACTCCATGCACAACAGTACATGATACCAGACCATATTAGCTTTAAAAAAATTTAATACTACTTTTTAGTAGAAACTACTATTCATGTTTTTACAACAAGGAAATCATATTTTAGTTCTCACCTTGCCTGGTTTGTAACTATTGTGCAATGGGGTAAATAGCTAGTGGAAGGAAATGGAACACGCTAGCAAATAATACTGTTTGTAGGAAAACTGAAAGCGAATATGAATTGAATGCTTTCAGTCCTCGTAATGCAAACGACAAAGCAAAACACAGTTTGTACCCACAGTGGGTAAACATTGATGATAAATGATAACTTTCTGCCTGTGTCAATTTATACTGCTGTATACTGTAAGTAGAGATGCTGTTTTGTCATGATATGTTTGTCAAGAGTGTCCGTATACCAGTATGACATTGCATACTTTTACTGTAGGAGACAAACATTTAAGAAATAATTTTAAAATCATTTTGTTGTTTTGATGATCACGTTGGTCTAATGCTACTTGTGCAGAATTGCATTAACAAGGACACATAGCTGAACAAGGACAGCTGTGTGACAGTAAGCTCATAAAAGCTTAAGGGGCTTGAGCCCCACACACACACACATACACACGCACACGCACGCACACACACACACACACATACACACACACACACACTCAGCTGAAGAGCTTTACTACAGCATTGACATAGGAAGTAGGAAAATTATACACACCACTGCCCTTAAACATAAATATGTATGTGGATACACTGTGGCTCATGTTCAACCATTTCGAATCTATTTATAGTGTTTATAGATGTGAATGTAAGATAATGCCTCAGACATAAGCTCATCTAAAACTCATACCAAGTGATAATCATACAAAATGATAGCTACAGCAGAATTCCCAGCTGTCTACTGTATGTACAGAACCCTTATGTTATACAGTATATTGTGTGTTTTTGGTAGATGATTGGTCCAGCAGTAAACACCTCACCTTGTCTTGGCAGATAAAGTGTTGCTGCTTCGGTGAATGATAGCTAAACAGAGTCCTGTTCGTCTTTCACAAATGCTGAGTGGGTGGCTTTGGGGTAACTGGTGACTGTTTTAAGTGGATAAACATCTTTTGAAGTGCTCAGCAAATGCAGTTTGGTCAGGGAAGGGAGAGAACACGAGAGACCATCTGACCACAGTTAATAAGCACAAAGTACTAGAAGGATTACACAAGCAACAAACAAACCCCCCCCCCACACACACATGCATGGATAGACAAACAAACACACAAACATGTAAATGTAATGATGTATAATGTAATGTCAATGATTATACACACAATTTAGCATAGTTAAATGGGTCATTACATTTCCTCACATCTCCAATACATGAGTGTATTTCAATTCACAAAGTGTCAAGTGACTATGTAGGTACCAAATACACTTGCTGCTGTGCTGCTATATGTCTCCCTGTCAATGCTATGATAGTAATTTACATTTAGTGCTGTGTCAGCAGCTGTCACTATTGATTATTTTGATAATCAATAATCAATATGACGATGAATCAATTTTATTCAATTAACAATAGCATTGTCAAGATCACAGTGTCTTAAAATCTACCCATATAGTTAGTATAACTATATAACATAATATTCAAAATTATTCACTGTTATATATTATTCAACTACAGTGAAACCTCGGATTACGAGTAACGCAGTTTACGAGTGTTCCGCAAGACGAGCAAAGATTTTTAATAAATTTTGACTTGAAAAACGAGCATTGTCTTGGTTTACGAGCACCGAGTATCATGTTTCACGCATGCGCTTCTTGTTTTGACACCGAGCGTCACGTCATCACAACTGAGCCAACGGTTTCTCTCTCTCTTGCGCTGCGGAATTGTAGGTAATCGTCCCCCCTGCTGGGTGAATACACACACACACACATGCACACAAACACACACAAAAACTCTGCAAGCACTAGGACCCAGGAGGGGAGACGATAGGTAATCTGTGTGTGTGTGTGTGTGTGTGTGTGGTAGAGTGTGTGTGTTTGTTTGGGAACCTGAGAGGAGGGGGCTGTAAAGCCGAGAGAGAGAGAGAGAGAGAGAGAGAGAGAGAGAGAGAGAGAGAGAATGTGTGTGTGTGTGTGTGTGTGTGTGTGTGTGTGTGTGTGTTGATGTAAGTGAATGAGCGCACACACACACATTATCGGAGAGACCGTTTTTAAAACCGTTTAAAAATTAACCGTTTAAAAATTTGCAAGGAACATCGCTAGTCACACTCGCGTGAGCGCATACGAACGGAATCATTGCTTTAAAACAACAACAACAACAAGTTAAACAGCACCTTACCTTTGAATCACGAGAGAGCGGAGTTTCTGTGTGGGGGCTGTAAAGCAGAGAGAGAGAGAGTGTGTGTGTGTGTGTTGGTGTAAGTGAATGAGCACACACACACACACACACACACACACACACACTCTCTCTCTGCTTCATAACACCCATCCACCCCCACCCGGCTTCAAACACAAACACACAGAAACTCCGCTCTCTCGCCGCGATTCAAAGGTAAGGTGCTTTAAGTTTAAGGTGTTGTTTTACTTTACAGCAGTGATTCCGTTCGTATGCGCTCACGCGAGTGTGACTAGCGATGTTCCTTGCTCATTTTTTAATGGTTAATTTTTAAACGGGTTTAAAAACATTAATGTGTGTGTGTGTGTGTGTGTGTGTGTGTGTGTGTGTGTGCACGCACATTACACGCACACACACAGCGCCCGCGTGCACAAACGGAAACACGTATCGTCGGGATTTATTTTTACTTTTTTTTTTTTTAAGGTAAGGTGCAGGTTAATTTGTTTTATTTTTGCTTTATATTTTGTGTTAATTATTTTTATGTATTTATTTTTTTGGGCTGCAGAACGAATAATTTGAGTTTCCCATTATTTCTTATGGAAAAATTACATTTGGTTTACTGTATGAGTGTTTTGGGATACGAGCCCACTTCCGGAAGGAATTATGCTCGTAATCCGAGGTTCCACTGTATTATATGTTATATAATCATGTAAACTATTATATGATTATATAACATATAATCTACCCAAAATTGTTAATGTTTGCTTGTTTGTGGGTTTTGTTTTTATTTTATATAAATCTACGATACATAAATTAATGTACAGTAGAAGCTTCAATGCCTGCCATATGCAAAATTCTGACTTTATAATGTGTTAAAATCTTGAATCACATGAAATGAAATAAAATTAAATTATAAAGAATAAATTAAAGAAATGTTGTTTTAATTTAATATATACAGTGGTGTGAGAAACTTTTTGCCCCCTTCCTGATTTCTTATTCTTTTGCATGTTTGTCACACTTAAATGTTTCTGCTCATCAAAAACCGTTAACTATTAGTCAAAGATAACATAATTGAACACAAAATGCAGTTTTTAAATGAAGGTTGACGTTATTAAGGGAGAAGAAAAACTCCAAATCTACATGGCCCTGTGTGAAAAAGTGATTGCCCCCCTTGTTAAAAAATAACTTAACTGTGGTTTATCACACCTGAGTTCAATTTCTGTAGTCACCCCCAGGCCTGATTACTGCCACACCTGTTTCAATCAAGAAATCACTTAAATAGGAGCTACCTGACACAGAGAAGTAGACCAAAAGCACCTCAAAAGCTAGACATCATGTCAAGATCCAAAGAAATTCAGGAACAAATGAGATCAAAAGTAATTGAGATCTATCAGTCTGGTAAAGGTTATAAAGCCATTTCTAAAGCTTTGGGACTCCAGCGAACCACAGTGAGAGCCATTATCCACACATGGCAAAAACATGGAACAGTGGTGAACCTTCCCAGGAGTGGCCGGCCGACCAAAATTACCCCAAGAGCGCAGAGACAACTCATCCGAGAGGCCACAAAAGACCCCAAGACAACATCTAAAGAACTGCAGGCCTCACTTGCCTCTATTAAGGTCAGTGTTCACGACTCCACCATAAGAAAGAGACTGGGCAAAAACGGCCTGCATGGCAGATTTCCAAGGCGCAAACCACTTTTAAGCAAAAAGAACATTAAGGCTCGTCTCAATTTTGCTAAAAAACATCTCAATGATTGCCAAGACTTTTGGGAAAATACCTTGTGGACCGACGAGACAAAAGTTAAACTTTTTGGAAGGTGCGTGTCCCGTTACATCTGGCGTAAAAGTACTGTAACACAGCATTTCAGAAAAGGAACATCATACCAACAGTAAAATATGGTGGTGGTAGTGTGATGGTCTGGGGTTGTTTTGCTGCTTCAGGACCTGGAAGGCTTGCTGTGATAGATGGAACCATGAATTCTACTGTCTACCAAAACAACCTGAAGGAGAATGTCCGGCCATCTGTTCGTCAACTCAAGCTGAAGCGATCTTGGGTGCTGCAGCAGGACAATGACCCAAAACACACCAGCAAATCCACCTCTGAATGGCTGAAGAAAAACAAAATGAAGACTTTGGAGTGGCCTAGTCAAAGTCCTGACCTGAATCCTATTGAGATGTTGTGGCATGACCTTAAAAAGGCGGTTCATGCTAGAAAACCCTCAAATAAAGCTGAATTACAACAATTCTGCAAAGATGAGTGGGCCAAAATTCCTCCAGAGCGCTGTAAAAGACTCGTTGCAAGTTATCGCAAACGCTTGATTGCAGTTATTGCTGCTAAGGGTGGCCCAACCAGTTATTAGGTTCAGGGGGCAATTACTTTTTCACACAGGGCCATGTAGGTTTGGATTTTTTTTCTCCCTAAATAATAAAACCCCTCATTTAAAAACTGCATTTTGTGTTTACTTGTGTTATCTTTGACTAATAGTTAAATGTGTTTGATGATCAGAAACATTTAAGTGTGACAAACCAGGAGGGGGGCAAATAGTTTTTCACACCACTGTATACTGTAACAGTGCCTACTGTAGATACAATTGTTTTAGAACAATTCCTAGATTGTATTTAAAGATACAATTTCAAAATTGGTTGTTTAGTCATCTGGTGTGCCTCCTCACCTTGGTGTGTGAATTTCTTGCTCTCACTGGCTTGTTTTTGACTGGCTGGAGAACAGGACAATGCAATAATGCAAACCATGGAGAAAACACAACAGGTAATAATATTACTCAGTGAAAAAGTGCACAGGTGTGATAGATTTTATTACGTATTAGTGTGGCCTACTTTACCTCTGGTGGTGCTGGAGATGCCCCGCAAACTGTATCCTGTGCAGACAGATACACACCTACAGATCAATGCAGCATGAAATTACAGAAGAGCAAGCAAGAGGTCTTGCTCTTTCAGTTAATACTCAGTATCTGTCATATTCATGTGCAAAAAAAAAGGTTGATTTATTTGATAGTATTATGATACACTTGGCATCTTTACATCCCAAACTGTGTGGTAACATAGTGGATAGTGTTAGTTCATCACTAGTGTTAGTTTCATTACTGTGTAGTCACAGTACTTAGTGCACATTACGTAGTTTTGAATGCAGCTCTGAATTTTCTCTGAATGTGTGCACTTTCAGTCGTGTAATTAATCCGGAAAGCTTGCAAGAGCTAAAGCCACATTACAGCCAAGATTAAAAAAAGACCAGGGGTTTCATTTATTAAAGTGTTTGTAAAACCACTAAATTTGTAAGAACCGCTCATATGCACAAGAAATTTTAGATTTATCAGATGTATATATGCATACACATGCACAGCTGAATGCAAGGATCATTGATAAAACACAGATTTTATAAATAGATGTGCTCATGCATAGCCACAGTTACTTCCATAAATAAACACCTTCATATTTTCACATACTGTAAACAACTTGTCTTTGAAAAGCACTGTGTCCTGCTTACAGTGTCGCTTGTTTCAGATAAAATGGAACATGCCAAAAAGATGAACCTTATAGACAGACAGTAAAGATTTTTTTTATACTTTATAAATAATTACTATTCAAAAAACTAAAATAAAACTATATATAAAAATGATATATTTATACTATATATAAACTGTATATTATAAGTATGTTTGTGGTTTAGTGAGTTGCTATAGGCTTCCTATCAGCTGAACCGAGTCTGGCTATTCTTGTCTCATCTCTTATCAACAAGATGTTTCCTCCTTAAGAATTGCAACTAGAATGTTATTGCAACATAACATGTGCATGAAAAGCCAGGGAAATCAGTAGATTGGTAAGTTACCCAAACCAGCCCACTGTTACCAATAACCATGCCTCAGTCATGAGATCACTTTTTTCCCATTTCTAAAGTCTGATATGAATCTTAACCTTACCTGTAATTATTTTACTTTATGCATTGTCTTCTTGCAACTTGATAGGCCAATTGAATTACTGAATGTACAGTGCCTTGAAAAAGTTGGTCTTCCTCCTGTTTTGACTCCATCCTGGTATTAAAATTGATTATGGTTGGGCTTGTTGGGTTAAACATAGATTTACACAACACAAACTTTGAAGATGCAAAACATTTTAATTGTGCTACAAACAATAACTAAGACAAACAAACCTGTTCTGGATCTGGAGGATTCATAAGTATTAACACCCGAAAGTCAATACGTTGTAAAGCAACCTTTTTGTGCAGTTATAGTTGCAAATTTCTTGTATGTCTTTATTAGCTTAGCCCATCTTGCCACTGGGATTTTTGGGAAAAACATCCATACAGCATGAAACTGCCACCACCATGCTTTAGTGTGGACATTGTGTTCTCAGTGTGAAAGTAAGTGTCGAGTTTTTGCCACACATAGGGCTTTCCATCCGATGAGAGAACCTTGGAGAGGGTGAATACATTTGGATCTCCTTAACTATAAATGTAAAAAAAAAAAAAAAAAAAAAAGAACAATGTTTAATTTCTTTAATGCTTATATGCCGTTTCCCTATGAAAAGGTTTTACTCTGTTGTAACACTATCACTTTACAGTTAAACCAGAAAGATTCAGGTATGGAGTGAGTTTGATGTTCCCCTAACTGCCATCAGAGCCAACTGATCAACTAATTAGCCACCCATTTATGAGCTGGAGCAGGTGTATTAGGAGGAGGGAAACTGCAGGGTGCTGAATTGCCAGTACCACAGTAGAGACCCCTGGTCTACTCTTTAAGCTTGATTACCTCTGCAACTTCTTTCATTTCTGTTTTTCACCCCAGAAGCTAGAACTGTCACTAATTTATGTGAAAAGTACTATAGGATTTCAAAAACCCAGAGGAAAATATCAGGTTCTTTTAAATTGGAAAAAATAGATGGAGAGATGGAGTCATTATTATTTTTTTAAGCAATAATAAAGCCAACTGCTTTTCCCTACTTCCAATTTACATGACACTCTTGTTAAACTTTTAATTCAACTTTTTCCTAAATCAGCCTACAGTATAACAAAACCATAAACCATAATTAAAAATGTGTAATTATGGTTTATTGTTTTGTTGTGTCTCGGCTCATACTCTGCCTATCACTTTTTCACTTTCATCTATGTTGATTTAGTAAAAAGTCTGTTTAATCTCATCTCTCTACTTTTTCCACATACAGTACAATGTCAAAACACACTTGAAATATTGCTCCTCTGGTTGTCATTGAACTCATATGTAAACTACCAAATCTAATATCTCATTCACACATTGACTGCCAGTACCGATGACTTGATTTCTTGAATGAATTATTCATATTCCATAATGAGCAAAATTTCCATATGTCCTCCTCTGCGTCTACATCTCATTCAAACCTGTTCCTTAGAGCGCGGCCTGTATTATGAATAAACACTGGAATTGTTAGTTGAGATAGCGTATTCTCCAGTGTTATTAATTTAATATTGATTAAATACTACTAGTATTGAAGAGATTTAACTTCCTCTGTTTACAAACGAGGAAGGTTGAATTCTCAAACCAGAATGTGCTCATAATTTTTTTTGTAACAGATATTCTGACAGTAGGTTCACATTAATGTGCCTATTGTTTTCGGCTATCATTTCTATAGTAACAGCTCATTTACAGGAACTTATATGGTGGAAGCTCTTTATAATCTAAGCCTGTTAATAAAGAGATATAGAAAGTATATTGTTGGCTAAGAAAAGAAAGTATAGAGTCAATGATAGGGGTATGTTTTTTTGTTTGTTTGTTTGTTTGTTAGGAGCAGTTGGCTAATTGAACAGTTATAGAAGAAGTTTTCAGAGTAAAGTGTCAGAGACTGATAACTTGATAACATGCCAAGCTACATTTTTTTTACCTTATTATCATTGAAAGAGAGAGAAGGCTTGTGGTGAACAGAAGTTTATTGTGACCATAATATAAACCAATGACAGCAACTATGTTATCTCTATGACGTGCCACTCTTACTCATTCTCAGAGGTAGAAAGTAACGAATTACATTTACTCACTTTTTACTTTAATTGATTAAAGTTAATTAGTTACTGTAATTGAGTAGCTTTTTTGTGTATTTCAACTTTTTGAAGTAGTTTTTAAAATCTGTAATTTTACTTTTACTTAAGTACGTTTTGTTTGAGGTATTGTAATTCGCTACATTTTAAATCATATTCGCTACTGAGTAGAAAATAAATGAATTAAAATGCTAAAATAATAAAAAATATTATGCTTTGTATAAATTCTCCGTTGCGCTCGCGTGTGTGTATCATGTCCTGGTCGCGCGCCGCTCCAGACCCCACTCCAGGTTTTCTGGCATCGGCATCGACCTGACCTTCCACACGGTCGCTTCCGCCTTGAGAGTGACGTCATCGACTAGCGCAACCATATATAAACCGGAGAGAGAAGCGGGAAAGAGGAAAGAGATTGTGATTTTGGCGTTTTGATATTTGGTTGTGTATTCCGGTTTTGACTTTTTGCCTCCCATTGACTTTGATTATTGCTTTGTGCCTTTGGTTTGGTTGGTCTTTGTATATATTTGTAGATAGTTTCACTGTATGTTTGTGCACTCACTAGTAGTAGAGGCGTGGCTGCCATTTATTTTGGGAAGAGGTAATTTATTCACTTGTTTTTGGTTTAGGGAGTCCGGGAAGGTACCTGTACTTTTTTTTTTGCAGGTAATCAAGCTACTAAATATGAATACCATTTTGTTTAATATTTTGGCCTGGGTCCACCCCAAATCTGCTCCTCCTCCTGTTGTGTGTGTGTGTGTGTGTGTGTGTGTGTGTGTGTGTGTGTGTGTTTGTTTGTTTGTATATACAAACCTCATTATTTCATCAGTTAATGATTGGATCTAGTTCTTTCTGCCATATGCCACCATTTCCATACAGTTTAAAATAGAACCCTGAACCATTCTTTTGCTGTATGACCCTAGACTGGGACGTAACACCATATTTAAGTGACCACTTTGATTTTCAAGCACAAGAAAGACAACAGCTTTATTATGCAAAGGTGTTCCTTCAGTTAAAAACAACTAGTTTGAGATTTATATCTGCTCATCTTTTTTTGAACTACGCTAGAATGCCTCATCCCACCCCTGTTGTTAAAAAATAAAGAAGTAACTCGGTAACTTTTACTCTGAGTACATTTTTTAATGAGCTACTTTTTACTTTTACTTGAGTAGATTTTTATAATGGTAACTTTACTTGTACTTAAGTAAAATTTCACTGAAGTAACAGTACTTGTACTTGAGTACAACATTTTATTACTCTTTCCACCTCTGCTCATTCTTTATACTACTTATCCTGTACAGGGTCGTGGGAAGCTTGGAGCTTATTACCTGGGACTCGCTTTAAAACTCCATGCCCTTAGACCTGAGGTGGGAATCAAACCCCGAGACCACAGTGCTAAACACTAAGCCCACAGCTCTTACTATAAACCATAAAAATGGAAATTAGTTTTTTAAGAAAAAGGAAAAAACTTTGGCAAATACTGTGTTTTATTAAGTGACAAATTCCCTATGACTATTTAGTTCCAACCACCACATTATTAAAGGAGATTATTTTACTGTTCCTAAGGTAACAAACAAGGCCAAAGAGACTGTATTTCCTAGATAGAGCAAACACAGAACACACACAGGGTTACTGTATTATAACCAGGCAAACCAGGCTTCAGACTTAACTCCCTGGAAGTGCCACACTTTCTATTGCCAACAATCATTTTTAAAAAGTAGTTTGTAATCGAAAGATTAATTAATAATGACTGGATTAGTAAAACTGCATTGAAAAAAATATTTATCAGCACTTCTGCAGCTCCAAGACAGAGCATACTTTCAGTCATGTCATCTAAATCAATATGTTTGGTACTGGTTGCTTTTATTTGGTATTAGAGGGGCATTTGCCATAAATACCCTGGGTGACCTTAAATCGACGGAAAAAACATTACTCGTGAAAGATAAATCAGCAGCAGGGTTATAGTGACCTGGCCACAAATGGTAGGGATGGATTACACAGGAGATCGTGGCTGCTTTCCACTGTCACTCACCTTGACCCAGCCACTAACCCAGTGCCTTGATCACATAAAACTATATAACATTATGGGGGAAATAAACCCCCAAGGGTGAAGGTTAGTAAATCATCAGCAAAAAAAGGTCAAAGACAAATATATAGAATAGAGTGCAGAACTGAACTGGTTCTACTGATTTTTCACGCCAGCCAATGCACTTCCTTATCACATGGGTTGCTCTCCATGGGGTCATCATAAAGACCTGTTGTAAAAGTATTGATCTGACTTCAGCACTTTAAGAGAGAAAGAGATGTGGTAGACAGGGGATCTCTGTGAGCATGACCCTATAGTAGAGATCTTTTTTTTCTCTACAAATAAATAAAAAGAAAGCACAAACATTTCTCGTCTGGGAGAGTGTGACTGCAAGTGGATGAGGATGTGTGTCATGTACATTTAAGAGACAGTGGACAAGAAAAAATACTGCATTGCTCTAATTGAATATTGTTAAGATGAATGTTTACAGGTACAGCAGAAAGACAGTTAATTAAATTCTCCTCAGGCCAGTGTGCAATTCAACATGTGATCTTGCCAGGTACATGAAAGATGCGTTTGTTACAGTTTGATTCTAAACGTCTAGCTGAGCAAGTGTTAATTATATCAGATGAATTAAAAAGGATGTGATTCATGTTCAGACAGAATTTTGTGTTACATGGTAGGTGAGAAAATATGGGCTATTTTGCATTAACTTCATTAAAAAAAAAATGAGCCTTGAATTTGGTTGAACATCCAACCATTGTTGATTCCTGTAAAATGTTGTGCATTAAACTTTTTTCAAATTACAAGCAATATTCAAAATCAATTTTTATGACATACTTTGATACTATAGTTGGAATATGTAGATAACAAATAAAATGATGTTCTAATTTTTATATGAATACAATATTTGCAAGTTCTATTTTTTGTCTTTGATATCTTATTTTGTGATTGTACTGTATGAATTCCTCTTCTGTAATGTCCACTCGGCTTGATTTTTCTTTTAAATATCAATGTTAAGCCTTAAATAGTCACTCAGTCCTCTTTTTTTAAAGAGTATAAAGGGTGCACTAATTTGAATAAAGCTGGATCGAACATCATCGCTCCATAACATTAAATATCCTCACACCAAGAACAGATGATAACAGCAGTGAGTGGTTAAAGAGAATATATTCGTTTGCATATCATTGGACAGTCTTACATGTAAGTCTATGAATGACTTATTTTAAAAAAGCCAGCACAGATAAGGAAAAATGGAGACAAATGAGGGCCGCTTTAATGACATTGACAGCTGGCATATACCCTCCGTCTGCTCACTGACCACAAGCCCTCCGTGCGCAGGGGAAATGACCTTTCTGGTACTTGATAGGGTATTGATTATTTCTACAGGTGGATCTTTCAATTCATTTGGCAGAGACGAATGATCCCTGCAGCCATGTTCCCGGTTCTTCTCAGCTGTCTTCATTAGCAGACACACCATATTTTTATTGCTGTTTTTACAGCGTGTTGCAGTTGTTGTATTTGACAGTACTGTATGTTGACAGGCACACATTAAAACATCAAAACACAGAATTTAAAATGATTTTATTTTATGTTGAACACTATGCTTATAAAAGGCTGCAACTGAATCAAATAAAATGGTATGATTCACACAGAACCCAAAAACAACAAATTGGTGCAGCAGACCGACAACAGACAGAGACAAATTCATGGGGTGGATATATTTCTGTGGGAACTGAGGCAGGCGGACCGAAGCCTTCAGACGCATCAGTATCACCTTCAGACCCATCATGACCAATTAATTACAGGGCTCCCATAGAGCAATTTTCAGGGCAAGGGCCAATAGCTGATTTGTCAGTTGGAGTAAGGAGACCGAACATGGACTGTGGCATTAACTGAACCAGAGGCAGAGACAGCAGCCTCTCTGACACAACTTAACCAGGAAGTAGCAGGGCAACCTCTCCCAAAAAAGCCAATGCTGGAGCCCAATAAAAGCCGCCACCTAAGCAACAATCCTACGAGAGGCTGATCTTAGGGAGTTCTGCCTTGTCACTGATGCTACTGGTTTGCACATTAGGGACATTTCGGTAATGCTGTGTAAGATTATAAGATTAATGTAAGAAACCATGCCATTTTTAAAAGTGCCATATAAATACAATTTACAGTAATTGATTTTTTTTTTTCATTTAGTATACGCTGTTGTTTAATTATTGCGAATTACCTCTTAAAAATTCAGAATAAGAATTATGTAATAAAGAATTAAGCTTAATAGAACTATGTTATTTATCTCTGAACAGATTTACCATTAAATATTATAGTTCATCTGTCATGTGAAATGATGAAATAAACCATGTAATACATCATGTTTTTAAGAATATATAAAGATCTTAATAATTTAAGACATAAATAAAAAGCTGGTGAATAGAACCAGCTAGGGTCACACTGATCAAAAACCATGTTAATGATTACAATAGATCCGTTAACAGAGATTTGTATAAATTTTTGTTTTTATTCCAGAACAGTTAAGGGTGGTCAAGTTTTCATTTGTATGTTTATTTCTAGCTAAATACAAATTCTAATTCGTCACATACACAGCCATACACAGTATAATGAAATGCTTGTACAATTGCCCATGACCACAAATAAAAAAAAGAAAAATAGAGTACTCAAATGAAAAATATGAAATATGAATATAATAATAAAATAAAGAAAATATTAAATAGGTTGATAATACAAATATAGAAAGACATTTTGCTGTACAATTAACAAGGTGCACAGTACAGTGGAACCTTGGATTGCGAGCATAATTTGGTTCCAAAACACTCTTTAAAATTAACCTGCACTTTACCTTTAAAAAGAATCGCAACAGAGCAAAGTTTCCGTGTAGAGCAAAGAGAAAGAGTGTGTGTGTCAAGGCGAAAGTAGGAGGGGGCTGTGTGTGTGTGTGCACACAGACACAAAGAGCAGGCTGAGCCTTGAGCAGAGAGAGAAAATAGATTTATAACCTCTCTAATGAGACTTGCTTTTGCTTTATTCATCACGCGCGCTGTACACACACGAATACAGACACAAAATAAACTGTTTTTTACGCACACACACGTGGTCACAGTGTTAAGTAAACAGTAAACCCGTGCACGGATGTTGATTATACCAGTAAGAGACGCAGCACTAAGACCCAGCAGATGATTACCCACAATTCCACAGCGCAAGAGGGAGAAAAACTGTTGGCTTGTGAACATGTGATGCTCGGCGTCAAAAAAAAGAAGCCCATGCGTGATACATGATATTTATAAACCAAGACTTGTTCATTTTCCAAGTCAAAATCTATTAAAAATCTTTGCTCATCTTGCGGGACACTCGCAAACCGCATTACTTGCAATCCGAGGTTTCAATGTGCAAAGTTCCAGGTGTGCAAAATGTAGATCATGTGCAACCGTGTGTGTGAAATGACCAAATGTCCATTTATGTACAATATGATGAGTGGTGTGGGGAGAGAGTTATTGTGCTATTGTTGAGAGAAAAAAAAGCAGATCAGAGTGCTTAGTCCTATGTGGTGTTCTGGTTGAGAACCTGCATATAGCCTGGGGGGAAGATGCTTCTCCTCAGTCTCTCTAAGTTGGCCTTCAGGGAGCGGAAGTGCTTTCTTGGCTGAGGCCCCTCGCGATCTTCCTGCCCTAGGTCCAGCACAGCTTGCTGTAGAATGAGTGAAGATCAGTGAACTCGGTGGGGATGATGCGAAAAATCTAAACTTACAAGTAAAAAAGGGTGACAAAGGAAAAACCAACAAAATGTATTGTTGTAGAGTGTTGGGCCACCATGAGCCAACAGTGGAGAGATGAACATCATTATTCCAAAATATGATAATAAATTTATAGAATGCTGCATAACACATTAGTTCAAAATCTCCCACAGGTCTTCAAATGGTTTTGAGATCTTGTGATTAAGTCCTCTTGCCAAGCAGATGAGGATATTGTAATCCTAGAAGAGCGCATTATCATCAGGATAGAAATTTCATCATATGATAAGCACGATCAGTCAGAATAACTCTATATTGATTTAAAGTGACACTCCCCGTTATGAGGAAAACCATGCAAGAAAAATGCTCACAGCACAACAGAACCACTGGGGTTTCCTTTAATTTCTCACCCATTTGTACATTTGCAGTAAATGATGCTTAGACTACTCTATAATGTATTTTCGGAAATGTGGTTTGACACAGACGCTTTTATGGCCTTTTATGACATCTGCAGGAAATGGGATTTGATTCTCTTTTGTGCTATATTGAGCAGCAGTAAGTACAGCGGTCAGCAATTTGTGCTTTTGATTTCCTGCGTGACTGAAACAAGGTTGGCATAAAATGCAAATAATTGTGGCTGGGATGTAGCTGTAAGTGACTTCTAATGCCTCGTGTTAAAAAAAAAAAACAAACTGAAATCATACTCTGACATACAGTGTATGTTTAAAATTAATGATATATTACAGGAAAGTAGTCTGGATTGGAACAAAAATGGAAGTCTACACTCAAGTCGTTATGTTGTATTTACAGTTAAGGTTTGATGTACGAGTGTACTTCAGTATACCTCCCTCAGGGCACGTTACAGGCAACTGAGCAGCAGGAAAAAGAAATTGCTTTTCATATTTAGTCCCTGTCCAAAGGAACAGCAATGCAGTGAGAGTACTGTACATGTGATAATGGTTGGGTGATAATGGGTGGCCCATTTTTTTCTCTTTTGTTTCTCCTGAAAAGTGATCATTTTGGCAGCACTGTGTTCTTTGGACTGTGGCTATACAGTATACTTACAGTTACAGTGAGTTATTATTGTTGGGATTACATTAACATCTTAAATACTGTACTGTACATACTGCCTACTCCAAAAAAGGTGACATTCGAATATCAAATGGCAAGTCATTCCAGAGACGAGGCCCAATAACCGAGAAAGCACGGTCACCTCTACGCTTAAGTGTGGAGTGTGGGATTAAGAGGAGTTTCTGGTCGCAGGATCTCAATCTTCTCAGGGGGGTATGATGGTGCAGCAATTCAGATAAGTAGATGGGTGCTTGCTGGTGTAACGATTTAAAAACAAATAGTAAAATTTTTAAATTAATTCTGAATTGAACAGGCAGCCAATGAAGGGCTTTCAAATTATTGTCAAATTATCCCTTTTTTTCTTTTTCTGAAGAAATTTAGCAGCAGCGTTCTGAACCAATTGAAGACGGGTGATTTGAGCTTTAGAAACACCATAATAAAGAGAGTTGCAATAATCAAGCCGGGTTGTAATGAAGGCATGAATGGCCATCTCTAGAGTGTTATCACTGAGAAAAGGTTTAATTTTAGCGAGCGTACGGAGCTGATAAAAGCTAGATCCAATCACAGTAGAGATTTGTTTCTCAAGTTTTAGTTTATCATCTAACAGGAAGCCTAAATTCCGAACCTGAGAGGATCTAAAAGCTGATAGAGGACCCAGATCAAGATCAGGGGCCTTGATGTGTTCCGATGGGCCAAAGACTATCACCTCAGTTTTCTTTTCATTAAGGGATAAAAAGTTAAGATTGCTGTAAAGTTTACATTTTACATTTAGACATCATTATCCAGAGCGACTTTTTATGTCATTATACATCTGAGCAGTTGAGGGTTAAGGGCCTTGCTCAAGGGCCCATCAGGGACAACTTGGTGGTTGTGGGATTTGAACCTGGAAGCATAATCCAATGCCTTAACCACTGAGTAACCCCTGACCCCAGACAGGTTACTGGGGTTGGCATGTGAAATGTACAACACGTTATTAAAACCTGGAAGGATAGTAATGAACTGTGAAGAAATGTGTTCAGAATGTGAATGGAGAGCACTTACAGTACATGCTTGCAGTTGCAATATAAACAGTATAGAAAGTACTAGGAGTAATACTCCACATGATGTGAGGAGAAATCACAGGATTGGGACTAAACAGCTATGCAGTCATAGGCAGCCACTTATTAGTGAAGCTAATTGTGAAAAAGGCTTTGGTTTGCGGGGGAGCAATGGAAAAAGGTCACATGGTCTGATGAGGTTGTCTAATTCTATTTCAGAGTGATAAGTTTGGCAGGGTAAGAAAGGAAGTGCATGATGTGATGCATCCTTTATGCATAGTGCCCACTGTATAAGCCACTGGATGGAGGCAGTGTTATGATCTGGGGTTGTGGTCAGGACTAGGCTCAGCAGCATTATTATGGCAATAAAATTAAATCAGCTGACTGCCTGTATGTACTGAATGACCAGGTTATCCCATCAGTGGAATTTTTTTCCTGGGTATTCTCCAGGACTTCTTCTGGGAGCATGAGGAATCCTTTTCACATATGAATTGGCCACAGCATTGTGTGCCATAATTAAAGCTAAACACAAATGAGATCTTGTAGTGTGTGATTTTTTTAACCAGGCAGTGCAATTGTCAATTTGTATTGTATTATATTTAAATTCTTTGCAGTGATGGCTTGTGAGCCACAGCCATCTTCATGTTGTTCTGGTTATTTTTGTAATGTACAAGTATGCAAAATATGGAAAATGTGCAAACGTGTGCAAAATTAAATGGATATAAATGTCCAAAAAGTATGCAGAATGAATTGACCAGAAGTGTGCAAAATGGAATGAAGTATAAATGTCTAGAAATGTTCAGAAAACATCAGGTTAGATTCAGGTCAGCTGACTGATGATTTAAGAAGTTTGGCACAAGTACTGTATTTTTCATTACTTTTTTAAATACCTTCTGTTTAAAGGCCATTGCTTTCTCTGTATAGCAGGTTTCGTTCCTGGTTACTGTTCTAGGTGTTTTTTCTGATTTATTTATTCTTGTATATTATTGTATATTCTTGTACTTATTCTTGTATATTATGATTATTTCCATGATGTTATAAATGGCCCAACAAACATGGATTAACAAAATACGTTCATGATTGTAAGACTTACAGTCTATATAGTAGTATAGTCATATTTGCATAGACTAGTTGCTAAATTGTTGTATGGAAGTAAATACAGTACTGTAGTTTAGTGAGGTTTTCATATTTGGTATATAGTATATATATATTTGGTTTATAGTATATTTCATATTTAATGTGCAACTGTAAAAGTAAAAAGATTGTTAGACCAGTGGCAGATTTAGACATGGGCGAAATGGGCAGTCACCCAGTTACCGGGGGCGGCACTGAACACATGGGGGAAAAAGAAAACAGAAAATAAATTTCATGATTATGTTTGCACGATCAGTTTCCTATCACTTGTCAAATCTTTCAAGTCACCATGAAGGTGAATTAATCTTGTTGGGACTCTGAATACATACTGTATTATATGTTTTTCAGGCATATTTAGCAATATTTTTCTGTTTTGTGTGAAATTTTTGACTTTTAATTGTGGGTGGGTGATGTACTGAAGCTCATCAAATAAAAAGACAACAACAACAATTAATAAACAAGAAAAGGTCAAATTTATTAAGTGACAAGTTTTTAAAAAAGAGGAAAGAAAAGGACAAATGTATGTACAAAGGATAAAGGTCCTCACTTTTTGATTATTGTTATGTACTGTGTGTAATAATTTAATAGTTATAATAGTTATGATTATTTATTTGTGTTGTGCCAAATGTCTAATGTACGATCTCAAAGCAAAGATCTTTTTTCTGAGTCCCCCCAGGGTGCCATACACACTTGAACTGTCAGAGATAATGCATTAAATTTTTCTACAAACTCAGGCTGATCTCCAAAATGTTTATGCTGTGGATCTTAAATTATTTATGAACAGTGATTCATTGCTATTTTGAGAGAACAGAGTGCTGACAGCTGAAAAATAACTCAACTGCTTGTCTAGTGCCTAGCTAGCTAGCCTCTTATTCTTAAGTCACAAAATGCATGGACACATCTTACTGTACATTCAGTGATACATTTAAAAGTCATAACCATTGGCATCTCTTCATTATGCCATCCTCAGCTGCAAAACATGTGCTTTCACATTTAATCCCACACGCACATATATGCACAAAAATGTGCATGGATCTACAAACTCAATTTATTGAGCTTGCACATGGGTCTGTTTAATCATTCCGTGTGGCACGCCAAGGACCCATTGACATTCCGGCCTCGCAGCCCACTCCATTGTGTATTCAGAATGAGACAGCATCTCACCTTTTTCCTGTCTGCCTCGCTTACTTCAGTCCCATCATAGGCCAGAACATACCTGCTAAAGTCATAGCAGGAACACTGAAGGAAATTCAGCCGTTTCAAATATCAGCAAAAGCCTAAACGCACACAAATCAATCAGTGCTCAGTACAGGATGTCATATTGATTATTTTTTAACAATTAACTAAGTGTTCATTTAAATATTTCCAGAAAAGAAAAGCTGTAACAAACTGAACAAAATTAACAATTAGCGATATTAAACCACAAGCCTGGTTTTATTCTTTAAACACCTTGTCCCCTAGAGACATAAAAACAATAATAACAAAAGCATTGCATTTCAGTTCAGAATTAGTGTACAAGAGTATTTCTTATTCTTATAATTTAAAACAATGATACTATGCTTTCGGACATTAAAGTAGACGAGTTATGCAACAGTTTGGGATTCTTCAGATATTCTCCAAAGATATCGCAGACTGTAATAATGCAGAATAAGCCCCTATTGTATCACATCGTTATTGAAATTCAGAGTTTGTCTTATCTAGCTACCATGAAACCCTGGTTTTAAATTTTATGTATAGTTATATTACTCCATTCAAATTAAATATAAGTATGTCAGCACGCATTTGTGCCTACAATGATAAAAGGAGCTGCAGCTTCCCACTTCTCTCTCTCTCTCTCTCTCTCTCTCTCTCTCTCTCTCTCTCTCTCTCTCTCAATTATATCGCAGCACATTAGCGCTGTTTGGATGCTGCGTGGTCGTTATAGTGCTGCATCAACATGATTATAGAATTATATTGCCAATATTATTCTGAAGCGCTTCATAAAACCCATGGAATAAACTGTTTGCTTTACGGTTGCTGGACACATACAGTAGCACTGCTCATTCAGTAGCTACTGTACATATGAGATGCTAGAGAAATGCACGTGAGTCTGTCAGGTCACATAAACCTGTCTCCACATTGCAACACAATCTTTAAAAAGACAAATAAAACTATTAACCAGCCCTAACATGAATTTATAAGCGAATATCTCGACATCAATCTCAATCTCAATATTTCAGTTGTCATTGTGTCTTCCTGGAATATGTGGTTATTTGATGGCCTTGTCACCAAAATCTGAAGAAAGCCATGGAGAGACAGTTCCTAGCTAAACAATTACTTTTCCTTTTGTGCTATTCAGTCATAAGGCTGTGTGTGTGTCTGTAAGAAAAACAGATTGAGGGAAGGAGAGAAGGAGAGAGTGGGAGGCCAGGAGGCAATATTTGTTTATGGCTTCCTGCATGGCAGGAGACAGAGAACGAGAAAGATCCCCACCATACTTTTTCCTGGAAAATAATGACACAGCTGTAATGTGCATCAATATCCCCCCACACCGACCCCTATTTCCAGTGTCTATCAGCTCTGTGCACAGAATGTACACAGACATGCAATAAGTAAATAGACACTCATAGCTTTATGATAAACTGTATGCACCATAATCCGTTACATTTTTGAGCAATTAATGTTCAGCCATTAACATATTATTAATACCTTGTAGAATTTCCTGTGGTTTACATAGAAGAAGAGAGTTGTACTGACCATATCTCTGAACAACATGAAGACGTTTTTCAGAAAGTCCAGTCAATCAGCTCATGACTTCATTGATGTTTTACCTATTTCGGGAAAATGAGGTGGTACATGACTCCTAGCTATTTGTCCCTGGGACTGTCCACCCTCAGATTGCCTATAAGGTCTATTCTGAAACAAAGAAAACAAATGATGCATTTTATCATAAAAAATTATATCTCTAGTATCTCTAGAGTGTCTTTAGTGCATTATTTACTGCAACAATTATCTTGGTACAACAGTGACAAAAACTATATGGATGATGTATGTACTGTACTGTAGTTGCATGTCCAGCTTGAAAAAGCCTTGAAGAATCGAGGAAATCAGGAAATTGGGCCTTTATCAAATGATAAAATGAAACACAATGTGGCTTAGTGTCACTTTCACCCTGGGCCTCATGGTGTGTTTTTGACATGCTGATTAGCCTTATTTTTTACTGCTTTCTTTGTAGACTGGATGGTGAGATTGATTAAGTGACTCTGACAATCAGAGTGTGACGCACATGGTGGACTAACTCCCAGCACCGACCTTTGGCAATGGGGTAAAGCCAGTGGGTGGCCTGCTGCTTACAGCTCTTCTGGGAAAGCAGTAAACATGAAAAAAAATCTTATGTTCTTATGTGTCGCCTTCAGTTAAGGTTGAGAAAGAAATACATGTTATGTCTAGCGGTGATGTTTTAAAACCATGTCATTTGCTTTTTGGATTCATAGCTCTTACATCTCATATTCATTTCCATATTCCCACTGTATGATTTTCTAAGAAATTCCTCAAAAATATCAAACAAGTAATTAATAAAGTGATTACCAAGCACAAATTTATTTATCTGAGGGACCTGTCCACTGTAGTTTTTAAATCAGGGTAAAAAGTCAGCAGCTCACATACAGTACCAGATCAGGCCCTTGAATACATTTTTGACAGTCACTTTGCATTTATTAGTTTATTACGGGCTATATTCAGATTTGTCAACATACTGTGAAAGTCAGGATTTTTCTTTCAAAAGATGTGTCAAAACATATGTCAATAAAACATGTGGACAGTTCAGAGAGGGCTTATGCATCTTATCAGAGACAGCACACACACTTATTTTGTTGGATAGCAGATTAGTCTTATCATAATTGCCTGTGTGTAAATCACACCTCCAAGGTTGCCCAATTTTTCTTCATAAGAAGTGTTCAGGATTAGTTTGTAATAGGATCTAAACCACTGCTTTTAAATACAAAGGAAAAAATGCTTTGTTTTGCTATTGAATGCAATATTGTAATGCAATATAATGTAAAATAAAACCAGTTGATGATTTGAGAATAAATAATTAACGTGGCAAACATTCAACTAAACATCTCAGAGGAGCCTGGAGTAATTACAAATATATTGCTGAATGCATAGTCCTACGGTAGTTGTATTTATATAATGAAGCATTTCTATTTTGTATGTAACAATGTGCCTGTGGTTAAAGGTATACAGTATGTTGACCATGTCACCATGTTTTATGCTTACAGCTCACTTTAAATAAAGTAGTTGGGGGGGATTTTGTGTTATTGTACTTCATGTGTAACCTGCACTTGTCAATAATGAATCAGTGGCTTCTTCTTAATGTGATTGTAATCGACGTTGTAATTAAAACTTATAGCACGAACCATTCGGCAGAGATGATTCTCATCTGACCCCAGAGGGACTCGAGGGAAACTCTTTATGTTTGGCTATAGACTTAATTGCCATATTACTTTAAGCTCTAATGGGAAATTACAGGAATTGTCAAGGAAGTCATTCGAGAACTTGGTATGCACGTACTCTATCTTCTGTTTTACACCTACTGTAGGATCAGGCTTTTGGGAAAAAGTAATAAAATATATACACAAGTATACACTCTTTCTTTATCAATTGCTGAACATAATATTTATCTCTTAAAAAGTTCATTGTTAATTCTCTTAACGGTATCATGTGAGTAAAAACATCAACCCTGTTGTTTATGTTGGATCAAAGCCTGAACATGTGATGCTATGCTAATGATCATGCTAATTTAAACTAATTTCTCATGATTCAATTCAATTTTATTTATATAGCGCTTTTAACAATGGTCATTGTCTCAAAGCAGCTTCACAAAAATGAAAGAAAATTTACAAAAAATGAAAAAATAAATAAATAAATAAAAGTTTAGAAAAAAAATATTTGGAAGTGTGTATGTGTGAGAAAAAAGTGTCTAGATAATAATGAGACGAATGAATGATGAATGAAATGTCTCTGATGAGCAAGCCAAGGGTGACGGCGACGGTGGCAAGGAAAAACTCCCTGAGGTGGCATTAGGAAGAAACCTTGAGAGGAACCAGACTCAACAGGGAACCCATCCTCATTTGGGTGATAGAAATGATATATCATCTTGTGTGTTGTGCAGGTGAAAATTCAATATGACAGAAATTATTTAAATTGACATGAAGACCAGTTCAGCATAGGGACGAGTCAGTAGGTGCAGAGGTATGAAGGTAAAACAGTAGCGTTTACAAGTGCACAAGTGAGTTTTGCTACAGGAATATCGCAAAATGAGCGAGTAGCAAAAGTCAGAGCGCTGGGATTTGAGGTTGTACTGCCAGATCTGAGAGGTTGTGAGCGCCGACTTGTGGTTGTACAGCGAAACTGAAGTAAAGCGCAAAGATAAATGTGTAGTACACAATTGTGCCTGTCATTTTGTTCATGTGAGTGACACTTTACACATTTGTCACTATTAATCTGCAACTTCGAATTCAAAACACAGGTGTTCACATCAAAGCTGTGAGTATAAATTTCAACTTACAAATACAACTATTAATTTTACAAGTTCTCACATTCAAATTTGCAAGCTCTCGGGTTTTGCTACTGTTTTACCTTCATACAGAGGGCAGATGAGGTCTGGATCACTGGAAGCACAGGAGCAGCATGTGTAGCTCCAACCATCATAAAGCTGAATCCAGCTGGAGCTGGTCCTTCTCTGGATGCCTCAGGAACCTCGCAGGGTTGGCCTTTGTCTACTGAAGCTGGCAAAATCTCCAGATGGGTAGAGAAATATAGAACAGATGGGGAGAATTAGCGTAGTTGCTATTCGGGATAGGTGTACTGGAGTATGAGGTTATGGGATGAGTTACGTGAATGCCAGATTAAAAAGATGGGTCTTGAGTCTACTTTTGAACTGGGAAACCGTGTCTGCTCCCCGAACACTGTCTGGAAGGCTATTCCAAAGCTTTGGAGCTAAATATGAAAATGCCCTTTTGTAGATTTTGAAATTCTGGGAACTACCAGAAGTCCGGAGCTTTGTGATCTAAAGGTGGATTGTAGCGTATCAGAAGACTGGTTAGGTATGTGGGAGCTAAACCATTTAAGGCGTTGTATGTAAGTAATACTATTTTGTAATTTATTCTAAACTGAACAGGTAGCCAGTGCAGGGATGATAATATTGGGGTTATATGATCATATTTTCTGGATCTAGTGAGAACCCTGGCGGCTGCATTTTGGACTAACTGAAGCTTGTTTATTGAGGATGCAGGACAACCACCTAGCAATGCATTACAATAGTCCAGTCTGGAGGTCATGAATGCATGAACTAGCTTTTCTGCATCAGATAAGGATAAGATGTTCCTAAGTTTGGCAATATTTCTAAGATGGAAAAAGGCTGTTTTTGTGATATTTGAAATGTGATTTTCAAAAGACAAGTTACTGTACTGTCTAATATTACTCCCAGGTCTTTTACTGCTGAGCTGGTAGTAACAGTACATCCTTCTAAGCGCAGGCTGAATTGTGAAAGCTGTTGGGTGCTGGTTTTTGGGCCAATAAGTAATATCTCTGTCTTATCTGAATTTAATAAAAGAAAGTTATTGGTCATCCAATCTTTTATGTCCTGGACACACTCAGTTAATCTAGACAACTTAGGTATTTTGTCTGGTTTTGTTGAGATATATAATTGGGTATCATCGGCATAACAATGGAAACTAATCCCATGTCTTCTAATGATGTTACCCAAGGGAAGCATGTATATTGAGAACAGCAGAGGTCCTAAAACTGACCCGTGTGGGACCCCATATTTCACTGGCATTACACCAGACGGTTCTCCATTTAGATCTACAAAATGGTATGATGGTAGATGGTAGATGATGTCCCTAATGCTTCTAACATTCACCAGTATATACTGTAGATCTATACAGTAGTATGCTAAATAATTATGTCTCTCATATAAGCACATCAAACTCATAATGAGACTATGAGGAAGAGGAATGTTCAAAGGGGGGCTTGACAGCTATTGACCCTATTGCTCCTGCTTACCCCATCCAGCTATTATTCATTGGTTGTTAATTTAGAAATGTAATGATATTACACTGATGCAGTCATTATACATTGATTGCAGAGCTATAGAGCCCAGGTAACTGCTCAAACCTGAATAAGAAATTGATTGCTAAGCAAGGTCTCTGCTTAAAGGCCAATGAAAGTATTCTGAATATGGAGACAGATCAACTGGAAAGCTTTGTTAGGACATCAGCTGTCACTGATTAAAGTACAAGAGGCAATAGGTTTTCAAGGGGGCGATATGAGCTTACAACACCAATGAATCCCACAATTTCTAATCAAGTAAGTTTACACAGTGATTTGGAACAAAATCGTAGAGCAGCTTCTTACAATAAAGTAATAAGCACAGGCGACTGGCACTGCAGTACAAACTCATGTTCTACAGTCTTGCAAGGAAGCACTGCTGCTCAACAAGTCAACTCATGTGGTGTCATATTAGTGCCTGTTTATTGAACTGAAAATTCCTTTTTGTATGTACCTACATTTTAATTTTTCAAACAATTTTATAATATTCATCACATTAATACATCAGCAAAAATACACAAGCTTATGCCTTATGTCAGATTCACAACTCACAATTATTATATGGCGATATGAATGAGTGTCATTCGGACATCATACAGTACACTTTATCATGCTTTTCTTTTTAAATAATGTTTTATTTTAGATAAATTAAAATTATTTCTGATAAGTTCTTCCACCATACAGTTATAGAACGGAGATATTTTTCATAGCATTGCCTGGTGTCACCCAGATGAGGATATTTTTTCATCATACAGTATCATCCTATGGAGTTTCTCCTTATCTTCACCTTTTTTGACTAGCTCAGTAGGGATAAATTTTTACATTTAAAAGTTATATTGTGAATCTATATATTTCTGGAAACTATATTGTTGGTTTGTTAAAAACACTATATAGAAACAACCTGAATTGAATTGAATTGAATTGAAGAGGGCAGAATGGTGGTGTAGTGGTTAGCACTGGGGCCCTCGCACCGCCATGGTCTGTGTGGTGGTGGTGGTTCGATTCTCGCCTCGGGTCTCCAGTGCTTTGTGGGTTTCCTCCGGCAGGTCTCCCCGTGCTTGGTGGGTTTTCTAGAGGTTCTCTGTTTTCTTCCAATGACATGCAGATTAGGCTAAATGGTGTGCCTAAATTGCCCATAGTGTGTGTGGTGAGCATGTGTGTGCCCTGCAATGGGGATAGATTGGGACTCTAATTAAACAGTTAATGACCTAACTCAAACATGTTCAAGCATGACAATGCTCCTGTGCTCACTATAAGGTCCATGAAGATATTGTATGATAAGGTTGGTGTAGAAGAACTCAAGTGGTCTGTAGATGACCCACTTAGGATTCACAGACAATTTTTTTACACAGTCCCTTAATTTTTACAGCCACAATCATAATTAGACTATTTATTTTGAGTTTGATGGTCAGTTGTGGCATCTTTCTTTGTTATTTCAGGACAGATTATGGAGATAAAATGTCTGATATTAATTCCAAGTGTTGAATTTTCTATTGGCAGCTCCATCCATCCATCCATCTTCAGCCGTTTTCCAAAGTTGGGTTGGGGGAGCGCAGTTCCAACAGGGAACCCCAAACTTCCCTGTCCCCAGCCACCTCAGCTAACTCTGACTGGGGAATCTCGAGGCATTCCCATGCCAGGGTGGAGATGTAATCTCTCCATCTAGTCCTTGGTCGGCCCGTGCTCTCATTCCAGCTGGATGTGCCGAGAACACCTCCCTAGGGAGGTGCCCTGGTGACATCTTTACTACAGTAGATGCCCGAACCACCTCAACTGACTCCTTTCCATGCAAAGGAGTAAGCAGCTCTACTCTGTGTTTTTCACGGATTACTGAGCTTCTCATTTTACAGTATCTCTAAGCAAAAAGCCAGCTACCCTTCTGAGAAAACCCATTTCGGCCATTTGTATTCGCAATCTTGTCCTTTCTGTCATGACCCAACACTCATAACCATAGGTGAGGGTTGGAATGAAGATCGAGCGGTAGGTAAACTGTCTTTTCGTCACAACAGTGCGGTAAAGCAACTGCAATACTGCCCCCACTGCTCCAATATTCCCTCATTCGTAAACTTTGGGTAATGGCAGCTGTTCATGGGAATTCTCAACATGAAGAATCATGGTTAGACTGAAAAAAAAAAAACAAGCAAAACAGATCTGGCATAAGAGATGACAGAAACTTTAAGAGTTGCCAAATTAACAATGTTCAGTAGGGGGAAAAAGAGGGAAGTTCACAGAATTGTGGACCTTAAGATACAGCTAAGAAATTAATTCAACAGGGAGAGCTTCTGGTCTTTTGGACCTACATCTACAGCTAAGATGTGTGTTTAACTAAAGTTATTACTTGGAAAGAAATTATATAGTATGCTATTTGTTGATAAAAAGAGTAAGGGGTAAAAACAGGCATATACCAGCCTGTGTCACCTGCAAATGCTGGCATGCTCATAAAACTAAGCTAGATCGCTAGATAAGGGCAGAAGATGCATGCCATACCAGAGCTACAATAACAAATGCACCATAAATAAATGTCTTATTATTCATCTAAGATTGTGCTTTGTGCATGTATCTGGATTATGGTGATGGTGAGCCTTAACATGAATTTTGATACTATATGCTTTCAGAATTAACTCGGTTGGATGAATGAAATTAAATGTTCTCATTTTAGATGCTCTGAATTTGTTTATTTCAAATTCAAATTTTATTTTAAATTCAAATTTTATTTGTCACATACACAGTCATACACAGTACGATATGCAGTGAAATGCTTAGACAACTGCTCGTGACCTTAAAATAAAAGACTAATAGGAAATAAATATGAAAAATTAAATAGGGGGTAAATTTAACTAGGAAAGAATAAAATAAAATAACTGTACAACAATACACAATATAGAAAATATATGAAGAATATATGAACACTAAGAGCAGCTGTACGAGTAGGAAAAGAATGGTAATGTCCAGGGTTGTGCAATCCACATATTTAAGGTGTCTTGTGCAGTGCGAATATGCTTAAAGTGATTTATTTAAAGTGACTTGTGATAGTGATTTGAGTGATTTGATGACCACGAAGTGTAGTTGTGCAGTGGTCACTAGTGTAAACGAATGTCCAGAATGTCCAGAGTGTTTGTAAAAACCATATGTGTGGGTCAGTACTGTGTGGTGGTGTGATTGAGAGTCCGTATCGCCTGCGGGAAGAAGCTCCTCCTCAGTCTCTCTGTGTTGGCCTTCAGGGAGCGGAATCGCTTCCCAGACCGCAACAGAGAGAACAGTCCATTGTTGGGATGGATGAGGTCGTTCACGATCTTCCTGGCCTTGGTCCAGCACCGCCTGCTGTAGATCGAGTGCAGGTCAGAGAGCTCGGTGCGGATGATGCGCTCAGCTGATCGCACCACCCTCTGTAGAGCTCGTCTGTCCTGCATGGTGCTGTTCCCGAACCAGGTTGAGATGTTTCCCGTCAGGATGCTCTCTATGGTGCAGGACTAAAAGTTCCTGAGCACCTTGGCGGGCAGTCGGAAGTCTCTCAAGCGCCTGAGGTGGTAGAGACGCGGTTGGGCCTTTTTCACCACGGTGTTGATGTGACAGGACCATGATAGGTCCTGCATGATGTGAACACCGAGGTATTTGAAGCTGTCCACTCTCTCCACTGGGCTGTAGTTCCTCTCCTGCTTAGTGCTGAAGTCCACTATCAACTCCTTTGTCTTACTGATGTTTAGAAGGAGGTTGTTCCTCTGGCACCAGTTCTCCAGGTTCCTAATCTCCTTCAGGTACTGTAGGCCGTCTCGTTGTTATCAGAGATCAGGCCCACCACGACGGTGTCATCAGCAAACTTAATGATGGTGGTGGAGCTGGTAGTGGCCACACAGTCATATGTGTACAAAGAGTACAGCAGGGGGCTCAGAACACACCCCTGGGGGGCTCCAGTGTTGAGAGTTGTGGAGGCTGAGACATGTCCGCCCATCCTTACTGCCTGTGGTCTATCCTTACAGCCTGTGGTCTATCTACATTTAAATTTAGTTGCACTTTCTAGGCAGACTTCTGGTGCTGTCATGTCTGGTACTACATAGACACAGGGATTGATGGATAGATAGATAGATAGATAGATAGATAGATAGATAGATAGATAGATAGATAGATAGATAGATAGATAGATAGATACTTTGCACACCCTTGGCATTCTCTCGATGAGCTTCAAGAGGTAGTTACACAACAGTCTTGAAGGAGTTCCGAGAGGTGTTTAGCACTTGTTGGCCCCTTTGCCTTCACTCTGTGGTCCAGCTCACCCCAAACCATCTCGATTGGGTTCAGGTTGGAGACCTTTTTTTGTTAAGTACATAACTCCACATGTGTTCATTCATAGTTTTGATGCTTTCAGTGAGAATCTACCAATGTAAATGGTCATGAAAATAACCGACTGAGACCGGAAAGAAAAAACGTTTTCATATTTACATTTTTTAAATATAACATAAGTCTATGAAACGTCAGAAACATGTCTCACAGATTTTTTTTTTTCAAAACTGTCATTTATTTATTAGTTATAACATGTCCCTTGTAATGGACACTGGGTCTTGCTTTGTCGAAAGAAGTACAATGAATTTTAGTTCTATTTAGTAATATACCGTATAATATAATATATTATAATATAATATAATAAGTAATATAGTTGAAGCAACAATGAGCAGGCCCAAGCACCCTGACTGAATTCCTTTGGGTGTGTTTTGGCAGACAAAATAACTGACTTCCTGTTGAGTTGAGCCGTGACTTGTAATGTGAAATTTGTTTAGCTCAATGAACTGCCATTCATGCAAATGTGTATGAGCTAAATCTCTATGCAGCAAAATCTCATGTGAGGATCCCGCGCCACGCCCGGGGCCCAGACTTTCTGCCATCCTAATGGCAGCAGATTCCAATGTCAGCCAATTTATAAACGTTTTTTAGCATGTTGATACCCCCAATAAGCCCAAAATGGTGAAGAACAATAATTCCTAGGAAAACAATAGGGCTCTTCACACACTATGACGACATGGTGCTGATGTCATAGTGCTTGGGCCCTAATAAGATACATACTGTATGTATACAAAAAGTCTGGTCTTTTACCAGTTTCCCAGAGGCCTGGTTGTCTGATCTGTACTGGATCCAATAGTTCAGTAGTCAGCCAGATCAAAGCAACATACAGTACTGTAAGATGGTGCGGACAGATATCCTGAGGCTCTATTCTATGGATGGAAGATGCCAAAGGACCTTTCTTGTGGTCCAGCCATTTTGTTATACTGTAGCAATCTCTGAGGGTTTCCTGACTACAGTATCATCTCTGATGCGCCTCTCTCCTGTTCATTGTCACTGGACATTTAGGACTTACAGATCTAAAAAAGATGAAGGCTCCTTTAAGCGATCCAGCACTTTGATAGAGGTGAAATACGGGTGTATAGGTGGGATAGTCCTGGTAGTGACCCTGCCATGCAAAAAACAGCATTTCTTCTAATCCCCACCTGCTTGTCTTGAAATGTTTGACTCCTGTAGACTTCAAAATTAAGCACCAAACCACTGGGACTGTCAAACACAAAGGCCCTGAGACCTGTGGGATTTGGTTTCCCAGGCTTACAATGACACATAGGACACTGGCCTGTAAAGGGAATCATTTGTTCATCTTTGCCAGCTTTGAGGGATCTTGATCAATTGAGGTGCCCTGTTGACTGTTGGTTTCTCTTTAAAAGAGACCTGAGCTTCCAAAGAGCATCCTCTTTTTTCTGGTCATCCAGGATGGCGAGGTCATTTGATGGACTGGTGAAGTATAAAAAATCTGTCCCTGGTTATTGCAGTGGCAGTAATGGTCTTTCTGTAATGGCATTGTCTTTCCTGCTCAATACATATGAAGCTTAGTGTATTTGAGGGCAAGGGTTGAAAATGGGATAAAGCAAGTCCCACTGTCCCCTACAAAAGACATGGAGTAAAATGTGTATTTTGAAAGGCTTAAAATTAACACGCCCTTATAAAATTGTAATATAATGTAGTTAAAATCACAAATAAAAAACAATATCATAAGAAACAATAACTACATGCTGTATTTAAAAAAATGTGCTTGCTGCAGTCACCGCCAATTTAGAAAGACAGAACATGTGATCTGTTGGCCACACCCCCACTTGTGTGACATCAGTAGAAAGTCCAATATGTACTCTTTACAGTACATTAGGAAACAAACACACTGCATGCATGGTGTTTGAAATAAAGTCCACAGTATCATGTCCCCCATAGAGGACAAAAATGAATTGCTGGGTCTCAGGAGGATAAAGAAAACACATTGACAGATAGGTGAGAAGGTGTGTCCAAAAAAGCTCCTCTGTGCTGCCCATAGAGCTCCAGTGAAACTGGGCTTCAGGAGGGTTTAAACGCGCTGTGCTGCAGGGAAATGTACAGTATGACAAGAAAATCGCGTTGAAGAATCTACAATAAATACCTGATTCTGAACGAACTAGTCATGAAGTTGAACACGTTCTAGCGCACTTTTATTAAAACCAATATACAGTAAATACTGTACGACAGTGCATATATGAGGATTTATTTTCTGACATAGTAGAGGAAGCGGAGCTTCCCTTGTAGGCGTCACTGATACATACATACATACATACATACATACATACAGTACATATGTAGATAGATAGATAGATAGATAGATAGATAGATAGATAGATAAATAGATAGATAGATAGATAGATAGATAGATAGATAGATAGATAGATAGATAGATAGATAGATATCCAGTGTGTCCTAGTGTTGCCCAACACTAATAGCTTTACTAGTGTATCCATGCCCGAGCCAGACAGGGCAGTCTCTCCAACTGAGCCAAAGCCAGGTGCCAAAAGGATAGTTTTGCAATCTAGGATTGAGCCAAAGGTCGACGACTGGCCTTGTAAGGTATGTCCACACCAGAGGATTAAAAGAAGGGCCTTGGCAGACACACTCCCCCTCCTGTTAGACTGAGGACATCTCTCCTCACTATTGCTTTGTGCTGTACATAGCCCTGCCTCTTGTTTCATAGAGAATGTTGCTTCCCTTCCCTCTACTTGCTACATACACTGGCATAATATGTGATAGAGAACACCCCAACTTACCACAATGTGCAGGATACACCTCCTCTCCAGCCCAAAGGACTTTATCAACCAAAGAGCCTTTACTTCAAGCCTTCAAAATCTCCTTGCATGACTGTACAGGACATAAGTTTTACTTATGTCTACTTGCGTTTCAGTGTTTCTTTGTGAATATTTTGTTATTTCTAAGGTTAATCATTGTTATCATTTTGTGATTGTTCATTTATGCAGAACTTCACTATATACATAAATAGCTGCACCTGCAGTTCAAATCTGCATCCAAAGATCTGCTGTGCCACCAAATACCTGACATCCACCAGTAACAACAATATAGTGTAAAGCCAAAATATTTCACCGCAGCAGGTTTGTGTGGGGAAATATTAATTCTATTTGAGTAACTACAGTGTCATATACTGTAGAAATCAACCTGAGGTTTATCATGAAAGATAAGATTTATCACTGGAGATGATTTTTTTCCCTCGCATGCATGCATGGTTGTCTGTTTTCTCGACACGCTGTTGGAGCAAAGCATGGGGGAGGAAAAGGTTCTTTAATTGCAAATACATTGCTGCTATTCTGTTTAGGTTGTTCATTGAAATTATAACACTTAATGTTGTGTAACATTGTTTATTACGTATGCCAATGCTTTATAACAAATTAGATTAATAAATAGTAATATCCTAGGGGCTTTCTAGAAAAATAAGGTCTTTGTTTTGTATGTTTGGAGTTAATTCATCGTGCTGGGATTTGCCACAGATAGAAAATAGATGGATTAGAAAATGTTATTGCACTCTGTCAGCTTTGATTCTCAGGAATTAGCCTTGATGCAGTATTGATCTAAGCATTGGTCCTACAGTTTGTGTAGATGACAAAGTAGCACGATTTAGTATTTCTAACATACACTTCTGACCTTTTACCACAGCTATTTTTGAATGCCAAGAAAGGAAACATTATAGAACTGGATAGAGCACCGGATAGAGGAATCATTGAGATAAATAGTAGACTGATTAAAATGATCTTGCAATCATTATGGCATAAGGTGGCAGAGAGATTAGTGTCAGCACCCCACAGCTCCATCATCCCTTGTTTGATCCTGAGCTCGGTTTGCTGTCTGTTGGGAGCTTGGCATGTTCATATGACCTCAGCTCTTTTGTGAACTCAAAAATATGTAGGGCAGAATTTACTTATGTACAGTTTGTAGAATTCTGTTGATTTAGCCTCAAAACATGAAATGAAATTGTAGGCTGAAAAGTGTAAAACAGGGAATTAGGGATTTATTGGTATTCTTTTCAATTTAAATGCAAATCCATGGCAGAAGAGCCCCCAGTGGTGGGGTGGAAAATAGGGAGGGGGGGGATGAGAAGAAAGGAGGAAATCAGAAGTGCGGACAAAAGCACCTGGCGGCACTAATAAAGAATCTTGTGACTTGCGTCATTGTAAATACTGTACGTCATCAGTGGCGAGCTGTCATCAGTCAGGAAATAAATCCTCTTTTGGTAGAATATATGTTTTTTAAATTCACATATGTACCAGTGGATTGCACTGTGGCCCCGCCCCTCCAGGGTCAAGGGTCTGTGTTTGTGGAGTTTGTATATTCTCCGCGTGCTTGGTGGGCTACTTCTGGGTGCTCCGGTTTTCTCTCACAGTCCAAAGACATGCAGATCAGGCTAACTGGTGTTCCCAAATTGTGAATGTGTGAATGTGTTTTGCGATAGATTGGCGTCCTGTCCAGGGTGTACTATGACCCTGTACAGGACAAGCAGTATAGAAAATTAATGAAGAAATGAATGAATGACATTCTTTAACACATCATATCACTGTAACTATATTCATTGAAACTGTAGCGCAACAGAGGTACAGTAACGGTATTATCTTTGTGTAAAGTATGAGAACTGTTTACATTACCCTATACTATAGGAGTCATTTACCGTATGTGCATACTGCATATTACATTAGCAATATTTCTAAAATGAAAGAAACATATACAGATTATCTACATGAGCCTCAAATAAAAAACTGGAATCTATACTCAAGGTATTTTACTGCCTCACATGAAACAAGAAATCATCTAGAGTTACTACGTATGTGATCAAATGGCTTACTGCTACTGTAGCTGCATGTGGACCTAGTACCAGTCATTAGAATTAAGTATCTAATGTCCTTTACAAATTCCACAGTTTTATTAAACTGGTGTCACACAAAACCCTAGGCCTAGAATGTCTCAACAGGAATCGAGACTTATCAGACCAGGCAACATTTTTCCAGTCTTCAACTGTCCAATTTTGGTGAGCTCGTGCAAATTATAGCCTCTTTTTCCTACTGTATTTGTAGTGGAGATGAGTGGTACCGGGTGGAGTCTTCTGCTGTCGTAGCCCATTCGCCTCAAGGTTGTGCGTGTTGTGGCTTCACAAATGCTTTTCTGCATACCTCGGTTGTAACGAGTGGTTATTTGAGTCAAAGTTGCTCTTCTATCAGCTTGAATCAGTCGGCCCATTCTCCTCTGACCTCTAGCATCAACAAGGCATTTTCACCCACAGGATTGCCGCATACTGGGTGTTTTTCCCTTTTCACACCATTCTTTGTAAACCCTAGAAATGGTTGTGCGTGAAAATCCCAGTAACTGAGCAGATTGTGAAATACTCAGACCGGCCCGTCTGCCACCAACAACCATGCCACGCTCAAATTAGCTTAAATCACCTTTCTTTCCCATTCTGACATTCAGTTTGGAGTTCATGAGATTGTCTTGACCAGGACCACACCCCTAAATGCATTGAAGCAACTGCCATGTGATTGGTTGATTAGATAATTGCATTAATGAGAAATTGAACAGGTGTTCCTAATAATCCTTTAGGTGAGTGTATATTATTGTCTATCAAGGAGAATAGTATCATTAATAGTGTAAAAAGCTATGGTTAAGAAAGACAATTAAGGAGACACAACCCTGATCAGAGATAAGTAGTAGGTCATTTGCCACTTTATCCAGTGCTTTCTCTGTGCTATTACGAGGTCAAAATCCTGACTGATATATTTCTTGAATGTCATTCATATATAGGTATATGTACAATTGTTGTGCTACATTTATTTCAATGTTCTTGGAGATAACAGGGAGGTCAGGTTTCTTAATCAGAGTTTTAATAACTGCTAGTCTAGGATTTAGGTACATAGCCATTCCTTATAGAAGAACTAAATTTAAAGGGAGGGTTCATCATTATTTTTTTCAATGAATGAGTAGGTATGGATGGCGGCACGATGGTGTAGTGGTTAGCACTGTCGCCTTGACCTCCAGGGTCCGGGTTCGATTCCCAGCCAGGCTCAATTCCTGTCTCTGTGTGCATGGAGTTTGCATGTTCTCCCTGTGCTTGGTGGGTTTCCTCCGGGTACTCCGGTTTCCTCCCACAGTCCAAAGACAGATTAGACTAATTGGCGTTCCCAAATTGCCTGTAATGTGAGAAACAGCTTGTGAATGAGTGTATGTGTGTGTGCCCAGCGATGGATTGGCAACCTGTCCAGGGTGTACCCTGCCTCATGCCCTAAGATAAAGTGGTATAGAAGATGAGGGAGTGAGTAGGTACTGTATGAGATCTAGTACACAAGTTGATTTTGCTGAAAATTAATGAAATTACGGAAGGGTAGTATATACAATATAACTGATATAATTTTAAAATGTCAATCTGTCTTGTCTCAGCTAGTCAGCTAATTAGGTTTCGTAGCTAGCTAGTTAGTTTTGTTAATTAATATTGTGAATTTATGTTGTATGTACAGTACAGTAGCACCTTGGTCCTGGAGGAATGTTGAATGTTGTGGAGGAATGAACTGTATATGGTTGAGTTGACAATAAAAGCCTACTTCACTTGACTAGATATGATCACCTACTGTACATCATTATTATCAGTTCAAAACTTATGTGGTAGATTTCTTTTCTCTTTTTTTGCCTGATATTTTGTTAACCTTGAAGTCCTCAATATTGTTCTGCATGTTTTTGTCATGGTCTTATTCCTTGTTGTTTTTGCTATAGAATTAAATAATAATCTAGGTTATTTTTTCATAGATTGTTTAATAAACTAGATTTTTTTTCCCCGATCTTCTATAAGGGTGGATAGATACACTGATGTGGCAGCAGTATAAGCTTTTCTAAACTTTAGCCACAAAAATATGCAGAGCCATTAAAAATATGTGGGATAATTTGATGTTACAGTCTTTCTGGAGTTTTGTTTTGTTGACATAGGCAGTTGATAATCGTCTTGTTATCAAAATAATTTCAGCTGCAGAATTATCATTAAAGCGTCATTATGTACAAATTATGTAAAGTAGAATGTTAATGTGAAGACTTGAACTCCACTGCTACGTAAACTAACTTTATTCTCCAGCTGTCCCATCTCTCTCTCTCTCTCTCTCTCTCTCTCTCTCTCTCTCTCACACACACACACACACACACACTGTTCATCTGCCTCCGGGATAATGAAATTAATGTTACAGTTATTTTATTGAAGCATGTGGCTGGAGTGGTAAATTAATCTGAAAACCTCAAATAATAATATTCTACAGTCAAACAGACAGGACACATGGTGAGCTGTAATTACGTATGCATTGAAAATATGGTTGGTTCAATAGGATATCCAATAAGATACAGTACCAGTTGCAGGCAATATTGGGTAGACTCAAAGCTCCAGGGTTATGGTTTAATTCTGAGATTAGGTTAGAGTCTTACACAAGGGTAATTCTTGCATATTTTGCCCTTGTCTGTTCCTCCAGTACCACCTTTCAAAAACATGCCATTAGATGGATTGGCTACTCTACAGTGTCCCTAGTTCTGAATAAGTGTGTGAATACTGTACTGTATGTGTTTGTGCACTGTGCTCTACAATGGCCTAGCATCCCATGTAATGTGTATTCCAGGATCATGTTGCCAGGATATTCTCCGGATCCACCACATCCCTAACCAGAATAAAGCTACTACATATGAATGAATTAATTATTAAGGGTAATTAATAATGATAAATAGCTAGCCCATTTAGCCAGTACCAGTTAATGAGCATTGTAATACCTCAAGGCATGCTTCGCTTGTCTTCTTACCACTGAAGATGAATTATTCAAAAGCAGGAAAACAGGTTTCAGTTAGAGCCACTTAAGGTTGCTCGAAGGCTGGGCACAGAACAGATGTCCAACTACCAGAGGTAAATGGGGTAGGTTGCTTTCACATGAAAGTGTATGAAAGTATAACAGTGCCAAAATTCCTCTAAGCAAAATACATAATGAACTGAATAAAATCTAATATAAAATGTTTTAATTTTTCTGCATTGCAATTAGATCTGAATGGAAAAAAATTTAAAGTTGTACTCCAATCCTTTCCTGTCGTAATACAGACTGCTATTTGGGTCCACCTTCTCTGCTAATAACCCATTTTCTTCTAGGAAGGCTTTCCACTAGATTTGCCTGTTAGTCAGGATGGACAAAGACTAAAAGAACAGTCAACATTCAAGTTCATCCCAGAGATATTCAGTGGGGTTGAGGTCAGGGATCTGTGCAGGCCACTTGAGTTCTTCCAGTCCAAACTTCATAAAACCATGTCTTTGTGCTGGAACATGCTTGGGCTTAACCCTGTACTGTAGTTCCAGTGAAGAGAAATTGTATGGCTCCAGCATAACAGAGAAGTCTGCTTTTTGGCAATGTCTATATGATCATCAGTAGCATCAGGTTTTGATTTGAGGAAAGAGATAAATGTATTAGTAGGAATACACTTTATCACAAATTTTCTACATTCTGGGGTAATTACGGGAGATGGTACAGCTCAAATATAATAAAACCACTTTGAAAAAAGCAATTTGACAGATAATGATAGACCGTTCTATTCGCCCTAGTAGACAGGATGAAACAGGTGTGTTCTATCATTAAATTATCAAGATGAAAGCCTTATCCTCTAACAGGTTTGGGCTAGGTGATTATTTATTAGATACGGAAGTGGACAGGACAAGCCTGTGAGATGAGTGTTATGGGTATGGTTAAAGCCATCATAAGAGATTCAACTTTATTGTTGTGGATTGGTACCAAAGCATAAAATGCACACTTCAAGCGTACTGAGCATAATTTGCAAATGAAAAAAATATCAACCATCCTTGGGGAACCAGTGGTAGCTTGGTATGACAACAACAGAACGGTAGGGAGCTGCATTTGGCTTCTATGTTGATATGCACAGGGAATCTGTGATTGAAACCAACCAAAGCTCCCTGAGACACTGTGCATGAATAACACACAGGGAATTGATGCAGTTCTTTTAAATTAAATATTTTAATACAGTTCTGGCAATTTATTTTTTTTATAGGTTGGAGTGATAATACACAAATGTTAGCATCATCTGTGAGTTAAATGTTATGTTGCAAATAATCATCCAAGGTAAACTAGATCAGTATCATCCAGAATCATCATAAATACATTATTGCAATACTGAGAAGTTTAGCTTTTGAAACTAGATTATGCTACTAATTTTATTTTTATGTTTATATTTACACATACAGTTACATTATTCATGTCTTAATTACCCCAAGATCATCTCAATCACTCACCAGTGCTACATCATACCGCTGTGTTTGTTAATAATAATAATTATTATTATTATTGTTATTATTATTATTATGGCGGCGCGGTGGTGTAGTGGTTAGCACTGTCGCCTTGCACCTCTAGGGTCTGGGTTCGATTCCCCGGCCAGGCTCGATTCCCGTCTCTGTGTGCATGGAGTTTGCATGTTCTCCCCGTGCTTGGTGGGTTTCCTCCGGGTACTCCGGTTTCCTCCCACAGTCCAAAGATATGCAGGTTAGGCTAATTGGCGTTCCTAAATTGCCCGTAGTGTGTGATTGGGTGTGTGAGTGTGGGTATGTGTGTGTGCCCTGCGATGGATTGGCACCCTGTCCAGCGTGTACCCTGCCTAGTGCCCGAAGTCCCCTGGGATAGGCTCCAGGTCCCCTGCGACCATGAACACAGGATTAAGCGGTATAGAAAATGAATGAATAATTATTATAATAATAATAATTATTATTATTATTCATTCATGGACTGTGGGAGGAAACCGGAGTACCCGGAGGAAACCCACCAAGCATGGGGAGAACATGCAAACTCCATGCACACAGAGACGGGAATCGAGCCTGGCCGGGGAATTGAACCCTGGATCCTGGAGGTGCAAGGCATCAGTGCTAACCACTACACCACTGTGCCGCTAATAATAATAATTATTATTATATGTTACATGTATATTGGAGCAGAGTGAAATTATTTTAGCTCATGTCCCCAGGTAGGAGGGTGGGGTCAGAGTGCAGGGTCAGTCAGGATATGGTACCCCTGGAGCAGATGTTAAGGCGACATTAATTTGTTAAGATCTGGCAACTTGATGGCACTAGGGCTTGAACCTTGACCTACTGATAAGTAAACCAGAACCACCAATAAATATTCAATATGTATTCAAAATTGTGAGAATAATTCAATGTGTGCAAATATCAAAGTGAATTTCCCCATAAGAAATAATGGAAACTCACTAAAGGAAACTGATTTGTTCCACAACCCAAAAATATTCATATAAAAAGAGTCAAAATATAAAGTAAAAATAAAACAAATTAATTTCACTTTACCTTTGAACAGAATCGTGGCTGTAGTAAGACGAGAGAGGAGAGGAGGAGGGGTCTACTGTATAGGATGACTTTCACTCACAAACACACGCGTACACAAACACACGCGTACACAAACACGCACACTAACGGAATCACTGCTATGTCTGCAAACTTATTTAAGGAATCTTTCTAATGACACTTGCTTTTGCCTCCTATTGAGGATTTCGCATAAATGTGACATTGCATTGTCGTTAAACAGATTAATCTCCCGCGTTGCTACAGCCTTTTGAACTTTTTTTACTGGGGCCGTTGTTGCAGTACAGTTACTGAAGGACAGTCACTACACTGGGACACAACATTAAAAAATGCATTACGTGCACACACAAATGTGTGGTCACAATGATATGATAAACAGTACACGCGCGCACGGATGTTGCATGGGAGACTGATCATGGGAGAGGATTACCCACAATCTCACAGCGTGAGAGAGAGAAGAACCCCAGGCTCAGTTTTGATCACACATTGCCCGGCAGATAAAGCGTATGTGTACTACTCGTATGTCAAGACGTCACTCGTTTATCAAGTTAAAATTTATTTTAAAACTTTTGCACTTCTTGCCAAATGCTCACAGACTAAGGTTCCACTATATTAACCAATAAACAGTAAATACTGCAAGTCCATTCACGTATATATTTCTCTACAATAGGTAGTTTTCATAGCAAACATTAACTGAACTGGCGGTTTCAGCCTTTCATGTAGATTTGGTTTTGTGTGAATATGGGAATTCCTGCATTCCTTCTGAAACCATTGTGAATTCTGAATTTGTTGTGTGAGTATGATCTTGTTATGAATATTTATTCTTGCAAGTATTACAATTTCAGTGTATTAGTATGTTTCTGTACCTGGATCTGTAGTTGTAGACAAAAAAATAGTGTTGGACAGAAAATATTTGTGGGACTTTTCACGCATAATTTACCCTAGAGGATACAAATGCAGTAGCCCTCTGTGGGCGTGTAGTTTCTATGCAGCATGCAGTGATCCCCTTTATGCATGATAATCTCTTCATTAAAACATTGGCCTGGGCATTGTCATTTACAGTATCTGACTATGATGGACAGGCTTTGAGCTCTTTTAGTACATGGGGAATGGACCTGTAGCCTCTGAAGCATAATGAATTAATATGATAGATAATCATAGTTAATCATGAATACCATTATTTTCTCTGTGTGGCTGGTTGAATGTGTCTTAGTTATGAAATGTCTAGTTATATAAATCATCACTGTAGTAATTCGAGGAAGACAAATGAAGTTATTTGGGTTATAGACTTGTATTTACATAATAACCAAACGGATATTAGAATATTTTTTTCTGATTATTTTGCTTTAATCGTGGGAAGTCATGGAAATTGATGTTTCTGCTTTGTTTCTCATCTAAATCCCTGATTGTATTGTAGTTTTGGTAACAATATTATATTGTCAGGTTATTAGGTGTGTATGTTCTTTTATGATATGGCATCAACAATGCCTAGGCTAAAAGGTAGCCCAGGAAAATCTTTAATGCTTTTATCGCATAATATTACAACTTTGGTATTTGGAGCAACTTTTCATGATAACCTTATAAACTGTGATTTTTGATACAATGTAATAAAATGTAGGTGATGTATAAAATCTTTTAGCGATCATAATATATTAGAAATTATTGAACAAGAATATTCACATACTGTGTGTGTATAACATAATGTATAAACACGGTGGTTTAGTGGTAAGAACCATTGCCTTGCACCCCCAGGGTCCAGGGTCGATTCCCACCTGGGTCTGTGTGGATGTTCTGCCCGTGCTTGGTGGGTTTCCTCCAGGTACACTGGTTTCCTTCCACAGTCCAAAGACATCCAGAGTAGGTTATTTGGCTTTCCCAAATTGCCTATAATGTGTAAATAAACAGGGTGTACCCACCTCCTTCCCCCAGTCTCCTGGGACAGGCTCCAGGCCCCCGTGACCCTGTATACACGATCAAGCGGTATAGACAATGAGTGAGTGAGTTATAACATGCATGTGAACTTGTTGGTCTGTATTCCTCACATATACCTGTAAGCACATATAATCTGTACAGTTTCTTCAACTTCTATCACAATAACTTAAAAGACATTTATGATCTATTTATTTTCTTGTCATGCATGCAGTCAAAAGAGTAGAACACAAGACTGCAAGACAGTAAAAATATAGTTAATTGTAATATAGTTACATCAAATGTATGATGCGTTCCTTTTAACTCATGATTGCATGTTCATGACCACACACAATACAGTACATACATACATAGATACAGTACATGCATACTGTATACAATGTATAAACATTACCTGCAGTCGCTCAATAATTCAGCACACCTCCTGTTATGTTGAATTTCTACAAAACAATTCATGCTATCCGTTATTACCCAGATGAGGATGGGTTCCCTGTTGAGTCTGGTTCCACTCGAGGTTTCTTCCTTTTGCCATCTCAGGGAGGTTTTCCTTTCCACTGTCACTCTCAGCATGCTCATCAGGGATAATCTGGTAATTTTGATTTATAGATATTTTCTCACCCATTTAAACTCATTTCCCTATTTTTTTAAATTCTGTTAAGCTGCTTGACAATGAATATAGTTAAAAGCGCTATACAAATAAAATTGTATTTAATTTTAATTCCCATACAAAATTAGAATGAACAAAGTAAGTTATAAAGAGAGTCTCTTCATTTTCTAGCCTTGCCTCGTTACATCAGTAACTATGAGAAAGGAAGGGCCCTAGGGGAGAAGATGCCTGTCACTATAAGCAATGGGACTTCCGCACACTATTAAAAAGATGCATTAGCTGCAGCACACTAGCTGTTAATGGCTCCAGAGTTCGGGCGACTTTCTCCATTATTAATATGCTTTCATGGATATGGAGTTATTCGGCTGATAATTAAAGAGAGAGAACCCATCGATTTCCAGTGAATCCAAAGCTCATGCGGCGCTGTGAAACCCCATTGTGTGGTGTGAAATGATCCATCTCTCCAAGTACACTGTTGACCTAGACCACTGCTCACAACATTCTTCCATGTGTCACCACATAACACTAACATCCTGTCTTTTGATTATATTTACAGTTAAGGGGTTTTGAAATAGTTACAAATGGGAAAGTGTCACTCAAAATGACTGAATTTTATATAAAAAATTATAATTTTTTTAGTCTTTAGTTTCCACTTTAAGATGTGACAGTTAAATACAGTAGCAGGTTATACAACAGATTGATTGCAGTCTGTAGTGAGTAGTGTTGCTGCCTCACAGCTCCCGGGGTCACAAGATCAATCCTGAGATCTGGTTACAGTCTGTTTAGAGTTTCACTTGTGATTTCTATGTTTTGAGGACAAACATGTGAATATTCAATGTACAGTACAATGAGTATTTCAAATCACCACTAGCTCCATGGTGCCAGTGGCAATTTGGACTGTTGTGCCACCCAGAGTGTATTCCCTTCTCATGGCCACTGTTTCCTGGGATAAACTGTAGATTCATCATGCCCCTGACCAAGATAAAGCAATTAGTGAAAGTGAATGAGTGAATGAGGCCTGCAACTATGACAGCAAAGGTAAACCATGCATGTTCAAAGGCCTTTAATGGAGTATATGCCAACAGTACCACTCAAAGCAATTACAGTGTAGGCACCAATGACACACTGCAGAGTTTGGTTAGCCTACATTGATATTATTATAATCAGGAAATCCCAATCAGCCTGTGAACCATAGTCAGTTGGCTGATTCTGTCATTGTTACTGTAAATCAGTCTAGATAGAACAATTGATATACGTACGTTTGTTTTAATGTCCACAATTAAAGTTTAAAATTATTTCCATTTTCTTTCAAAATATTGTCATGCCATCAGAACACATGCACATTTGTTGGCTATACATAAAATCGTGTGCAAATTCAGGTCAGCTAATTATGGTTAGCTGGTTATGCTGTGGTTGTCCTAAAAGTCACATTGGCCTTTAAATGGGTGACATACACTATATTGCCCAAAGTATTCGCTCGCCTGCCTTCACATGCATATGAACTTGAGTAACATCGTTTCTTAATCCATAGGGATTAATATGATGTTGGGCCCACCCTTTGCAGCTATAACAGCTTCAACTCTTCTTGGGGGCTTTCCACAAGTTTTAGGAGTGGGTTTATGGGAATTCTGACCATTTTTTGGTCAGAGACTGATGTTGGACGAGAAGGCCTGTCTCACAGTCTCCGCTCAAATTCACCCTAAAGGTTTTCTATCAGGTTGATGGATCTTGTTGGAACAGGAAGGGGCCATCCCCAAACTGTTCCTACAAAGTTAAGAGCATGAAATTGTCCAAAATGTCTTGGTATGCTGAAGCATTAAGAATTCCTTTTACTTGAAGTAAGGGTCCGAGCCCACCTCATGAAAAGCAACTCCACACCAATTCCAACATGACTGCACACCAGTGCACAAAGTAAGGTCCATAAAGACATGGATGAGCGAGTTTGGTGTGGAAGAACTTCCCTGGCCTGCACCTCAACTCAATAGAACACCTTTGGAATAAATTAGAGCAGAGCCTATGAGCCAGGCCATCTCGTCTTTGTTACACATAATTCCTAAAGATTTATGTTTAATAAATTGTCTGGCTTCATTTATCATTGGCTGTGCTTTAGCATATGTCTTCGTCAATCAAGAAAATAATCCAGTTCTAACCGATGTGTTGGTGAACAGACTGTCTTTCTTTTAAATTGTGTTTTAATTAAACAGCCTATTTCTCAGACTAGGCTTCAAAGTGAGTCACTTTTTTACCACTGGGTTTAATTTTCTCCCAGCTATACACACTCACAGCATGTATGCATCAGATCCCGTAACCCACATCCCACCACCACCACCATCCCTCCGGGAAGATGTGCAGTTCTGATTATAGCAGTTTCTTTAATGAAATCCTCATTGTAGTAAGGGGATCATTGGCTCTGCTCAGCTTGGATGCTTTACATCTCGGCTTTTTTTTTTTAAATAGTTGATTCTAATTAATTCATTTTTGCTGAATTCTGTACTTAACAGGGAGTTTGTAAACAAGAAGAACTGGGCTTCTTGTGTAGTTAGGACTTTTGGTCAGATGGCAGCTCAGCTGGCAGCATCAGATGGCTCTGTCTCTACTGTGACAACATTCAATTAAGAGCAGGTAATTAGCAAGACAAATGAAATACATAAAAATAACTCCCCACAGTGTGTCCGTGTAAACCTCAAGTGGCTAAAATAATGTAGCTCATGTTTCCACTTTTCTACTGCAACAAAATAAACAAACCCTGGTTTGATTAAGCGGCATGATGGTGTACAGTCTCATTCTCTCTACAGTCCACAGTTCAGCTACACATCCCCTGATTGTTTATTGTGTTTGCTTACTGTAACCTTGCTCCAGAGACTTTTGGTGAGTCTTTATTTCTGTGGTTATCTGTCATTTGCATTTGCATCATTCAGCACCGACTATGCATACATCTGAGGAAGAGATAAATAATGTGAGAGAAGTAATATCCTGGCATTAAAGCGAGTTGTAGCTTTTCACACCTTAACTCTAATAAACGCAACTGTCATATGTTTCGTTCTCTCTGCTTCTTGAATGTAATGTTTCTGGTTTAAATATTAGTACAACATGCCCTTCACATATTGCTTTGACATATATGAGAAATTTGCATTAGCAGTACTGCAGTAAATTGTCGTCAGAGACTTTCTATAGTCCATTGAAATTTTTGTACACAAACACTAAACACTACTCTTAAATCCAGCTTCACACACTCTTCTCACAGCCCATACAGTGTCTGCTATCTATTACAATGCAAAAACATATTATAACAAGTTATAATGTCGTAAATCCAGTCTAATTCATCTACTGTTTCTTATTATGAGATAAACCAAATACAAGGTTATTAAACCAATTTCTAGACATATTTTATGTTTCTTAAGATTTGGCAAGTATTTCTAGAAAGAAGCTAAATGATCTGTTAATAGTATAAGTCAATTTAAAGTCTAAATATGGTAAAATGTTAAATATTTCTAGACAGATTTAATAATCTTATATTTAGCTGTAATCCTATAAAAGTTATGAGTATCTAATAAATGTTGCATAACAGGCGGATTGAGAGATGGATGGATGGTATTGCAAGTGAATATTATTTCACATAGTCATATTCTGTTCCATTGGTCATCCAGAGGGCAGAAATAACCATAAATATCCTGCATTTGGTGTTTAAAATGATCCTTAATGGACCTTTTCTTTGTCTTTAGACTGTGTTAATAATCAGTACTGTAATAGTGCTTCATAACAAGCATATAAAGCCTTTTTGCATCCTCTGTAGTGATGCTGCCACGCCTCCCGAACACACACACCCATCACGCCTCCCCAGGACCCCACAATAGAGGAAAGGATGCTGGACAATACTCTGATAAAACGGCCCCAGCTGCCTGCCGCATATAACATTGAAATAACCGAGCCTGCACAGAATGAAGAGCCTGCTCTGGCCTTTCCTGTATAGTGCTGCAGTGTTATCAGTCCAGTCTGTTAATTATGTAACCCCCTAGGCTTTGCATCTCCACATCCTCTCCTGGAAAGTGACTGACTTAATAGGCTTCCTAATATGCTGGAAATCCAGCAGCAGTTTCTTTTTCTTGCTCATGTTAAGCCGCAGGTTTTTTTTTTTCTTTTTTACGGCCCACCAGAAGGCTTCTGTATTTCTGTCCTGATTCATCCTCAGTGTCGCTGCACCCTACAATGGAGGAGTCATCAAAGAACTCCTACAGGTGCTGTACTAGAGGCCTGATGTGTAGAAAGTGAAGAATAAAGGAGACAGGACAGTTGCCTATGGTGCTCTAGTAGTTCTCACCACTGACTGTAACACAGTTGTAATTTTCTTTCCCAGTCAGATAGAATTGAGGCCATATAAAGAATATGGTTTATGTCCAGGAGCAGAGGAGGGTAGTAATGAGGTACATTTACTGTTACATTTATTTAAGTAACTTTTTTTGGAAAAAAGCACTCCTATGAATAGTTTTACTGCACCATACTTTTTACTTTTACTTGAGTAAATCTCTGAAGAAGAAACGCTACTCTTAGTCCGCTATATTCAGCTGCACTCGACTCGTTACTTTTCTTACCATTTATTCCTACACATGCAGCCGGTGGATTTAACACATGACTGTGTTTCACCAATTAGACGTAGCAACAATGATCACATGACTCCATTTGACCAATCAGCCACAATAACAATAACCACATGTAGTCACATGACCACACACAAACTGGCTGCATAGTGGGAAAAAAAATCTTCAGCCGTGGTAGACAGCGAAGGGAACGTGGTTAGTTTAGTTGTTTTATTTAATGTTGCAATGTTAAAAATATCTTACATTTCTTACATTTGTTCTGTTGGACACTGTTTATGGTAAAGTGAGACCTCTTACACGTTTTATTTTCTATCTGCTGAGCCATTTGAAGGGCGACTGAATATACAGTATATCTTATACTGGAAATAGTTTCAAACATACATATGTTACCTACAGTAGGTTGTTAAGGTAGTTAGTAAGCTTTATGTGTTTCTTGTTCCTTAATTTTGTAAATATATTTAGTTTTATTAATTAATTTTATTTTATTTAATTAATTTAATTACTTGGAAATGTCAAGAATTTGTACATTATTTTATCATTTTATCTAGCTGTTTACATAATTTGAAGAAAAGAAAGAAAATCGGACATTAGAATGAAACAGTTACTCAGTACTTTAGTATCTTTTCACCGAATACTTTTTTACTCTTACTTGAGTAATATTATTAGTTATTATTATTATTATTATTATTATTATTATTATTATAAGTACAGCAACTCTTACTTGAGTACAATGTTTGGCTACTCTACTCACCTCTGTCCATGTGTGAACATGTAAATCAGAACATTTGCAGTCCTGGTGGTCCAAGGGTCAGTGCTGTTTCAGCCTCTCAGTGGTGAATGGAATGCTTCTACAGTCCTGAAAAGTGCTGGGGCATCCTGGCACTGGAGCTATACAGGATGTGTGCCAGTTGGTAGCTTGCCTAAAGTGTCACATTGTGTTCTTTCACACAACACTGCTTTGCGATACAGACATTGGAAATACGTAGAATACCGGTGAATGTTATAGAAAACTGAAGTCATTTTTTTATACATAATTTAGCTCTGCAGTCAATAAATGATTGATTATTTGAAACCAAGATTTAATATCAAATATTTTGCTATGTCCATATTCAGAATACAGTCTGCTAGTTTTTGACCCCAGCTCGAGATAATAACCATAATAAAAACCAAGCTATATTTATTACAAGAAGGACAAAGGCTCTATTTACATTGCTGTTTACACAATTGATTATTACATATGAGGGAAATTACCAGACCGTCTGGTGAATTTCCAATAGAAAACTAATTAAAATACTGCTGTGCCACACAGCTCATCATATTCATAAAATGTTTATAAAATGTACTTATAGTATAAAAGAACCTTACCATGTTAGATTAAAACAGAAACTTCTCTTTCCAGATTACTCTCATTCCATCATAGTCAATACCGCTTTATCCTGTATTCAGGGTCACGGGGGGCCTGGAGCCTATCCCAGGAGACATTGGGGTACACCCTGGATGGGGTGCCAGTCCATGGCAGGGCACACACACGTACACACACTCACATTAGGTTAAGATTGGATTAGGCTAACTTGTGTTACAAATTGCCTGTAGTGTGTACTACAGACAATTTAGGAACACTAATTTCCAATTTTCTTTGAACGAGTACCCGGAGGAAACCCACCAAGCACGGGGAGAACATGCAAACTCCATGCACACAGATCCGAGGTGGGGATCGAACCCAGACTCTGAAGGTACGAGGCCACAGTTCTAATCTCTAAGCTACTGTGCCGCCTCTTTCCATATCACCAAGATTTAATTTATGCACATTATGTTATTTTAGTTTAGTTTTTTTTTGTTTGTTTCTTTCCCTATGTCCTGACTTGGAACGTGGGGTTTATTCTTCGCATGGTTGAGGGGAGTAAGAGTTTGACAGCGCATGGGTTGATGATCTTGGTAATCGTGAATGGGCCTACATATCGGGGAGAGAGTTTACGAGAAATGGTCTTTAGAGGGAGGTCTCTGGTGGAGAGCATGACTCTCTGCCCTATCCTGTACTTGGGGGCCTGAGAGCGTCTGCGGTCTGCTTGCTCCTTATAAGTTCTGCCTTGTCGTAGCAGCGTCCTTCTGGCCTGAGTCCAGGTCCTCCTGCAGCGGCGAATGAAGGCTTGGGCAGAGGGGACGCTGACCTCCTCTTCCTGAGAGGGGAACAAGGGTGGTTGGTAACCCAGGCAGCACTGGAAGGGGGACAGCCCAGTAGACGAAGAGACTAGAGAGTTGTGGGCGTATTCGACCCAGGGCAGGAATCTGCTCCACGAGGTGACATCCCGGTAGGTCATGCATCTCAGGGCGACCTCAAGAGCCTGGTTCTTCCTCTCCGTCTGCCCATTGGATTGAGGATGGAACCCTGATGACAGGCTTGGGGTGGCTCCGATGAGCTTACAAAATGCCTTCCAGAATTGAGAGGTGAACTGCGGGCCACGATCGGAGACGATATCTTTGGGCAGGCCGTGGAGCTTAAAAACGTGGAGGATCATGAGTTCTGCAGTCTCCTTGGCGGACGGGAGTTTTGGGATGGGAATAAAGTGGGCTGCCTTGGAGAACCGATCCACTACGGTCATGATACAGGTGTGGCCGTCAGAGGTGGGTAATCCTGTCACAAAATCAAGTGCGATATCGGACCATGGACGGTGCGGGATTGGTAAAGGTCTGAGGAGGCCTGCTGGGGCGGTGTTGAGGTGTTTATATCGCTGACAAATGTCACAAGCTGCCACAAAGCCAGGGACGTCCTCCTTTATGGTTGGCCACCAAAAACGCTGCTGGGCTTGGGACAGGGTTCGGGCAGAGCCTGGATGGCAAGAGAGTTTGGAGCAATGTGCCCATTCCAGGACCTGGGAGCGTAGAGTGAGTGGGACGAATAGCCGATTGGGGGGTCCATTACTGGGGCCTGGTTCACGGGACAAGGCCTGCTTCACCCGAGTCTCTATATCTAGCTCAGCCACTGCGAGTAGGCAGTGCGAAGGGAGGATGGTGTTGCTGATGGTGGCGTCTTGGGTGTGGGTGAACTGCCTGGAGAGAGCATCTGGTTTGGCGTTCTTGGATCCTGGACGGTAGGAGAGGGTGAAGTTGAACCTGGTGAAAAAGAGTGACCAACGGGCCTGGCGGGAGTTCAGCCGCTTGGCGCCTCGAAGGTACTCCAGGTTCTTGTGGTCAGTCCAGACCAGGAATGGGATCTCCGTTCCTTCAAGCCAGTGTCTCCACTCCTCCAGGGCTAGTTTTATGGCCAGGAGCTCGCGATCTCCGATGCCATAATTTCCTTCGGTGGGGGTTAATCGGTGTGAGAAGAAAGAGCAGGGGTGCAGCTTGTTGTCATGGGCGGATCTCTGGGAGAGAATGCCTCCTACTCCCGTGCTGGAGGCGTCGACCTCCACAATGAACTGCCGTGACGGGTCCGGGATGGTGAGGATAGGAGCGGATGTGAACAGCTTCTTAAGTTTGGTGAAGGCTCCCTCAGATTCCTGGTTCCAACGAAAACGAACCTTGGGAGAGGTTAGGGCTGTTAGGGGGGCAGCGATAGAACTGTAGCCGCGGATGAAACGGCGATAGAAATTTGAGAATCCCAGAAATCTCTGGAGTTCCTGTCGTGAGGTGGGTGTGGGCCAGTTCGTGACGGCTTGAAGCTTGGCGGGTTCCATCTGGATTCCTGAAGGTCCGATGCCAAATCCAAGGAATGTGGTGGAAGTGGTGTGGAATTCGCACTTCTCTGGTTTTGCAAATAACTTGTTCTCTAGGAGCCTTTGTAGCACCTGTTGGACATGCTGTTGATGCTCCTCCAGGTCCCGGGAAAAGATCAGGATGTCATCCAGGTAGACAAACACAGATAAGTTGAGAAAGTCTCTGAGTATATCGTTAATGAAGGCCTGGAAGACTGCGGGGGCATTAGTGAGGCCGAACGGAACCACAAGGTATTCGTAATGCCCTGTAGGGGTATTGAAGGCCGTTTTCCACTCGTCACCCTCTCGGATGCGGACAAGGTGGTAAGCATTGCGTAAGTCGAGCTTGGTGAAAATCCTGGCTCCTTGGAGAAGCTCAAAGGCGGTGGCCATTAGTGGGAGGGGGTACCGGTTCTTCACAGTGATCTCATTCAAACCCCTGTAATCTATGCAGGGACGAAGGGAACCGTCTTTCTTGCCCACGAAGAAGAACCCGGCCCCCGCTGGAGAGGAAGAAGGACGAATGATCCCCGCCGCGAGGGATTCGGTGATGTAATGGTCCATGGCTTGGCGTTCCTTGGGTGACAATGAGTAAAGACGGCCCTTGGGGGGAGAGGTGCCTGGGAGCAGATCAATAGCGCAGTCGTATGGCCGATGGGGGGGAAGAGAAATGGCGCGCGATTTGCTAAACACAGCCTTGAGGTCGTGATACTCAGGTGGAACATGGGTGAGTTCCAGTGATTCATCCGCCTGGGCGGGATCGGGGCATGACGTGAGGGCAGCGCGTAGGCAGGTCGTGGAACATGATGGGCTCCATGCTGAGATCGAGTTTCCGGCCCAGTCAATCTGTGGGTTATGTCGGATCAGCCAGGGGAGGCCCAAAATGACCGTGGCATGAGATCCCTCCATGATGGATAGCGAGGTCTGCTCAGAATGGTTACCTGAGACCCTTAGACCGAGAAGAGGGGTCCTGTGGGTGATAGAAGGAAGTGGACTCCCATCGAGGGCCTGAACCTTGAGGTGAGTCTCTAAAGGCAGAGCAGGGATTCCCAGGGCCTTGGCTGAGGCGGCATTGATTAGGTTACGGTCTGAACCGGAGTCGATCAGTGCCTGCACCAGGTGGGTTCGTTGTTCGTGGATGAGGAAGATGGGAAGCAGTCGGCGTTGGTCTGGAGGTTTCTTTGGAGAAGTGCCCTCCAGTGCTCCCAGCTGAACCTGAGGACTCCTTCTCCTTACTGCACAGTTCTTAAGTAGATGGTTTAATTCTCCACAGTAGAAGCAGGCTCCCTCCACTCGACGACGTCGTCGCTCCTCTGGTGAAATGCGGGTTCTGCCCAGTTGTATGGTTTCATCCTGAGGGTGGGGTCGCTGGAAGGCTCTAGGTGGTGCCATCCTGGCCCCTTTCCGAAGGCGGAGACGTGAATCCACTCGGCCGGCCAAATCCATGAGATCTTGGAGTGATGACGGTAGTTCACGAGAGATTAGCTCATCCTGAAGTGCTTCTGTCAGTCCTTCAAAGAACACATCACTCAACGCACGATTATTCCACCCACTGGAGAGAGCTAGGGTCTGGAATTCTATGGCGTAATCATAGGCCGAACGCGAGCCTTGTTGGAGCTTTAACAGTTTGTGACCAGCTTCCCTTCCATGACATGAGCGATCAAACACCCTCTTCATCTCCTCAGCGAAGTCCTCGTAGTTGGAGCAGCAGGGGTCGCGAGAGTCCCAAAGAGAAGTGCTCCATTCTTGAGCTCGTCCTGAGAGCAGCGTTATCACATATGCCACCTTGGAGCGTTCGGTGGAGAATGTGGAGGGTTGGAGCTCGAATATCAGTGTACACTGAGAGAGAAACGAGCGACATGTACCAGGATCACCCTCATAGGTCGGGGGGGCAGGGAGGCGTGGTTCGCGTTGCATGATGGAGTCCTCATGTCGCGTTGGAGAGAGCTGGAGTCCTTTGAGCTGGGTTGTGACGTCAGCAAGGGTTTGCTTGGTGTTGAGCAGCCCCTGGTGGTGAGCTTCAAGAGGAGCACCCTGATGCTCCAGTGCTACATTCATGCAGTCGACATCTGCTGGATTCATATCGATGGCTGGATTATTCTGTCACGAAGCGGAACGGAACGAGGTGAATCCAAGTGCAGATGACGTGCTGAAATGTCAGGCGAGAGCGTGGTCGGAATGCGGAAGTCAATGCCGGGTGATCAGTCAGCGTAGCGTCTAAGCCAAATCGTAAAGCGGAAGCCGTGGTCAAAAGAGGAAGCGTAAATTCAAAAACCGGGAGATCAAAGGGCGAGGCAAACAAATCCGAGACGAGAAACCGAAAGCGAAAAACGAGAAACAAAGCGAACTTGGCAACGTGAGATCAAGGGAAAATAAACGCGAGAAGATCGGGGCATGAAAAACACAAGATAATCCAGCGATTTAAGCAGCGCGCCGCGCATGCTTAAATCGCTGGAGTAATCAGTCATGGAATGAGAAACAGCTGAGCAGACGGGGCGGAAACGGGGGCGTGAGAGCGCACGTGACGGCTAGACAAAAACATGAGCACGTGGGGAAATGACAGCGTGGGAAAAGGACGGCAGACAGGGCGTGGAGCATGACACTTTTGATTGTGTTGAAGAACAGAGCAAAGTTATGAAAGTAAGAACTTCCTTTATTTCTTTATATAATCCCCTGCTACACTAATTAATTTATTCTAATGCTTGGAAACCATCAAGGTAAAAAAAATTCTCAGTATACCGGAGCCATGATCGGACTGCCCACTTCACATCTGAAACGCTGGCCTCCCAGGAGTTCCTTTAATGGTCCAAACATGAGGAATTAGCTTGGAGTGAGGTTAGGGCTATACTGAGATGTGGCAATAACTCCCAGCTGAGTTCCTGTAATGTGTAAGTGGTGAATGATTGTGTACAGTTACCACACATAGTTGGATCTCTTCCATGTGCTGATTTTGAGGTATCAAGGATTTCACTTGCTGAATGTTCATGTGAATGTGTTGTGGTGGCTCCAAAACACCTTGGCTGGATCGTCATTCATAACTTTTTTTAAATGTCATCCATTACGTCATCATTCATAAGAAATTTCGTCATAAGTCCCGGTTTGATCTTAAAACCCTTTTGTATATTCATATTTCTATACAGTGACAATCCAAATGTTTTGGTTAAACTCCGATAGCTCACAGCATAATATTATTTGTCTTGCAGTTTGTCTTGCAGGTGATTACACGGGCTAACATCGTCTGTACTACAAATAACGGTTTACACTAACTTACATTTTTACATTAACTGCTTTTATCAAACAAGTATCCTTTCTATAATAAAATTAAGAACCCCATTAGAAGTTGTACATGGATAAAGAATCACGCCTTAAATATAAAATTTGATGGAACACTTGTTTATTTTTTCCCCTCATTTAGTTTCTAAAAATGTAAAAAAAAAATTAAAAAAAAACTACACGTGTGCATTTTATAGTTCACTGTATATTCAGATTGATTTTCTCTTATTTCTTAAAAAGCTGTTGGTTGTAAAAAAAATATTAAGCATGAATATAGAATACATGCAATGACTAGTAATGACTGTGTAAATATCTCATTGCTTTTGGTGACAATCCTTAATGTGAATGTGTGTATTCCGTTATTTTTTTTTCTTTTTCAAACAGTAATGTGCTTTGAACTGAAGCTGGACTCTAATTAGCCCATGTTCTGTGGTGCAGTTATGCCTTGAGGCAAGCTGGGCTTTGTTTATTTCTGCTATTCAGAATGCTTATGGTAATTTGTGGTGTCAGGGTCGAACAGTGGTGCACAGAGGTTTCAGGGAATTGCTGTATTCCACAGAATATTATTTTGCTTTGTCTCTTGGTTAACTGTGAAGGCATGAGGTAATTAATTGCTTTAACAAAATAAACATGAATCTCCTGTTAGGCACTGGAAAAGTTCATAATTTTTTATATTGCATATTATGACTGTTTTTATTATTTTTAATGCTGAAAAAATGCTGGCCATATTTAATTGAGAGGCTTTTTGGCATAGTCATTGTCTTTTGCTTATGTATGCTGCTCTATAGCAAGTGATGTTTTACTCACTAGAAATGCAGTTAACAAAATCAAATCTGATAGACGGTGTCAAGTGACAAAGGAAAAGAATTCGTTATGGATGACAAAAAACATTGTTTTGTGGTCAAAGCAATTTGGTTTCAATCAGTTAATTGGTTTTATTATTACCTTTCTAAATTGCCTCTAATTAATTGAAATTCAAATCGGAACATTTCTGACACATCAGGTTGGTGCGTCTTCCTATCCGCTGTACAAACCTCTCAATGAAGTTATAGTATAGTATAGTTTTTTAACAAAACATTACAGGATGTAATTTTAAAGCATAAAACACTAAAAGTTTGTTCAGATGTTTATTTAAACCTTGAAAGTTCTTGTCTCCTACATGATCCGAATGCAAGATATGGAGGTGATTTGTCAATAGAAATACAGTTGCCTAGTTGTTATTGACAGCTAAGTCTAATCAGATTTCTGTTCTGTTTCTGACCCTACAAAAACAGATCTGTTCAATGATATTGGATTGTTAAACAATTATTCAGTTACTGAAGTAAAGTCAGCTGTAATTTTCAGAAGTGGTAGCTGGCTGGACAATATATAATGAACATAGGACAATAAATATGTAAGTTTATGTAATATTAAACATCTTATTGCAGTGTTTATTCTATTATTTATTATTATTTATAATTTCAGATTAGATTTAAGCCATGGTTGCAAAGTGACACTTGTGTCACTTTCTCTGCAAGTTTGATCATTCTGTTGCTATCAAATGAATATCTACTATACAGTTTATAAATTATTATTATTTTATTATTATATATTTGTAAATATACTGTACAATACAGTATGTCAATAGTTCAAAATTTCAAGTTTTTTTTTTTTGCTAAATTGCTTTTTGTTGTCATTTTATGTTGAAAATTATGTCAATGGAGTTACCATATATGGTTCTTCTTTATTTAATGAGTCCAAAAAGTATATATGATACAATATTTTAAAAACTAAGGTAAAGCTCAAGGCACAGTAATTTAAACCTAAAAATTTGCAAAACTACAAAAATTTTTATTTTATACAAATACATGTTTTTCCTCAAGATACTGATACTGGCACTTGTAAGTTACTGGTTCTTCACCTCCTTAAGAGTTAAAATCGATCTGTAACTTATGAAAACGACAAGACTTTTTGTTTCCATTTTTTTCTTTTAGACATTAGCATTTCTCCTATCTAGACAAATGTATGAAATGGCAAACTTGAAAAAAAGGTTGGCATGGTGGAAGGCAATAATGAGTTTCTGGAAAATTCAGCCTGCAGCAGTTTTATTGCTTTGAAGCCTTGGACCTAAGAATCCAATAAGCAAATCAACAGTCGTTAGACCACATTTGTGCTAACTAGAGATTTTTATTCAATATGTAATTGAATTCAATGAATATGAGATTCCTCAAAAATGGCTGTGTTGATCTTGTTTGATGGTTTGTTGCTCTGGCCTGGTGTTCAAAAGGCCATTCTTTGCTGTTTAGTTCATTCCTCCAACTGTCTCTTATTGATTTAATCAACTTTGCTGATTGTATGGCCATCTGTAGGGTGGAAATTTGCATCATGACCTATAACCCTGTATATGTATTGATGCACTGTTGCTGCCATGGATGCCCAAGGGACTCACTTGCCTGCTTGTGTAACTTGTGTGACCCTCATATGTTCAGAGGGGGGTGACTAATGTGGGTTATAGGCAAGAGTGAATCAGTCCATGCCTTCTGCTCTCTCTTTTGGGAGCCTGAGCTGATATTACACAGCTGGATGTGTTGTTTGATATAATGAAAAAAATCTCTTACGTCAGCCTTTTCTCTGTATGGTTTAAGCTCTGTAATGCCTACAGACACAGAGCAGCTCCTCGCTATCAAAGAACAGAAATGAACAGGTGGGAGAAATGAACGGATGTGAGATGAGAACTGTGCTTACAGGGTTCAGCTCAGGGGTTGATCTGTGTCTCACGGTGAGAGCTTCAGAGAGACAGACAAAAAAGATCAAAAGCCAGGCACTGACATGCCAATTGAGGCTTTGAAGAACCCGTACTGTCACTGCGGAAAGGCCTTTCCTCAATTACAATGTTATTAGCCCCAACATAATAGAATAATGCAATCCTCCAGGAGAGTTTATCTAATCCCCAGCAGTGGCAAGTTAAACAGAGACACTCAGATAAAAGCATAAGATGAAAGAAAGTGAGAGGGGTGAGGGGAAATAAATAGATAAAGAAGGGAAGAATGGAAGGAAGGAAGAAAGAAAGAAGGAACGAATGAGGATTGGGAGCTTGCCTAAAATAAGATGAGTGGCTATGCGTATCCGCCTCCTCCCATTTCATTACTGCTGTGTATCTGAGGCTGTGTGGTCATTTATCATGCGCTACTCTTGGCAGGAGCAGCTTTAAGGCTGGCAGGTCTGGGCAGGCCCAAGCTGGGAACTAGGGCACCGCAAGTCTCACTCAGCCTTCCTCCCCTTGTTCCAGACCTCGCGCCTGCGGTCCCACAGCTCCATATACTAATAAGATCGCACCGTCAAACCAGTCCCAGCCTGCCTCAAACTGGGAGCCAAAAGAAACAAAGCCTGCTTGAGAAACTGCAATGCGCTTGTTACTCTGCCCGGTTCTTCCCCTCAAACCCAGAAGTACTACCAACATTTGCTTCAGTGCTGGAAAGAATATTATTTATCACAATATTTGGTGTGCATTTTTCAACCCATGGAGTACTCGAGGACTGCGTCAGAGTATTTGACGTCTGAAGTAGCGCAATCGATGGATTAGGCGAACTGGCGTGCTGGTTGAGGTGCGCTGTTGTGAATAGACAGTTGTTCTGAAGTGTGTGTAAGAGATTATCAGCACCCTGCAGCAGCAAGGCGAATAGCAACACTGACATTGTCAGGATGAATGAGTTACTGCTGAGTAGGGTAAATCACACCAAGCCTGGCTTCATACTAGCCCCATCTACTGGATGGCCTGGTCACTGGACGGTTTTAGTAAACTAAATTAAATTTACATAAAAGCCATATGCATATTGATGACCTGATTACATTTTATATTCATTTCTTCAATGTTCAATACAAAAATATTTATGTGTTCCATACCACTATCAAGATGTTCATAACAGTTTGACATTTCAGCATTTCCCAATGAGCATATTCTTAGTCATCAGAAATTAAGCAGTAAAAATCGATCAGGCAACATACAAAAACACAGGCAGCAATGAGTACCTGACAGAAAGAACATAAAAGGCTGAGTTACAAGCCTGGCCTTCATCAAAGTGCAGCTGGGGCCCTGTGTTCACACAGCCAAGCCCTCATCCTTCACACTGTGTGTTTAGAAGCGATAATGCATTTATTCTCATCCCACACTTTAGAGAGGGCGCTCCCCATCACCTCTCTAATGGAGCAGTGTGCACAAAGAGAAACCACGCAAAGGAGTGCGTTCTACTCAAAGGCTGTGTAGTAAACACCACACACACATAAAGATAAATGAGATTGAGAGAAACACAGTGGCATGTGTAGTGCAACGGTGAGCTGTAAATGTCCTTTGACATCTATTAGCAATCTATTTTAATATATGTGGGTTAAGTATATCCATCCTTTAGCCTCAAGGAGAACCTGGATGTGTGTGTGTGTGTGTGTGTGTGTGTGTGTGTGTGTGTGTGTGTGTGTGTGTGTGTGTGTGTGTGTGTGTGTGTGAGCCAGTGTCTTTCCTCTACGTTCCAAGTAGATTCATGGACGACGGGTGTTCATCTGCAGAGGAGACTTACGACCAGGAAGCAGGCCTGCCGCACACAATGTTCATGTGAATCATCACCGATGATGGATAGTCCTGAGAACGGATGTGACATTCATGCTCTAATGGATCCATGTGTCCACACTCACCACCCAATCTCAGCTGATTTGTGGAAATTAGCCTCTTTCTCGCGGTCCCACTGGCCATCTCTCTCTGTCTCAATGATGCAGGTGGCCTTGCCCACACCACACCATGCCAAATGAGCTCAGAAATAATGATGTCATGTCCTAGCTAGAAATACCAGCAGTATGCCTCACACTCTCTAGGATTTGCCTCATGTTCCTTGTGTGTACATGTACAGTTTTTGTGCTTCTTATGCCTTTTGTGTCCTCGGGTATTGTGGTTCACAGTCCAAACTTACTTGTATAAAATACTTTCTGTGTCAAGCCTTCTTGTGATTATACACTTCAGTGGAAATAGAGTAAAACCATCAAAAGAGTTAGTTATTTGTACCAAGAAACTATTACAGTAATTGCTTGAATGAATGGAAATTCACAATTTAAGGACCCTACAGTATATCCGTTAATTTGGAGAAGTAGCACACTTGCTATTTTCTGTGGAATCTATATATTTTTTCTCTTGATTCTTTTTTTTACATCTTTGTGTTTAAATAAGTGTGCCTTTAACTTTATCTGTATTTTTAAAATATTTTTATATATACTCCATTTGAAAAAACTTACCATAGACTTAATTGCCGGGTGAAGAACCATTTACAGTATGGTGACACTTCACTGACCTTGATTTTGCAATAGAAAAATTAAAACAATGATAAATTTGCTAAATGATGGCCAATGTGGCTAGTGGATTTCCGACGTCTCTAGCGATTCAGCCTTTTTACTAGCCACAATTTTGTTACAAGAAAATCAGAGTTTTTTCTTCACCATGATACGTTAATGTTTGTTATATCTAGATTTACTTATAAATGACAGCATACACTGTATCACTATAGTAGTAGTCAAGTATTCAGTACTGTTAAGATAGCTCCCAATATAAAAACATGCAAACATGAACAGTATATTCTGTTTATTGAACTTAAATTCAAGCCTCTTACCACATGAAATTGGAAAAATAACAGATTCAGTACAACTGAACTCATTCTGATATTAAAAATACAGCAACTCAGAACATTTATCATTTTAGTTATTATGTGTAATATTATCAGGTATTATTATTCATTATGTATTATTATATCAGAATTCTGAGTTAGGACAATGGACTCTGGTCTATCTTGTTGTGTTGACTCTTTATAGTGTGAGGTAATTCAATCAATTGATGAATTTTCTATCATTCAACATGAAATCTAAATAGATTTTAATAGTGATTACTTTTTTATATATAATCAGTAAATAACCTATGCGAAAGGGGCAGACATTCTCATCCTGTTGAGAAGCAATAGCCCTTTAAGGAAATGAAGCACACACACACACCAAACAGGAAGTAAAAGTATGTGTGTGTTAGTGATGCGCGGGTCATCTGGTAACCCGCGGACTGGGTTGGGGCGGGTAAAGAAATTGTCACTTTATTTGCGGGGCGGGTTGAGGCGAGTAATTAAAAAAAATTAAATAAAAAATCCATGTATGTTGCGTGCAATTCCCTATAACCTATATTAAATATTTGGCAATATCTATTTTCATATTTTATTAAGTTCTTTGATAAGGTTACGTCACGTGACAAGTCACGAAAGCGCCAAGCAGCTACCGCTGCCAGTCACAACAAAAACAAAGAAATAAATGTAAAGATGGAAGACGAAGTGCAGGAGAAATTGAGGTCGGGAATTTACATCATTAAAAGAAAAAAGGTCAGGCTGCTACATCTAATGTTTGGGAGTAAAAAAGTATGTCTTAGCAATTTGGTTTCAATCAGTTAATTGGTTTTATTATTATAACGGTCGCAGGGGCGGGTTGTAAAAATAGATACAGTGGTGCGGGGCAGGCTGGGGCGGGCCAAATAATTCCATAAAAGCGGGACCTACGGGTTGGAACAATACCAGCTCTGTGACTGAGAGAGACTCTGGAAACTGGATCTTTAACAAGGAACCTCTCTAATGACACTTGCTTTTGCTTTGTGGCCACGCACACACAAACACACACACGTGGTCACAATGTTAAACTGAATAATTAGTACATGCATGTATGGATGTTGACTATATGAGTGACGCATGAACACTGAGACAGAGCACGGAAGACGATTACCCACAATCTCGCGGCGTGCAAGAGAGAAGAACCATTGGCTCAGTTGTAATCACGTGGACACTCTGCAGACAAAGCACATGCGTACTACTGTTATTTCTGGAACTGTTTTTATGTTAATTTGCAACTACTTGAAAATTGCAAACAATTCAATTTTATTTTTTATAGTGCTTTTAACAATAGTCATTGTCTCAAAGCAGCTTCAAAAAAAATGAAAAGAAAATCTAGGGTCCTTACATTGTGAATTTCCATTCGTTCAAGCAATTATTGTAATATTTTCTTGTTACAAATAAATAACTCATTTGATAGTTTTACTCCCACTGATGTGTATAATCACAAGAAGGCTTGACACAGAAAGAATTTTATGCAAGTAAGTTTGGACTGTGAACCACAATAACCGAGGACATCAAGCACAAAAACTGTACACACAAGGAACATGAGCACAATGATACTAAAGTTTTGAAGTTTTTTTAAAAGGCTTTTAAAATGCTTTTCAAATGCTTTAAGGAACACGTGTGTGTCTTTTGGGAGGCATCACGGCAAAGTAGGTACTGTAGAACTGACACCTCACAGCTTCAGCATGAGCAAGACGAGATCATTGATCCTAAGTGTAGACTGTTGGCTCTGTGAAGCTTTACATGTTCTCCCTTTGTATTCCTCCAACCTCCTAAAAATTTCCATGCAAGTATATTAGCTGCACTTAAGTTCCACTAAGTGTGTGTGTGAATGTGGGTATTGTGGGTAAATCCCTGCCTCTCACCCAGTGATGCTTGAATAGATTCCGGATCAACCATGGCCATGAACAGGATAAAACAATTATGAGGATGAATAAATGAATAGGAAATCAAATTGGGTGTGAAGTTTAACTAATATTCCAAAGCAGAAGAAGCTGCAAGAACACACAGCTAATATACTGAATTAATATTATCTACTGAAAAGGTTCACACGCATCGTGTTAGGGTGGCGTTAAGGGTAAATGCCACTATTTGTATGCGCATAAGTTTAGATTACCCCCATAAATATAATCTTAAATACAACATTTGACCAAACTTTTTGACAGTTTATGAACAGGTTTAAAACTTACTTTTTTAAAATTTAGATTATACTGACAAAAGACAAAAAAAACTTGATTCATTAGACATTATTCTAAACCACTAGGTCATTTTCTGCTGACGTAAGGACATTCTGATGTCCTCTGGTTAATGTAAACGCTTGTTATCTGATTTCACTTCAGAAATTGTATTTACTTTGAAAGTCAGTCATCCAGACAGGCATGAGCTGAAGTGGAGGCTTCATTTCTACCCATTTCTAAGATTTGTCATCCTCCACTAATGTCTGCTTTACTTATGCCTCACAAGGGATTCATTATATGATCAGACGTTAGCAAACGCCCGTCAAGAGGTTTGTTCTCTGTCGATCTAATCTAAGTGCTTACATGAGAATGCAGAAGGCAGGGGTAAAACAGCACACAAGAAGAAAATGTGCTTTTTACAGGGTACACACTAATGACGCCATATAAATATTTGATCTGAGTTGAGTGGACTGTGTGCAGTCAGGCAAGAAGCTGAGCTTAAGGCAAATCCAGTGATTCACTGGACCCATAATTACACATGTTACTTTTTGAAAAGGCACTAGAGACAGACCAGTCAAACAACTGATCCATGAATCAATGAATGAATTAATCAAGTTATAAAACTAATTAATCAGTCTAATTTATCTGTCTATCTATCTATCTATATGACTAACTGGCCTTGATATTAGTTGTAAGTGCTAAAATCTAAAGTCTGTCAGTAGCTCGACAATGAAGCAATCAGAGCTGAGCAATGCATTTAATCAAATCTTGAATCAAAAGCATAATAAGAATGATGTATGGTTATTACAACTAGTGTTATATCATTTCAATTATATCGACTAGTATAATAGTATAACAGTAACTGTTGACAGGAATCCACAAGCAACCTTCCAAAATCTGGAGAAAGCCTTCTCAGAAGTGGGACAAACTCCATATTAATGCCAAACATTTCAAATAGGATGTTCAGCAACCATATAGTGTACTGTATGTGTCCACCTAAATATCACATCCATGTGGTTATCGAACATCCCGTTTCAGATTAATTCCCTCATTGCTGTTATAGTAATGGTTTCCATTAGATGGTGCAGTATGGCTGTGGGGATTTGCCCATTCAGCCACAAGAGGGTTAGTGAGGTCAGGCACTGAGTGTCAAGAGAGAACACATGGTATACAGTTGGGATTGCAATTCATCCCAGAGCTATTTAATGGGGTTGAGGTCAGGCCTCTGCACAGGTCACTTGACTTCTTCCACTTGAACCTTGTCCACTTGAACCCATGAGAGGAATTTGTAATGCTACAGAATACAATGACGTTCTAGACAATTGTGGCTTTCAACTTTGTTGTAATTATAAAACCTCTATAGCGTATATCAGTCCCAGGGTCCCATCTTTACACCATTCTGTATATTTTTCTTACAGCTATATGTATCAGTCACCCTGTCTATCTATCTATCTATCTATCTATCTATCTATCTATCTATCTATCTATCTATCTATCTATCTATCTATCTATCCATCCATCCATCCATCCATCCATCCATCCATCCATCCATCCATTGCAGTTTGAAGACATGAGACATTCACCCGGAAAAAGCCAGCGTTTTATTAGTAATTGTGATGGCTAAGTGGATATGATGTCATGTGTTGTCTTAGCGAAAAATGATGAGTAGCTATAAAAGACATTCTCAAGCTCTCAACGACTAAGTGCTATTAGTGCATTAATGCTCATTCTTCAAGCTTTTTAATGATGACCTGGATATCAGATTGTGTGCCAAGGAAGATGTATCATATAGAGTGTTTCTTTTGTTTCCATGTGCATACAGAAATCAGTGTTGAAGAACAAAGCATTTTTAAAATCCCTGCTTATAAGCACCGTTAATTACTTAATACCTGTGTGTACATACTGTATTGTGATATGTGATGTGAAATGTGGCTTTTGCTGAGCACTGATTTGAACTGATCGTGAACTGTCAGTGTAACCTTCAACAGTGCATTTATAAAGAGAGCTGTCTTCACCACTTTGACACAGACGGTTTGATGATTGACAACCTGCCTGAAGTAATATTGTAAATAATTTTTTTTTTATAACTTTACAAAGGTTCTGACAAAAGGATAATTCCGTGCCATGGGATTACTGTAGTTGCTGTCAAAACAAAGACGGGCATACCATATTGAGAAGAACATACAGTACTGTACTTAAAGGACAAAATGGTGCATTTATTTTTGATTGACTAGTTGTGAAAAAACTGACGTGAAATCTTTCTTACTTTCTGCTGTTCTGTGAGCATAAAATGCCCCATATGCTGCAAACGTGCAGGACACAATGTGATTAAGTCTGTGGATGGTGGAGGAATATTTGGATGGTGGAGAGGAGGAAAATAAATGCATGTGCATCAGGGGAGGGGGGGTTGCCATGATACTAGGGCAGAAGGTATTAAGTTCGAACTGTTAGCACAGTATCAGTGATATGTAATTAACTGCAGTGGATCCTTACTGATCCTGGTCTGTCTTTCTCTTGCATTTTCTATTTTTCAGACTGTCTACAAACACTGGCTGTGTTTCCAGTACTTCCAGACCACGCAGATGCATTGCAGTAACAGGATCCCATGCAGACAGTATTGCCTGGAGGTCCAGCAGAGGTGTCCATTCATATTGCCTGACAATGATGAGTTAATTTATGGTGGAAGCCCTAGTTTTATATGCACAGGTAGGCATGTACAGTACACTGTATTTTGATCTGCATGCTGTCTCTGCAGTTGCATTGCAGTGCAATAAGGCCTGTGTACTCCATTCGTTCATCAGAGTTTGTTTTCAATGCCACCTACTGGCCACACAGAGATGCAGCAAAATGTAGCAAAACGTTGAGGCAAACCAGCCTTTTCAACTTTTGAGGCGAATGTGTTAAAGAGTGATGTCATTTATATTTGTGTTGTACTTGTGGAATTATCACAGGTAGTAATTGCATTTTTCTCCCAATTAATATATGCTCAATAGTTTTTATGTTGGCAGCACAGTAGCTCAGGCGTTAGCACTGTTGCAACGCACCATCAGGGTTGGTGGTTCAAACCTCACCTCCAGTCTTGGTGTGTTTACATGTTTTTCCTGTGCCTTGTGGGTATCCTGAGTTCCTCCCACAGTCCAAGAACATGCAGTGTGTGGGCTGATTTCCCATAGTGTGTGATTGTTTGTGTATGTGGGGGTGTGCTTGTGCCTTGCAAAGGGTTGGCATCCCATTCAGGGTGCACACTGCCTGGTTCACTGAGTTCCCTGGAACATAATAATGCTTACTTGCAGTAGGTTGGAAAAAAATCTGGTCCCTAGCTGAAAATTTCCCAGAATGACAGCTGAAAGAATATGGGGATACAGTATTTCTGTTCACAGGAAAATGGGTTTTTACAAAAGGACCTTTGCACCACAGGTTTGATAAACCAGCTGAAAGCATGGCATCCTGGTACATTATTTTATCTCTTGCCAGCTTGTTTTGTTGATTTCCAAAAGCAATTTCCATTTCCAATATTTATAACTAACACTAAGCATTTGCATTTCATCCTGAATTTATTTGTGGAAAGAATGTCAGTCCATCTCCACTCGGTGCGATTTTGTTCATTAAAAAAAAAAAATAATAAATTCTAAATGCATAAATTTTTAAAGAGGCATTTTATGGTTACAAAATTCATTGTCCTAGTAGTTTGAGTGTTTGTAATATATTTACAGTGTGTCTAAATATCATGTACAAATCTCATTTGGTTTATTTTTAAAGGTTGTTTTGAATATTAGATATTAACCCAGGCATTCTCCTCATGCAGTGATAACTCTATCTATCTTCGTTCTTTGTATACAAATTGCTTTGTCTGAATAATTATATAGTCTTACTAAAAAAAAGTGTCAAGAAATGAATTTAGATTTTTGATAAAGATTGGAAGTGAAAGTGGTGTAGTGAAATGATGTGTTTCTAAACCCAGTGTTAGTGCATCCTGTCTAATAATGTGTTGCTGTGTCTCTCAGGGCTTCTAGAAGACAGCTCTTCAGATGTAGAAGCAGAGTGCTGTGACGTTCGATGGGACAGCAAGTCTGACAACAGCTCCAAAGGGACTTTGAAAAGAACTCACCCGTCATGCCAGCACGGGACGTCTCTGAGCTCGTCAGCAAACTCCAGACTGTGCAACAGCAGGCTCAAACTGTGCTTGCTAGTCCTGGTCCTGCTCCATACTGTGGCCACAATCACAGCCTCCCACAACCTCAGCACCATGTCCTCCCTGGAGGAGAACTCCACTAATGAGGAGTGACGAGGCAGACGATCATTACAGCCAGCAAACGTCAGTAGTCAGTCCAGTTCGGATTGATTGCAGTGCTTTCTGGGACTCCTAGTGCAGGACGGGATTACTGTGGACATGCAATCAACAGAGCAAACAAACGGACTGACTCGCGAACGTCAAAGAACACTGGACAAAGTTAGTCCAATGTCATGAACAAGGGACAACACCACAGCCTTTTGTTGAAAGAGACCTCTCTAGGGTGGAGTTCTCTCGCACCATATTTTTTACACTGTGTCAAATGGTTTGGATTTCAGTTGCACTAGATGACTACAGGATCTCTTCATGTTCTTGTTTTCTTTTCATTACTGGTCTTTGTGCAGGAAAGGATAGGACACATGGATGGGTTACGTGTATATTATAAAAATGAAAATACGAGTGTGTGCATGTGTGTGTATGTGTGCATATCTGTACCCACCCATATGCTTCATAAATGCTGCTCTGTCCATCACAAGGACTACTATGGAGCCTAGGGAAGAGTTCGAAGTCAGAAAGTACAAATCTACCTACATAATTAAGTCCAAATCCTGAGCTCAAACCCAGCATTCTGATTTACTAATTGATTCTCCCTTGCTAAAGCTGATACAGTAGTTCTGCCAGTGTAATGCGTTTGGGACGGTAGGTCACGAGGTTTTGAAGCTCCGGTTACGTGTGCAATAGACAAAAAGGTTATTGACTGGATATAGACGTGATTGTTGAAAAAGCCTTTGTCAAATTGAATCTTTCGAAATATGATTCATTATAGAGGGAAATGTTTCTTCTTTTCTATGTCCACTCAACTACCACTAAAGCATACAGTCCTTAATTCAGCTTTTTCCCTTGCCCTTAGTAGTATATTTATATAAATATATAGATATATTCTTTACGCTATAATCGATAACTGCATGTTATTACTCCTGTTTAGACTTAACAATCTAAATTTTAGTTTAAAAAAAAAACCCAAATGGTATGAAGACAACACATTCATAATGCAGCACGTTTCAAACAAATCTCAGCCAATTGTATTTGGAATATGGACATAGCCAGAAAGAACACAGGAGAACCAAAAGAGTATCCATTGCTTTGCGGAATATCTCATCTCTTCCACTGTAAAGGGCTTTTTCATTGTTTACACATGCACACATTCACACACTTCTGCAATTCTTGGTTGTAAAGAGTAATATGGCCTGGACAGCTCAGTTTCGATTTTCATCCTGGAATAGACATGTAGTAATAAAATAAATATTTGTTGCTGCATAGTCGTGACGATCAACCATAGTCACGCAGCTCCCTATGGCCAGGTCCCTTATGAGTGACCCAAAGATATGAGAGTTTTTTTTCTGTATTTCTTTTTCATTTCTTTTTGTCCACTGAGTAAGAGCAGGAGAGGAGATGCTAAGGGCTGATTTCCTGTTTTTTCCCCATTTTTCTACAGTTATACTAACAAATATGGATATACATCCATATTCATATTGGCTCAAAGACACAATAATGATTAGCATTTTAAGAGTATGAGTGTTTGGATTTGTACTTCATGATTAATCTGAGTCACATTACATAACTTGGGCTCCAAACAGTGTTCTTAGACCGGCGGCAGAGACAGGGTAAGCAACTTTATTCTGCAATACAACCCAAATCGGTCAAATTGGAATTCATCGCTAACTAGCATGGGCTCATTCGCTTCTTTTATAAATATTTTATAAATATATGGATTTGGAATTTCTCTGTAATTTCCCCAAAAAAACAACATGGATATAAAATATCAGTGTTCGATCGCAGACATTTACTACGAATTTTCGCAACGTTTGAAACCAAGAATTTAATGCACTGGATTGGAGTTGAAGTTGATAATTAATTTTTAGAGACTGAATTGATTCACCAAATTTAGTCTAATGGAAAATTAATGATAAATTAATAAGCTTCATAGACATACATTTCTAAAACAGTTACAATCTTTACTTAATTGCCATCAAATTTCCTTTTACTTCTTTATCTCACAGGGATAATAAGACTTCCTATAAATCAAAAGAAATATATGAATGAATAATACAAAGGCTGTACCAAGTAACCGACGTAGGTTGTTCAAATTTCATATGTTGGTAGAGTAACTCTACCTCTATACAAAGTTTCTTACTCAACAAAGTCTCCATCACAAGCAATGTATTTGCACCATCTTTGAACTCAACTCTCAAATCCTCTTTAAAAATCCTCTTTGTTGCAGTTGATGATTTCCCATTGTGTTGTTTCTCCATAAACATTCTGTATTGCTGTGGGAGAAGATCAACTGCGACGAAGGGGATTCGAAAGTTGGGTTCAAAGATGGCGCAAATGCATGCCAAGAGATGGAACCAATGTTGAATAGTACCTTTGTATAGAGGAAAAGTTATTCCACCAACAAGTTTGTGTAATTTGAACAACCTACTGTATGTCAATTAATAAAAACGTTATGCCCACTTTTGTTTTACTTTTAGTACAGCCCTCATATTATATGGTACATTATTATTGTATTGTTTAGCTTCTTAAATTATGGAAGAATTGAAACTGTAGAACTAAATCAAATACATCAATAAGATAAGAATTTTAAAAAATTTTGAACACATTCAGTTTCTCATCCATTCGCGCTTCATTCCAGTTCCTCAATAAATAAGGAAACTTAGCTCAAGATTTAAATTGATTTAAAAGTAAACTGATTAAAAATTAAATAAATATGAGAAGAAAAGTACTAGGTCATTCATTATGGCATGGCTGTGGTACAGCGAGGACTTGTCTAATGAATAATTAAAAGAGAGCACAGAGAGATGGCCCTCCTGAGATCTTATTACCGTACTCATAACACTAGAGTCTCTTTTGAGACCGCCTGTTCTGAAGAGAGAGGCTGAGAGAGAGAGAAAGAGAACGACAGGGATTTATCCACCCCACTCACCTCCTCCAGACACACACTCACACATACACACACACAGCGGACACATACTAATCCACAAATAAACAGTTCCGTCCCTTCCATCTGGACCCGTCAGGAGGAAGGAGAATGGAATAGAACAAGGAAGATAATAATAGGAATGATAATAGGAAGGGAAGCCATAGCAGATAGAGAACAAAAAAATGCAGATAGAAACATTTTAAAATGTGCGGAAAAGCCTGATGCTCCAGGATAGGTTGAGTGTTTAAAAGCTCAGCAGCACAAGCACATGAAACTAATGGCGAATCATTCACCTATACTGTGTGTACACTGTGTGTACTGTACATTGAATTTCAGGAAAAACAAATTGAAAACCATAAGGTCTGTGATGTTACTGTATTGGCTACGTCATTCAGCCTAACTTTGATGAGCACTGATGTTGAATGAAACTAAATTTACAGCTAATGTCAGCACCCCCATGTCACACCACTTCAGCATACAGTACCAAATCTGTGAAGATCATTTTAATTGCAGGTAGCCAAAATAAACCCGACTCACCTTGTACCATTTCACAGTGTGTGTATGTGTGCGTGGGTTCAGTAACTATGCCTCAGTGACCCACAAGAATGAATGTAACAGGTGCCTGCTAATATTGCTGAATACCACCAAACCTACAAATAAGATGTATTTGATGCTTGCACACATACAGTACATGTTCACTCTCAGCTATAAAAGCTGACATCTGTGTACTGTAAGTAGTGGCCCATCCCTCATTTTCACTTAGCAAGCGGAAATACTTTCTCTCTCTTTCTCTTTCTCTCACTTTCTCTCTCTCTCTTTCTCTCTCTCTCTCTCTCTCTCTCTATCCTGTGGACCTATGCAGCCCTGAACCTCAGTCGTTTTTCTGTTGTAAATATGTTATAAGAATGCTTAACTATATGTGGTTCTGTTTCCTCTGGAGGTTTGCTTGCATTCTGGGTTTGTGTCCTTTTTTTATTCCTATTTTTGAAAGTGTCAGAATTTTTTGTTTGTTTGTTTCGACTGAGAACTATTCTGAGTGATGTGGTTTAACCATAAGGACTATCCTCTGAATCACAACCTCTGCACCTGAAGGCTGTGATTAAAAAGGGAAAAAAAAACAAAATAAACAAAAGCAAAACAACAGAAAAAATATAAAAAATTTAAAAAGGCATATAGAGGTTAAAAGGCATATAGAGATAACATTAAGATTATGATTATTTAAAGAAAAGGATTATTATATTACCGGTATATTGTAATAATATAGATGATTTAGTTCAGTATCTTCTTTAATTTTTTACAAACGACTTTGAGGAATTATTTATAAAACAAGCTCACAGTTCATGATCTTTTCAAAGGTATGAAAACTACTGCTAAAATGGTTAAAAATGTGTTCTAATGAAAATAAATACAGAGATGTAATCTGTTAGTTTGTGTGTATGTGTTGTTTACTGACATGCAGGGATTCGATCTTGATAGATATCATACAAACCCTTTTACAGCTTAGATTTGGCTCATGGCTGACATTGGTGCAAATGACAAGGATAAAGAGAAATATTACAAGTATCTTAGGTTTTTAAAAAAAATACAATTATCAGAAATGAAACACTAACATTTTGCAAGGAGTAATAGATTCAGGAAGTTGGCAGTGTGCTAGTAAAGAAATACTTAATACATAACACATTACTGAATAAATATTTGAACAGCACACCTGCTTGTGTTGCATTCAGATTTTGATAATACATTTTAAGTTCTAACATTCCAAAATGGAGCTGAGGAATGATAATGAGAATTTAAATAAAAACATTCCCCAGTCAGGTAAATGCAGGGAGCAATATAGGGATTTTTCTCCCTCTTTATTGCTATTATCATACCCAGGTGCTTTTTTCAAAGATTAAGAAAAAGATATAAACTTGTTTTGGTTATTCATCACTTAAACAGACCTAACCGAAACCTGCCCAAGTGTTGGTGTGAAAGAACTTCACAGAAGCCTGACCTCAACCCCACTAAACAGCTTTGGGATGAACTGGAATCCTGAGTGCACCCCAGACCTCCTGACCTGACATCGCTGTCTCACTCACTAATGCTCTTGTGGGCGAATGCCTTGCTCTAGTGAAAAGCCTTTATATCAGAGTGGTGGATATTTAAACAGCCAGGGTGGACTAAATCTTTAATGAAATGTTTAACAAGCACATATGGGTGTTATGGTCAGGTGTCTGTAAATGTTTAATTTTGTGTACACCGGTCGGTCATGACATTAAAAACACCTGCCTAATATTGTGTAGGTCCCCTTTGAGCTGCCAAACCAGTTCTGACGCATCAACTCACAGACTCCACAAGTACTTTATGTTCTTTATGTGCTGTAAGTTGCGAGGTGAATCCTCCGTGGATCAGACTAGGTTGTCCATCACATCAAACAGACACTTGATTGGATTGAGAGCTGGGGAATTTGGAGTCAATGCCTTAAACCCTTTGTCATATTTCTGGAAATATGAACAATTTTTGCAGTTTGGCAAGGTACATTCCCTTGCTGAAAGAGGCCGTGGCCATTAAGGAGGCCATCGTGAAGGGCAATTGCTCTAAGCATCACACTGCCTTTTTCCAGTTTGTCTTCTTTCCATAGTGCATCGTTATGTCACAGGATTTATCAGACCAGGCCACCTTCTTATATGGCTCCATGGTCAAGTTTTTATATTTGTGTGCTCATTGTAGGACCTCTTATTGGTGGAATGGGGTCAGTATAATAAACAATATATAAACGTTATTCATCTGTCAGAGCAAATACTGCATCATATATACCTTCTCAGCATCCAGCCTTCGCACATGCACATACAGTACAGTAGGAAGGTGTTTCTTACTGCCCCTAGTGGTTAGAAGGTGTAACAGATATGCATACCCACAATATAACACTGCATACAGTGTTATATTAAGTGTATATTAAGTGTATATTAAGTGTAAAGTACACAGTGTCGTAACTTTCACTTGGGAGGTGTTAGTGTTGCCCCTGAATCTCAGCAAGTCTTTTAAACATCCGTGTACACAGCTTCAAGATATGTCTGGTTTCCAAATTCAATACTAGTCACTTGGAAAATTGCCCTCTCCAAAATGGCGGTGGCGTTTACGCATGCGCGGTTAACCCTTTATCGACCATATTTTCCATATCCATGGTATCCAGTGGAGATAATAAACCAATTTTTCAGACATTATGTCTTTTTTTTGCTATCACACTTTTGCTTTTGTGGAGACGGTAGGGATGTTCTTGTAACCGTTAAATCTGACACCCTAAATGATACATCTAACATTTAATGTACATTTTAAACATCTGACAATTAACACTCAGATGTTTGTACATGAAGTGTAATTTAAACCAACATTGTTGTGTACCCGTATTAACGTATAAGCAATATTTAAAATATTTATCCGGACAGTTTCTAATAGGTGCCGCATATTTCTGGTCGGACAGATTACAGTGTGACACGCTGAAAAAGCGGTCTGACTGGTGTGCTAAGCCGTAGCCGAGCCCGTGTGGAATGGATAGACGTGTGCATTTAGCACACAGAAGAACCCGTTTTCTTTATTGTTGGAAGATGTGCCTTTGAAGAGTGAAACAGTTGTAAGTACGTGCATATATAGTCGTATGGTTTGTATTAGCAGGGTAAGTTTTGCTAATAAACATGTAGCTAATAACAGATTTGCTAACTAGCAGTCGGTTAGCATGACAGCAGTGATTAAGCTTGGCAAAGTGCACCTGTGTGTAAATAACCGTCGTGTCACGAGCTGGTTTGGGTTTTTCCGTTGCTAAAAGGATTAACGCGACTGATTCGTTAGTGTTAGTGTCTGCGGTGCGCTGCTAACATTAGCCAAAAGCATGAATTAACAGGTAACGTACAGTTACGGCGACACACCTAGTGGTTTGTGTAATAAGTGTAAATATCACGGGTTCAGCGTTCACGTCTACAGCACTGAGCAATCGTTTAAGAGCTGCCTGTAGATAACATGCTCAGATAGGTGGAGACAGGTGTCCACTACTTCCTTCTAACCTGCTGTCTGCCCTTCGTGTGTGTAATATACCGAATCTTTGGGCCAGTGTGCATAAATAAAGATACCTGAGTGGATCACGCATGTAACCCTTTAATCTGCCGTTCATCCACCAAAATATCCATTAAACATCATCTAGGGATGATTGGTCTAAAACGTCCGCTGCCTTTCTTTAATGATAAAAATACATAATTTGACAGGACACCTGACAGACTATTTAAGTAATATGCCATGGGAGAGAGTGATGATGTGCTGGAATATCAGCACGGCTGTAACGAGGTTGTAGGTATGAATACCTACAGCCCGCAGCCCGACTGCCTAAGTCATCACAGCTCTGGTGATATTGCTTTTTTTTACAGCAGTTACGCAGAAAAAAATTTTATCAACAGATTATGAATTTTTGTATTTATTTAACCAGTTATTTTGCTTCGCCAACACACATTGAATTAACCAACAGTTAGTGTAATTGGAGTAATTATTTAGCCAAAAGCTGAGGAAGTAAACGTGTATAATTATCCACCATAATTTGCAAATAAATAATTAAAAAATCCTACAAGTTTTTCTTACAAACCGGATTCCAAAAAAGTTGGGACACTAAACAAATTGTGAATAAAAACTGAATGCAATGATGTGGAGATGGCAAATGTCAATATTTTATTCAGAATAGAACATAGATGACAGATCAAAAGTTTAATCCGAGAAAATGTATCATTTTAAAGGAAAAAGATGTTGATTCCAAATTTCATTGTGTCAACAAATCCCAAAAAAGTTGGTACAAGTAGCAATAAGAGGCTGGAAAAAGTAAATTTGAGCATAACGAAGAGCTGGAAGACCAATTAGCAGTAATTAGGTTAATTGGCAACATGATTGGGTATAAAAGAGCTTCTCAGAGTGGCAGTGTCTCTCAGAAGCCAAGATGGGTAGAGGATCACCAATTCCCACAATGTTGCACAGAAAGATAGTGGAGCAATATCAGAAAGGTGTTACCCAGCGAAAAATTGCAAAGACTTTGCAGTTATCATCATCAACTGTGCATAATATCATCCGAAGATTCAGAGAATCTGGAACAATCTCTGTGCGTAAGGGTCAAGGGCATAAAACCATACTGGATGCCCGTGATCTCCGGGCCCTTAAACGACACTGCACCACAAACAGGAATGCTACTGTAAAGGAAATCACAGAATGGGCTCAGGAATACTCCCAGAAACCATTGTCAGTGAACACAATCCACCGTGCCATCCGCCGTTGCCAGCTGAAACTCTACAGTGCAAAGAAGAAGCCATTTCTAAGCAAGATCCACAAGCACAGGTGTTTTCATTGGGCCAGGGATCATTTAAAATGGAGTGTGGCAAAATGGAAGACTGTTCTGTGGTCAGACGAGTCACGATTCGAAGTTCTTGTTGGAAATGTGGGACGCCATGTCATCCGGACCAAAGAGGACAAGGACAACCCAAGTTGTTATCAACGCTCAGTTCAGAAGCCTGCATCTCTGATGGTATGGGGTTGCATGAGTGCGTGTGGCATGGGCAGCTTGCATGTCTGGAAAGGCACCATCAATGCAGAAAAATATATTCAGGTTCTAGAACAACATCTAGTCATCTCTTTCAGGGAAGACCCTGCATTTTTCAACAAGATAATGCCAGACCACATTCTGCATCAATCACAACATCATGGCTGCGTAGGAGAAGGATCCGGGTACTGAAATGGCCAGTCTGCAGTCCAGATCTTTCCCCTATAGAGAACATTTGGCGCATCATAAAGAGGAAGGTGCGACAAAGAAGGCCCAAGACGATTGAACAGTTAGACGCCTGTATTAGACAAGAATGGGAGAGCATTCCTATTTCTAAACTTGAGAAACTGGTCTCCTCGGTCCCCAGACGTCTGTTGAGTGTTGTAAGAAGAAGGGGAGATGCCACACAGTGGTGAAAATGGCCTTGTCCCAACTTTTTTGGGATTTGTTGACACCATGACATTTTGATTCACCATATTTTTCCCTTAAAATTATACATTTTCTCAGTTTAAACTTTTGTTCCGTGATTTATGTTCTATTCTGAATAAAATATTGACATTTGCCATCTCCACATCATTGCATTCAGTTTTTATTCACAATTTGTTTAGTGTCCCAACTTTTTTGGAATCCGGTTTGTATTTTGTCTCTCACAGTTGAGGTATACCTATGATTAAAATTGCTTACACAATTGGTGGCTGACTAAATTCTTTTTTGCCCCACTCTATCTTAAAAGGATCTGTTTGTGTTTTCTTTAAAACGGATGACAGCAGCATCAAGATCAGTATTAAGGCAACTACACAGAATTATATGAAGAGTTCATACATCGGTCTGATTTTTTTTGCATCCTGGACAGTAGATTCAGTAACGTGTGTCTGGTGATTTCTACAGAGTAAAACAGTTCCTAGGCTTCTTGTACATTAGGACTAATATGGGAAATTTCTTACTCACACATCTGTAACTCCACAGCAGCAATGATTGGCACCGTTCAGGTGAAATGCAGTTGCAGTAATGACTGTACATTAGCAGAGGTGGAAAGAGTAATAAAATTTTGTACTCAAGTACAAGTACTGTTACTTCAGTGAAATTTTACTTAAGTACAAGTAAAGTTACCATTATAAAAATCTACTCAAGTAAAAGTAAAAAGTAGCTCATAAAAAAATGTACTCAGAGTAAAAGTTACAGAGTTACTTTTTTATTTTTTTTAACAGCGGGGGTGGGATGAGGCATTCTAGCATAGTTCAAAAAAGATGAGCAGATATAAATCTCAAACTAGTTGTTTTTAACTGAAGGAACACCTTTGCATAATAAAGATGTTGTCTTTCTTGTGCTTGAAAATCAAAGTGGTCACTTAAATATGGTGTTACGTCCCAGTCTAGGGTCATACAGCAAAAGAATGGTTTAGGGTTCTATTTTAAACTGTATGGAAATGGTGGCATATGCATAGGGGCAGTGGTGGCTCAATCGGTTAAGGCTGTGGGTTTCTGGGTTACTGATCGGAAGGTCGGGGGTTCGAACCCCAGCATCGGCAAGTTGCCACTGTTGAGCCCTTGAGCAAGGCCCTTAACCCTATCTGCTCCAGGGGCGCTGTAAGCTGGCTGACCCTGCGCTCTGACCCCAGTTTCCTAATTGGGATATGCGAAGAAGAAATTTCGCTGTGCTGTAAAAAAGTACATGTGACAATAATTGAATCTTCTTCTTCTTCTTCTTCTCATATGGCAGAAAGAACTAGATCCAATCATTAACTGATGAAATAATTTGTATATACAAACACACACACACACACAACAGGAGGAGGAGAATCAGATTCAGCGTGGACCCAGGCCAAAATAATAAACAAAATGGTATTTATATTTAGTAGCTAGATTACCTGCAAAAAAAAAAAACCCACAAACAAAAATACAGGTACCTTCCCAGACTCCCTAAACCAAAAACAGTGAAATGATCTACAAATATATACAAAGACCAACCAAACCAAAGGGACAAAGCAATAATCAAAGTCAATGGGAGGTAAAAAGTAAAAACCGGAATACACAACCAAATATCAAAACGCCAAAATCACAACCTCTTTCCCGCTTCTCTCTCCGGTTTATACATGGTCGCGCTAGTCGATGACGTCTCACTCAGGGCGGAAGCGACCGTGTGGAAGGTCAGGTCGATGCCGATGTCAGAAAACCTGGAGTGGAGTCTGGAACGGCGCGCAACCAGGACATGATACACACACGTGACGCAACGGAGCATTTGTACAAAGCATAATATTTTTTAAAATTATTTAAGCATTTTCATTCATTTATTTTCTACTCAGTAGCGAATATGATTTAAAATGTAGCGAAATTACAATACTTCAAACAAAACGTACTTAAGTAAAAGTAAAATGACAGATTTTGAAAACTATTTTAAAAAGTAGAAATACACAAAAAAAACTACTCAATTACAGTAACGCGAGTAAATGTAATTCGTTACTTTCCACCTCTGTACATTAGTTATTTGCCTTATCGTTCTCTTAAAAAATTAAAATGACATAAAAGGACAGATGAGAGAACATGACCGGTTTTGACAAAATGGGTTTGTAGAAAACACTGCATAAGATGTAATAAATGTAGGTAGATAAATAAATGTCCAAATACAGCTGCCTGTCTATCTTTTAAGCGTTTGTGTAATTTGCCTCACATCATACTTATCACACCATAGACATATGATGTGTAATCTGGAGCAATTCTCAATCATAAGATTGTCAGATTTCACTTTATTTTCTTTGCCATTCTGATTCCTGTCTAGATTCCCTGTAGAGTGAGATTGGACCGTCTTCTATCAGACGGCTTGTCATGGAGAAGTCATGGAGGTTTTGGGGGATCCTGGAGCGATGCCTGCTCACCGTGGGTTCCTGGACTTGGGGAGTTTGTCGCATCTCACTGCTGCCTCTTATCCTCACCTTCCATCTCTATGGAGGCATTTTGCTGCTGGGACTCATCCTGGCCTCTGTGGCTGGGATCCTGTACAAGTTCCAGGATGTGCTCCTGTACTTCCCTGACCAGCCTTCCTCCTCACGCCTTTATGTTCCCATGCCTACTGGAATTCCAAATGAGAACGTCTATATACGCACTAAAGATGGTGTGCAGCTCAACCTAATTTTGCTGCGCTACACAGGTGAAAATCCTGCTCTAGTGCCCACCATCTTGTATTTTCATGGTAATGCAGGGAACATCGGACATCGTGTGCCCAACGCGCTGCTCATGCTTGTTAACCTTAAAGCTAATGTGATTCTGGTAGACTACAGAGGTTATGGAAAGAGTGATGGTGAGCCGAGTGAAGAGGGTCTCTATCAGGATGCTGAGGCCACACTGGACTACGTAATGTCTCGGCCCGACATTGACAAAACTAAAATCATATTGTTTGGCCGCTCTCTTGGGGGCGCCGTGGCTATCAGGTTGGCCTCAGTCAACCCACATCGTGTGGCAGCTATAATGGTGGAGAACACGTTCTTGAGCATCCCACACATGGCATCCACGCTCTTTTCCTTCTTCCCTATGCGCTACCTGCCCCTTTGGTGCTATAAGAACAAATTTTTATCTTACAGATATGTGGCGCTATGCCGCATGCCCTCGCTTTTTATTTCAGGCCTGTCAGATCAACTTATCCCACCTGTCATGATGAAGCAGCTATACGAGCTGTCGCCTGCGCGGACTAAGCGCCTCGCCATCTTTCCTGAGGGAACACACAACGATACCTGGCAGTGCCAGGGTTACTTCGCTGCTCTTGAGCAGTTTATGAAAGAACTGCACAAGGGCCATGCTCAAGAGGAGGCGTCCCAGGGCTCGGCGAGCGTCACCATCATCTAAGGACTGCTTCCACTACTACAAGTGTGGATATGCTGTAATAGAATGTTCATTTTTACGCTCCTTCTCCATTTGCCCAGCTCCATTTCTAGCACTTATTATATTAAGGACATGTGTATATGTGTGTGTGGGCGGGGTGGGGGGGGGGTTGTGATTGGAGGAGGACAGACTTTTACATGCATTCAGAGCTTTCAGTTAAAATATGAATGCATGAAGGATATGCTCATATAATGCAATGTCTTCTTAGTCTTCATTTTCACACTCATTTGTACCGACTGTACAGGCGTTTTTATACAGAGACTTTACCATCCAAGGTATACCAAATGATCATTGACTGCACACCATACTGTATAATAAAGATACTTGCCTAATAATGTCAGGCAAAGTGTTAAGTTTATTTTTTTTCACATGTCTCTGTTTTGATGCAGTGTGACTTGAATGTTTAAAAAAAAAACTTAAGATCTATCATTTAAAGACCCGACACTAGCCAGTGGCAGAGATGTGTGTCTGTGCTTACAGGTGCAACCAGTGTTTTGTTTTGTTTTTTCCTTATTTTTCTTAGTTTTTTGTTTTTCCTTTTTTTTCCTTTGAAATCTGTTAATTGAATATCTCTCATTCTGTTGTCTTTTAAAGGTATTATTATTGTTATTATTATAATTATTTGGGCAAATGGAATTGGTTGAAATAATTGAAACTAAATGTGGACTCAGGAAATGTCAGATTTCTGAGAGAACCCCCATAGTTTGGTGCCTGGCATTTTGGTGTCGGACTAGTAGATGCTCAGAGCGTGTTGCAGACTCGCTTCATCCAAAGGTGGTTGTGACTCATTGTGGCTGATCGAAGGCTTCAAACAGTGTAAAGAATGTAGTAGTGTGATGGAGTTGCAAGTACACACCTTGTACAAACGATGTAAATAAGATGTCTAAGAGCACAGGTCATGTGCTGCTGTACTTGGTTTTAATAAAGCCCTATACTCTGGTGATGTTTCAGAAATTGTTCCAGTTTTCTCATAGAGGAAATTGCTCTACTGCACTTCAAAGTTTTTGGCCTTTGTGGTGGACAAACGATAGAGTTACTAGCCTGCCAGGCAAGCTCCAGTGTGCTGCCCAGATTTGTGTACGAGTTGCCTGGAAACCTGACCAGGCTAAAGAGTAGTAGCAAGCAATGTAATAATAAACTGCTTTGCTGGATTATTGCACAAATATCTAATTATTATCCTCTTCTAACAAAAGTACCTAGTGTATATGTGGTGTTAGAGTCCTAAAACCCCTAACTCCACTCAACGTTTAATGAAGGATGTAGTGTTCTGGTCTCATGTGACATGTCAAAGATATTTTTCATCTCTGAATTATTAGACAAATAAATTTTTACACAGACTGTACACGGCCATTTCATGTGCATGAGTCAACATGAAGATTTGTCAAATTTTTAAGCCATGTTGTAGGCCTGAAGTTTGCATAATCTCATCATGAATATTAATGTCCTGGATTTATGGGCCTACGATTAATTTTTCTTTGTCTAAAAACTTCGTTTCTGAGGAAGAATTACATAATTATTGAACATTTTCTGTTAATAAAAGAAAGGAATGTTCTGAACAAGCTTTAAATTAATTAGCATTTTCTGAAATCTACACTGGGTTAAAAAATAAACTTACGGCAGTATTATTTTGTTGAATGTCCCCTGGTGAAATTCACCTTTAACAGACGTTTTTGATAGCGATCAGCTTCTGGCAGAATTCTGGTTGGATATTTGCCCACTGTTCTTGGCAGAGTGGTCAGTGTTCAGCTGACTGGCACAGACCTCACTTTTAAGTGTGGTTCACACATTTTTGCTAGATCTCCAAAAGCTTAAAGCTAACCATATTTTATCCATTTTACACCTAGCTAATATGGGTGTTTGGGTCTTTGTTCTGCTTAAACAATGTTGCCCAGGTTTCAACCATCTAGCTAATGATTAGGATACGCTGAAGAATTCTGATGTAGTCCTCCTTCTTCATTGTTGCATCTACTTTTGGCAATGCGCGATAGTTCCACTGTCAGCTAAACAACTCCAAAACATAATGCTTAACAGTTATGTTCTTGGGGTTGAATGCTGCATCACAGTTACTCCAGCAAACTCTAATTTTCCTCTAAAAGGGGTTTGGGTTGGGTGTTTTGTGATGTTCCTGACCATCCAAACCAATTTCCCCTCATTTGAGGGTCTCCTTCAGAACTTGGTAACTTACTTCTGATAACTTGCACTTACATAGAGATGTTTAAACTGTTTTTGGTATATGCAACCTTGGTATTTTCTTTAGAAAAATACATTCTTCACTTGTGTAAATCTACCATCATCTTTCTCAGATTTGCACTGAGCTTCTTGAACTTTCCCATTGCACATGTGTTGGTCAATCCAAATCCAACGAGTGTTGCCAAACAAACCCTTTTATGTTGGTATAGAGAAGCTTCCAGTTGATGGCTTCGGCATGGCAAATTAAAACATCTTTCGATTTTCAGCAACACTGAACTAATAATCTAAGTGGGTGTTTCTGTATGTTCCTTGGTATCATGTGCTCCAAATTCTTGGGTTTTTCTTCTGTTAAACATGTACGTGTACAATCATTCTTCTGCAGAAAAAGAACAGTTTAACGAAATAGAGATTTTATTATCCAAACAACCCCCCCCCACACACACACACACACACTCACATTAAGTGAATGTTAAATTTATCTTGGACTGCAACTTAATTTTGAAATTCAAAAATGTCTATAATTTGTCACACTGTTGAATTTGTTCTTAAGGGCTTCATCAGTTATATTTAGAAATGTTGATGATGGCTGTAAAGGTTGTACTGTAACAGCCTCCAAACAAAATACTGGCTGTTCAGCAATAAACAAGCTGTTTGTCAAATTACACAACTGTTCGTATGAAACATGAGCGGCTGAATGACGGATGTCGAATGCTGTATCTGTAATGGTTTCGTTATTATTATTATTATTATTATTCATTTTTACTAAAGTTCAAAGTGCCATGGCAATGATTTGTGGTGTGTGTGTGGGGGGGGGGGGGAGTAACTGTTTGTGATATCCTTCAGTGTTTGTACCAAATAAAAGATCTAGAAGAGCATGAACCACTTGTAGGGGCTGACTTAATCAACCATTCTTAAATCAGTTGATCATACACATATTGTTGTTCATATAAATAGATTGGATAGAGTTCCTTCTCAACTAAAATTATCTTGCATAATGGAAATTGTGGCCCAATACGGAAACTCTTTCAGTGTTAATAAGTGTCTAGTTCCTCCATCGATATTTCCATAAATAAATGAGTCCTTTGGTAATTCTGCATTGACATGATAATCCATGCTCTTCCTTATTGCAGGTTAAGTCCATGCCAAGATTGCTTTTTTTATTGTGTGTGTGTGTATTTGTGTGTGCAGGTACACCTCCGGCAATTTCATTTACACCTACTCTTATGTTAGAGCTAAACTTATGTTGAGCAATATGTGAAAGGCTTTTCATTTCTCTTTCTCTCATGGAATGTGTAGTGGATAAATTTGATGACAGTAGGCGTAGAGAGCTTGGCAGGAAGTTTGGTAGGGGTTTGGTTAACTGACTGAAATGAAGGCAGCACTCTTTCTCTCTCTTTCTCTTTCTTTATACTTTCTCACTCTCTCGCGCACTTTCTCTTTTTGTTCCTCGCTTCACTTTGTAACAAGGCGAACTCAAGGACCAACTCATTAATGGGCTGAAAACACAATAGCTTGTGGTAGGTTTACATAATTTTCTGCTTTCTTGCCGGAAAGTCGTTTCACCTTTAACCTAAAACATTTCACAAGAACTTAAACGTGGGTACAGATATGCATTTAGTCTTTTTTGCTGAATGGTGAAACACCATTGATTTTGGTTATTAGATATACTTTATTTATTTTTGTGGTCTTAATGCTTAAGGCCAGAGATATGACTTTTGTGAGATAATGACATTTTTAAAATGTGTTTATCTATTCAGTATATGTCAATCCCACTCAACCTGTGGATAATGCCTGCAGTGGGTGCTGCTCCACTTCGAGTGGAGGGTCAGAGGCTTTCATGGGTCGTAGTGATTGCGACAGTGGTGGTGATCACCTCATCCTCGCTATCGGCTCTGTCCCTGTACCACGTGCTGGCTCTGCAGGCAGAGGTGGAGGTGCTGAGGAGCGAGGTGAGCCGCAGGAGAGAAGGGTGCAAGGACACACCCGGGGAAAGTGTGAGAGGACCTCAACCTCAGCAACACCAACATGAGGATGATAGGAACAAAGCCCTGGTGAGATTTAATTATTATGCGGGGATAGTGGGGAAATAATGGTGTGATTTACTGTATACACCCCTCACTTTTTTAATAAGAGTCCTGCAGCGGTTATACAGTACATACAAAGAGTGTCCTTGTAGTACCCCTCCTGAACATTACTGCCACATGACACAAAAACAGGATTTATGAAAGGTCTGGCACCATCTGAAAATAGCAGATAAGCTTTGAGTTTATCAACATCCCTAGCACTTCCTTTCAAACGAGTTGTAGTGCGGCACTCTGATAACATTTCTACTTCGGATAATATATGAGTCACGTCTTCTCTGTCCTGTCCACGGAGCATGCAGGTTAGGAACAGTGTGCTGCCTCCTAAAATGCATATAAATGCTTCTGGAAAGCAGCAGGAGCGGTTCGGTTTGAAGAAAAGAAGTCTGCAAAGTGAGTCTGAACAATCAGGCAAGTCTTTTTTTTTTTTGCTGTTGATTTAACTGCGCATACTGATCTTATGCAAACTTATCGAGTGAGGAATTATCAGTAATTCTGGCCCCTTTACAGTCTGCTCTTGGCTGCCTAATGCATAAGTAGTGTGCATGTGCAGGAAGCACTGCCTGTTTGATTTACTGTAAAAAGGTAAATGTGGTGGTGCGGTTTTAACACATCTGGCAGGTAAAATGAGTAAATATGCACTACATTCAGAGATGGTGGAAGATTATTGGTGCAAAAGCAATTTGTGTTTTAGGTAAAAGTGCAGTACAGTGTCAATAAGCAGCATTGTTGGGCTGGAATTGATAAAAACACATGGATGGAACAAACAAGATAGCATTGTTTTCAGGCGTTCTTGTAAGCAGTAACAAGTAAAATGAAAACAGATTTGGAAAAGAGAGAAAAGTATCCAGAACGTTATATCCAACAGCAAACACTAATCTAGAGATGCAAAAAATATAGAGGGAGAAAACGGGGGGGAAAGGCAAAAATTCCAAACTGTACAACACATTTCTATTCCAGGAAGTGATGTGTAAACTGATTGAATTTAGATTTCATTAATGATTGTATGAACATCTGTCAAAGCTGTCTTGGCCATTTTTCTGGCATGAAAGGGAAGAGCCACTGCACATCTGTACAGAATTATTCTGACTGATCGCTATGATGAAACCTGTTATCCTGTTGGTAGTCATCTCCTCAATGGCAGTGACCTTACTTTGTTTTTACAAACTTAACAACACTGACACACTGGCAAAATTTCTTCCACATTGTTGACAGTTCATTACTATCCTTTCAGGTTTTAATAATGTGTTGAACCCAATTCTAGTCATTTTATGGTTGTCTTTGCTTAATGCAGGCCAATGATCCTTCTGAAACAGCATTTTATTTTTATTTACTTAATTGTTTGTTTATTGTTTACTAGCATTTGTACCCGGCGTTGAAGGGGAAAGCTTTTTAAAAATACAGTTCCGGTGGCATGTTCGTAAGTCGTATTTGTGTGATGCTGTGAAGAAACTGGCTGGACAGACATACAGACATACTGAGATTTGTTTCTGGTCGCCCAATGTGTGAAAAGTGAAGATAGTTAAAGAGCTAGTTCTTTCTTTTTATATATAAAAAGAAACGCCAGTGGTAGCTCAGTGGTTAAGGCATTGGACTACGGTTCGGAAGATCCCAGGTTCAAACCCCACAACCACCAAGTTGCCACTGTTGGGCACTTGAGCAAGGCCCTTAACCCTCAACTGCTCAGATGTGTCATGAGATAAAAATGTAAGTCGCTCTGGATAAGAGCGTCTGCCAAATGCCTAAATATATATATATATATAATTTATTTACTTACTTACATATTTATTGATCAGGCAGCGTATAATGTTCAACATTGTAAACCGGATTGAAAGTTCATGAAACTGTCCTATGTCCTTGGTTAGTTTTTCAGCCATTCCTGCAGATGATGGGAGACAGCAAGAGGAAGATCTTTCAGAAAGGTACCACAGACTCATTGGCATGATTGGTCTTCTACACTATGTTTACAATGACTGACATCGATCGGCCATAACATTACAACTCCCGGGGTCCCCTTGTGTCACAACGTAGTGCTAGGCCCTCGGGCATGACTCCAAAAGACCTCTGGGGGTGTGCTGTAGAGCCTGGCACCAGGACATTGGGACTGTGAATCTGACTTGTTTGGCTAGTGAATCTCACGGGTGCTCAATCAGATTGGGACATGGGTGAGCCTTGGGTTCCCATGATCCTTTCACCAGTTTACTGGTATATAATTAATAATCAATGTTAATTTGTTAATGTTATGGATCATCGGTATGTTATAATCTAAAAAATATTATATGTCTCTTCTTGTTTTTTTGTTGTTGTTTTTTTTTTTTTATATTTTGACAGACATTTTAAAAATATGCTGTTTGCTTTGCTTAGAGTTTGCTCTAGAGAAACATACTGGTATTCCATGGCAAGTGAGTCTAAAGCGAGGCGAGGCTCTTGAGGAAGATCAGGATGGCATAGTGGTCAAAGAGGAGGGCTACTACTTCATTTACAGTCAGGTATAGCACTACAGTCCACCCAACATTACCCAGGTAACAGTTTGAACAGTATTTACATGCAAAGAGAAAAAAGAGCCTTTTGCATAAGCAGTGGAACTAGCACACCATTTGCACTGAGAGAATCTTTTTTTACTGCTTTATATGTATTATAAACTATAGATTGCTTGTTAGCTACTTGCAATAGCCCTAAGTCATTTATTTACAGTAAATTTTTTTTCTTTGTTTGTTGGTTTGTTTTTTCTTTTTTTTTAGGTTTATTACCAAGACCCCACTTTTGCAATGGGCCACATAGTTATACGCATGAAAAAGCATGTGGTTGGGGATGAAAGTCAGCATGTTGTTCTGTTCCGATGCATCCAAACCATGAATGTTAATGTTCCCTATAACACTTGCTACACTGGAGGTAGGTGATACCGTAAAAAAAATTAATAACATTGATAATGCTTGAACCGTTTGCCGTTACAAAGTTCCATTATTAACTCAGATTGAGTCATCAAGCAACAATGACAAGAATGATTTAGTCTCATTACCTATGCTGTTTCAGGAATAGTAAAGCTTGACGTTGGGGACAGAGTGGAGCTGCTCATACCCCGCCCCACAGCAAATATCTCTCTGGATGGAGACTGCACCTACTTGGGTGTCATCAAACTGGCCTGATTTAACTCAGAGAGTCTCAGAGAGTGGACATGAGACACCAGGTTATATGGCTTTGGGGAATCTCAGTGCATGGGTTTTCAAGCACTTTCTTTAACTGTCTCGTACCGTTGGTCATTTTGCACAGTTTGGTGTATTGTGTCTGAATGGCGCCCTGTAATGGACTGGCGTGCTATCCAGAGTCTTTTCCCACTTTACCCGTGGTCCTCCTAGGATGTGCTCCGGACTCTGCATAATATGCGTACTGAATATACCTGAGTGACTGGGAGATGTAGAACCAGTCTGCCTGTTGAACTTGAAAACTAAAATAAGTGTTATAATAACTTCAAGTTTAGAGCTTTGTTTAAACCTGCAAACACTTGGCTGTAAAAATTGACCTTTAACAAGTTTTAAACATTTTCTTGTGTCACGCATTCACATAAATCACCATCTGCTTCTGTGTTACACAGCATAAAATACATGCACAGACCAAACTGCTCAATAACAATTAGAACATGAAACCACTTCCATAGGCAAACAGCTGGTCATTTTCCATATTGCTTCTGTAAGCATATACAGTAGGACATGTGGGTTTTATCCATACGCAGAATAAGTTTACTTTGCTAGTGAAATTAGCCAACAGTTAAATCACAGCCTTTGGATGCATTTTTCTTTAGCCATGTGATTTTGTGGTTTGTGGTTACATGATCTTTCTTTGCATTTCAGCAGAGGGCAGCACTTGCATATAATTGGACCACAATCCTTTGCCAAGCCTTTTTTGGAAAATTGTAATTTTCGTCATTTTACAGGCGTAATGTAAGCTATTTGTTCATCATATTGTTACCAATTTAAACCACATGTTCAACCTTTTTTATAATCACTGACACAAACATAATAAGGTTTACAAAATCACACTTATGCACAATGCACACTGTACAAACTGTGCTTCAGTTACTGATATGTAATTGATGTAAATTTGTGATTATTCTATCAAGCTGACATGAACTGCAATATGTTCACAAATGGACTTATTTAAAGGATTGTGTTAAAATCTCTTCTTGGTATCAGCATTAGTGTTAGTCCTGGTAGCAGCACAAAACTGACATGTTTCAAGTTAAACCTTCAGTTTCCATTGGAAAGCATTTGTAGCAGAGGTTTGAACCACTTGTGATAAAACGTACATCTAGAACTCCCTCAAATATTTACTTTCACTGCTTGTCTTAAAACAGCACTAAAAGAATAATGGAGATGTTAGAACCATTTTACAAGTATTCCAACATGTTACAGTATAACATGAAAAACAAACACATTTGTCATTTACAAATACTCATCTTCCTTTAATGTAATGGCCCAAGAAATAGATTTCTTATTGTCTAATAACAGGTTGGTTTAAAGCCGGGGTATTTACTGTAGTTAGGTATCTAGTTTGTTTTAGGATTTAAAATGGCAACTATTGTGAAGTGCTATATACTGTATACAGAATGCCGCATGTTATTAACTATTTCTAATCGACGGTACTTTGTTGCCTCTATTTAGGAGGAATTGTGGCATTAGGAATATATGAGGGAAAGGGACCTTGTGTTACGATTTGTAGTAAAGTGAGACTATTTTAATTTCTTTTAATCCAGTTTTAGTATGATTTAGTATGGCAGAGTGGGGTACCAGGATACACTCAGACAGATAGTCTGATAGCTCACACAGATAGTCTGTTCAAGACCCCTAAGCAGAATGGAAGAATTTGTGTGCATTATTAGTGAAAACTATCACCTGTGGAATCTGGCTGAAGTTACCAGTTATTAATACTGATATGTCTATATGACAAAAGTATGGTGATAACTGAGATTTGTAAAATGCTACATTAGTGCTGCAGGTCATAGACAAATTTGTTATTGTATATGGTTTGTCTGTCAATTAGTGTACATTAACTAAAATCCAAATATATGTGTAATAAATGTGTACAGTGGTTTGTAATTAAAAAAAATAATTGCCTTTGTGCCTCATGTAGTGGCATTAAAAAGACCATGGTCATAATGATGATGACATTTTTAACATGGGATTGTGCATATATTGATGTGAAAAAATATTCAGTATAAAGTTCCACAATACAGTTATATTCAGGGTTGCCAAGTCTTAGCATAATTACCTCTCTCTGATAAAAACATGCGCAAAAACGTTTCTCATTCAAAAGGAGAAATGTTTTCCTTTTTTTGTATTGCTTTGGAAAAGTTCAGCGTGGTGTGTGCAATATTTTTTGATTGGTGATGTCTACAACGCATCTACAATGAAACACATCTCCTCCTTTCTCTTTCTCAGTTTTTGAAATGGATCTACAACCCACGTCTGTATATCATGGATACTTTTTCATGTCTGAGTAAATTTATTAGGTTTATACTTAAAAATTAGGTGCAACTGAAAACTATTTTAAAAAATGCATCTGTGACCCCATGCAAGCTGAATATCGCTTTGCTTCGAGTATTTTGTACATTGCATGAAAAAAAAAACACTTTACCTTCTCTGAAGCTGAACTTCATAAGGTATTTTTTTTAATACCTCTGTAATTGGTTAAAGACAAAAACATATAAAATAAAAATATCAATAATGCAGCCTGAAGTGATTTTCTACAGAACGGCTAATATACTTTTTTATATTATAATTTTTTTTTTAATAATTATTATTATTTTCAATAAAAGGTATTGGTTCTAACAATCTAGAAGAGAAGGAAATTGTATTTTCAAAACTCATTTTATTTGTCCTATTAGTGGAAATTATAATTGGTTCCATCTAATAAAAAATCCTCAAACTATCTGTAATTAGAATTAGAATTTCAGAATTAGAATTTCAGAATTAGAATTTCAGAATTTTTCTTTCATTTTTATTACATATTTGTTTTATATATTTAGTTAATGAAGCAGTTAGTTGCATGTCCATGGTCGAAGGTTCAAGTCCCACCTCAAGTCTTGGTTCTGTGTGTGTGGAGTTTGCATGTTCTTGGTAGGTTTCCTCTGGGTACTCCATTTTGTCCCACAGACATGCAGAGTAGGGTTATTGGTTTCCAATTTGTCCATAGTGTGTGAACGAGGGTGTGAGTGTGTCTATATTTCTCAGGCCTGGCTGAAAGATGAGGGTTAATTGGAGGGGTGTAGATACCTGCATTTGTTTAAAAAAAAGAGGAAAAGATGACAGCAATAGAAGGTGAAGAGCCATCAACACCAATGGGACAAGTGGCCAAATATAAGAAATAAACATTTTTTAATCCGTTACAGTATTTTCTACACACCTAAAATGCATTTAACATATTCCTACATGCTATTAAACCTATGGATCTGTCTAATAGGCGACATTGATCCTGGTTTCACTTTAAACTGACAAGATCTTTGAATAAGCTTTACTAGCTCACCCAGTGAGAGAATACCATTGAGATGTGCAATTCAAGGAGCTGGATGAAGTTCAAATTCCCTCCTCTGCTGAAATATCGACCTCTCAGGAGGAGTGTGATCTAATGATCTGATCTGCTAAACCCAGATCTTTTGGGATGCTGAATGAAGATCAATGATTCCTTTGTGATGCCTTTTGCTTAGATCGTTTAATTTTTTGCCTTTTCACATGGTTCTTATGTATACTTAATTGTTTTTCTCACCAATAGTCAAATATTTTTTTGATGCACATTGCCAAGTGTGCCATTACTCACACTATCATGCTGGCCATTTACAGTATAAACCTCTGTTTGGGCTGCATCGTGTAGTGGTCTAAAGAACTTAATGCCAGTTTTAAGTTTGTGGTATATTTTGAATATACATTCAGATATTTTCTCTCATTTCTTTGCCTTAGTGTGATCAACTATAAGAGAGATAAGCAACATGCATACACACACACACACGCACACACTGCATAGCTTGGAGGAATAATATGAGCAATGGCAATAGGAAGTGAAGGAAGGAAACCTACTGTAATTAATGAACTATCGGAATGCATGTAATGAAAAAGGCAAGAATCTCTTCATTTCCTCTGTATACAGTATATTTATTCACGCATTAATGCATACTGGTTTACCTCTGGCAACTTTAATTAAAGCAAAAATTCATTTAGATATTAAATACAACAGTTTACTGAAAGGTTTCTATAAATTAAGTATGAAATTGGGTTATTATGACACCACTGCTTAAATATTTTAACATATATTGAAACAATACAATTGAAACATTATTTTAATCTTTTAGTCTGTAAATGCATGCAGTGTTTGGTCTCTATGTGATATACCACATTATGTGAACTATAAGCATGAAACACAAAATACCAGCTTGTAATTTATTTATACTTGATGGTTAAAGAAATAATTGATATACAATTTGTGACAAAAAAGATAACTGGAGAATTTTTTATTGTTCTGACAAATATACCACATTATGTATCATAAAAAGTCTACTGCCTCTAAATAAAATGTTACTGTATTTATCCAGAAAGAGCAAACGATTGGGCTGTATCAACAATGAAAATGACTAAATGGATTTGAAATGACTCCTCTCAAAGACTAAAGGCTAATTGCCATTCCCAAATTGCCCATATTGAGTAAGAGTGTGATGGATTGGCCCCCTGTCGTGCCCAAAGTGTCCTGTGATAGGCTCCAGGCCCCCTGAGATCCTGTACACAGGATAAAGCAGTATTAAAAAAAAAGTGTGGAATTGGGTTAAGAAACATCAAACACAACATACGTGGTCAGAAAAAAAATGATGAACAGACATCATGCACGATGTGACGATACTGTACCTAACAAGATAGAAACTAAACATCTGTGTCATGTTGTCATGCTACAAAATTAAATGTTAAATGTCAATTTCATCATAACGAATTGTGAATGTTTCAAGAAGTAGCCTCCTAATCTGTGCCGTTGTACAAGCATTGTACTACCACTGGCATCATGTGACCAAATGTACTGTATGACCATGAACGCCATCAGGCCAACTGGTGACTAAAGAGGGCTGCATACAAAATAACAGCAGCTTGTACTGCTGTAAGATTTAAACAGTGAAAATACAAAAGCTTAAAATGACCTTGGTTAGGCCTTACATCGCTCAAATCTCTTTTCTGCTTTTCTGTTTCTGTACTGTGATTCATTCCATGATTCATTTCATTTTTACCTGGCTCATTTGACACCAAAAACACAAAGAGGCTAAAACATAAAAAATAAAAAAAAATATTTATGTTTTAGCCTTTTATATAGATATATACAGTATATAGCACTGGTGGCTCAGTAGTAGGTGTTTCACCCAACATGCGGAAGGCCCGGGTTCGATTCCCAGCCAGTGCACAAACCCCCAGTCACTGGACGTAGTGCTAGTCCCAAGCCCGGATAAATTGGAGGGTTGCGGCAGGAAGGACGTCCGGCGTAAAACCTGTGCCAAGCTGTTGTGCGGACTGGATATTCCACTGTGGCGACCCCTGGCCAGGAGCACCCGAAAGAACAACAACAACAATTATGTACTGTATATATTATATATACTGTATCAAGTTACCACTGAGCATCAGAATTTTTCAGTGTAGCAATTTATTTAGGGTAAGGTTTTAAGAATATGATTTTGTAAATTAAAACAAGAGGGGAAACATAATTGTGGTGAAGTCTGAATACTATAATTCTGCAAAAATTATATTGAGCTTGTTTCAGGTGTCCATGAATGTACAGTACATTTCTATAGAACTGACCCTGACATTTCCATCACTTTCTTGTGCTTCACTACAACGTTACATTAAAGAAGGCAGCACAGCATCTACTATAGAACTGCATGATTGGATTTGTCTAGTTGTACATTGTATGTTCAACATGACCGACGGCGACTGTACAATATGTCAGCACAGAAACTTCTTATATGTGTAGCTCATCACGTTCTGCTAACCAGCTCATTAAATCTCTTCTCCCCATCAGGAAACTATAAGGAAATGTATGAAAATAATTTTTTTGGTATTGTGTATCTTCATTATGTTAGACGAAAGTGCTAAAATGTGACAACTTTAAGATATAATGTATTACACACTTAAGAGCAAATTAGTTGCTGTATTTATGTTTTCATGAAATTATTATAGCTTTTGCTTGATTTATGCAATGTTCCTTTCCAAAAAATCTCTTCAGTTCAAACCAAAACCCGCTAAACTTGCATTTTTCTTGTCTATCTTAGTCTTCCTTTAGTTTCTCCTCCAAAGGTGTTTTTTGTCAAGCTGTTAAACAGCATTATCATACGAACAAGCTGTTTGCAAATGTTCCAAGAAAGTAGCCTGACAGCCATCCAACTGCAGCGGCTGAACACCAAGCCCTGGTATAACTACTGTACAACAGGCATCTACAGTAAATACTTCAGTCGTGCTCAACATCAGTGACTGCAGGCATCTGCATACACACTACAGCCTTCACTTATGATGTAATAATGCAAGGCATTCTCCTCCGAAGGCAGAGGGGGGGAAAAGGATGATAGAGAAAATACCAATGCTTTAATATGCCCACACTGCTGCGTGTGTTCTCAGGCACTGCTGATGATTTCTTACACATGTGTCAGTGAAGCTGATGTCTAAAAAATATTACATTTAGCACCAATTCACACAAAATTTAAGGGGAGTTCCACCTTGTGCAATCACCTGACACAATCACTAATAGGCTGCGTGAATGAATTTACATTCTGGGCTTTAAACGCATTAGCGCCAACCTGTTCTTTATCTTGCTGTGTATATATTTGTACAATTATTTGTAAATGATCGCATTTATGTAATGTCTAATTCATGAAATGAAACATGTAGTTTTTATGCTACCCTGCTCCAGATTCCAAATGGCAACAAACCTCTTGATCTTGACCAGTGGAAACCGTACGGCTGGGAGCTGAAAGGAGTAAGAGTGAAAACAAAAATAAAAAGAAATGGCTGAAGATCTACTCATAATAAAAGAAGCAGGGCCATGTGAAAGGCCAAACACATGATTTAAAAAAAAAAAAAGGCAAAACACAAAAAGAGCATCTGGCTGTGCACATGCCTACTGTGTGAGAGGAATGTAGAGACTGGTCAGTCCTCTGATGGTTGAATGTATAAGCTAAGTGACTTCCCCTCCTAAAAATGTCTTTGTGCACTGCCGTGGTGATGGCTAATAGATCGGCGGAAACTGATGTCAGGAACATGTGAATATGGCTCAGTGATGGAGTAAAGCAGGGGGCGATGAAAAGAAAGAGGCATGGGTGGAGAGACTTCTGTGCCACAGGAAATGAAAGAAGCTGAACACATTCTGTGCCCAAATAGTGAAGAACTGATTTAAACACACACACACACACACACACACAAACTTATTTACACTTATTTTACTGCAATCAGTCTATAAGAAGTGTATTGTATCTGCTAGCACATGTTAATTAGAATCTACTTTAAGTTTCAGTATAATTTACGTACAGTATACTCTTATTTATTTGTCTTTGCTAGCAACAGTATAACTAAATTATGTTTTCTATTCACTGTACGTTAAATTTAATGAGCAAGTAAAATTTATGAGCACTAACAGTAGCGCCTGAATGTGATTAGTGTTCGATGCTCAAGGTCCCATTTAGTACTTAAATGCAAAATGCACAATGTAGGCTTGTTCACCCTTTGTGCAGTATCCCCTTACACATAAAGTATGTCTGGTGTTCACAAATACTGTAGGTGTCCCATAAACTTGTTTAGCGTGTCGATCAAGAACCCGATGGCAACACAGTGTGAGGTTTTTTTTTTTTGTGATAGGGAAAGAGAGAGAGAGATACAAATACATCACACATAGTTTTTCATAGTCTTGCCTCTTCATATTCTATAGTAAATCAGATCTAATCAGACCACAGCTGAATATGGAAAAAAAAACCATGAAAGAGAAAATAAATGAATTATATTTGAATGGAAGACAATAGAAGACAATGAGAAAGGCTTAAGCAAGATTTGAGCTTTTTCTAACATTGATTTAGTCCATTCTGGGTGCAGCATTTTCTATTATGTAATTTTTGTCCTCATTCTATTTCCATCATCATTTCTTTCTCTTTCATTCATTTTCCATCCTTTTTTCCTTTTCTTGGGTTACCCCTGGGTTACTTCACTAGATGCCCTTCCTGCTGCAAACCATTTGGGCTGGCACTGAGGATATTGCTGGGTATTATATATGACATAGGATAAAGGCCTTGCCCAAGGGCCCAACAGTGCCAACTCAGCATTGGTGTGGTTTGACCCCCCCAAAGCCTCCAATCAGCAACCCACAGCCTCAAACACCTAAGCCACCAGTGCCCCTTTCTCTCTCAATCCTTTGGTTTTCCTAATTACCTCATTAGTGCACAAAAAAAGCATGGGAAATGACTTTTTCTATATTAAACACATTTTGTGTCCCACTGCACACCCCTCCCAAAGCACATTCCTCTCAAACCAATTCTCTTTTCTCATTATTAAATGTGCACAAGAGCATCACTATCTTTCCAACTGCCCGTACATCTATGTAAGAAACACTGCCTCCCACATGAAATTTGGTTTCTGCTACAACACCCACACATTTTATTCCATTAGGTGAAAAAAAAGGATTGCAGATATTTAGACGGAATTGTACCTTCAGGGTCTGCTTCTGAGCTGTGCAGTTAAGGTGAGCTGTGCACTAGGATTTGCTCATACAAGAAAGGATTTGAAAGAAAGAAATTGCAACAAAAAATGGTTAATTGAATATTTAGAATGATAATTGTCATTGTGCACTGTATAGACATTTGATCATTATATATTACATGTAAGACACAGGGCATAGCATTAAATAACACTGAGAAAGAATGATTGGAATGTCAGTATACTGTTAAAGGATAAAACAGATCTTTTCTTATATGACTTAATTACTCCACAGACTGCATTACGATATTCACTTTTTTCTAAAATGTAAGGTTTTATTTGTTTATTTATTTTCAGTAGCAATGCATATCAATGTAGTTATGATGATGATGATGATGATGATGATGCTATGATGTTACCAATAACATCTCTTGGTAATGATCAGGCCTGGTGTGTGTTTTTTATGTTTATGTTTCCCCTAGTGAAGAAGCCCTATTGCGGGGATTCTTGTTTATTAATGCAATGTTTTCGCAATTGCATTTAGTTGCAAAAAAAAGGCAGAAATTGGCTTTTAATAATTCATGTGTCTAGGATGCTTTTCATAGAACATAGGGTAAGAAAGAACGCAGGCACAGCAAACTAGCGGTTTATATATTACACCTTCTGCCACAGGACAAGTCCATGAAAAATGTCCTGTTCACCGCATTTTTATTCAAGGCTTGTACAGGAAAGGATTAGAATGGAGGAAATAAAAAAAAATATGTGAATGGTAGATTGTTTCCATTTTATGTCTCAGTTGCATGTTAATTGCTTTTCAGACCCATATGGGTCGTTATATGGGTCATTCTCGGTCTATAAGCATAACCTACCAATTTGAAGCATTTTCTTTACCATATAAAAATACACACATAAATACTACTAGAGTCATGAATAACATTTAGCAAGCCATAAACTCACCTTAATGATTGAGATGATAAATATCCAAAGAGATGCATTAGAACGCCAATTGTAGGCCATTCATGGCTCTATGACATCATATCCCAAGAGCAACATTCACACAGCTAGTGGAAAGTTTTCCCAGAAGAACTGAAGCTTGAGTAAAATATTAAACAAGCAGCGTGTCTGACATCGCAAATGTGTCTTCTGTGCAGCCAAGTAATTACTTTTCCCAGAAAAGCTCACTCAGACTCGCATGTAACCAGGTACATAAATAAAAAATATAAAAATAAAAAAAAAACACCCCACAACAGCTTATCCAGGTTATTGTTTATTTTCAAAGAGAAAATAAATGTAATGACAATGTTATTGCATTTATTGGGATAGATCACATTGGACATGGTGTATAATTTGCTTAAGTGCTTAATTTGCTCTACACACTCGTATATGGTTTGTACTGAACTCTTCCTCTTTTGTTTTTAGTCCCACTTCAGATATTTATCACAGATACAACCCATCCCTAGACTGGTGTTTTTCTATACTCTGCTGGTTTGATCTCTCTCTCTCTCTCTCTCTCTCTCTCTCTCTCTCTCTCTTGCTGTGTGTGAGAGAGATCTAGAGGGTCAAGCACTCATCATTGTTATGCTAATACCAACCAGCGAGAGTTCTGTGAGCGGAAGAAGCAGAAGAGATTTGTTTTTCATGTTTATTTTTGACAGACAGGATGCTTGGGGAAGAGTATGACAGCATGTCAGTGATTTCATGCTGCCCCTCTTTCCCCTCTTCATCTGCTGTGATGGCTGCAGGCCGGCCCATGTGCAGTAGCCAAGGAAGGACTGAACCGGACAGCCCGCAGAGGTGCATAATTAATAACCTTGGCCCTCCTTTTTTCCCCCTTACTCCTCCTCCTCCTCCTCCTTCTCCTCCTCCTCCTCCTCCTCCTCCTGTACCCCTTCTTTCTGCCTTTCACACATTTAGTTTCAGGACCATCAGAAGACTGCGGTCATTGTTTCAGGGCAGCTGGTTTTAGCTTAGCAGATGCAATTACAGATTTACATCTGTCTCACTCTGCTCTACACACCACTCTGCTTTTTATCCTTCTCAAGGTTCCTTAGTGCTGAATGTCTACTGCTTCCTCCTTCTCTCACTTTGTCTTTCACTGGATCTCACTGGTACAGGTGTAGTTCTGAGTAGTGTGTAAGGATCTCTTAACTATAACATAGAGTTGCTCGATATCACTTCATATTAGCGAATCGCAAAATACCGAGCTTGATCAACAGACTTGGATTACTCTTTTAAGGTAAGAGTGTGTCTGTGTGATTCTGTCTTGCTGTATTTGAAATCATGTACACTAAATTAAGTATATCAAAGTAATAATATTCTCAAATACACTTGGTGTTCTGTGTGTGTGTGTGTGTGTGTGTGTGTGTGTGTGTGTGTGTGTGTGTGTGTGTGTGTGTGTGTGTGAGCAGCAGGTGGTTTGTCCTAAATGTGTGGACCTCAGGTCAACCATCCAGATGTCTCTAGTGTGTGTGGGTCCACCCTGTCCCTCACTGATGAATAAGAGTCGTAGAACTTTTCACTTTCTAGTGTTAGTGATCTCCGACAGATTCAGCCTTCTCCTCTCTGTCATGATCAGCTTTATCGGGATGCCACTGCTGAACTGATACAGCTTGAAGTACATGCCTTACTCGGCACTAACATAAAGGCTAGAACATATGGCATGCAGAGGAGATAAAACTCTGATGAAAGACAGTTTAAACCTACTTTAAACTTCAGTTGTACTACTAGAACCCTTAGTAAATACAGCACATTACTTGACTTGACTTGAGTCATGTTTTCTTCTGTATTCATTTTCTACTTACAGTATGTTTGTGCACTATGTTGTTTCATTTCAGAATATTTTAAAAACATCACTGATCTTTGCAAAAGACAGATTCGGGATTCTGAATAAAATATTCTTTTAATTATTTAAGTATATTCAAGAAGTCATGAATCATAACAACAATCATGATCTTGATACATAATCTTATATTTAAAATTTTGTTTTATCTTCTATAGCTATTTATTCCTTACCTAAAGGTTTTTCTATATTTTATTTCTTATTTTATTCCATATTTATTTCCTATTAATAATCATTTCTAAGGTCACAGGGGTTGTTTAAGCATTTCACTGCATATCGCATTGTATTTGACTGTGTATGTGACAAATTAAATTTGAATTTGGATCATAACATTATAATCATTAGCCACCATTTTTATTTTATACAGACATTATTGATGATTGCTTTAAATATGCCCCCAAGATGACATAATGTTTATCACTGTGTCCTCACACGTCCAGGGTCGAGGGTTTGATTCCCACTTTGAGAATGTGTTTTTACAGTAAAGATTGCCTGTTCTCCCCATGCTTGGTGGGTTTCCTCTGGGATCCCCAGCTTCCTCCCCCAGTTCAAAGACATGCACATTAGATTAACTGGTATTTTCAATTTGTATGTAGTATGCGCAGGATTGTACCCTACGATAGATTGGCACTCTGGCATCAAGTGACCCGATACAGAATAAGCTGTATAGGGCATGAGTGAGTGAGAGAGTGTGAGTGTCTTAAAGGGTGCCAATATTTCCACACTTGTTTCCATTTGACCTAAATGGAAAAGTAACTACAAATAAAACATTCTTATACATTATACATTAATGATAAAACATTATACAATAATTAATTCCACTATTAACTCTTAACTTGGTAAAACTTATCTTTAATGACAGGTGTGGGATTTTAGATCTAGGTCATTAGTTATTGTCTTTGTGTTTATATGTATGTGTGTGTGTGTGTGTGTGTGTGTGAGTGTGAGTGGTAAAGAGTGGAATCAGATTGAGGTAAGCCTGCAGATGGTCTCTTTAGGATCCTTGGGAGTGCTGCTGATTCTGACATGCCTTTAGTTTAGAGGCCTCAGTAAGGGAGCTGGAACAAATCCATCACATTAACCTGATTTAGGGTGGTCAGCATCAGCTGAAGACACCACCTAACCCCCACCCACCCGCCTCTTTCTGTCTCTTTTACACTCCTTCGTTCTTCCCCACACAGCCACTCTGACTACAGTACACCTGCTGTTGTTTCTTTATCTGGTTTAAACCGACTGGTGATTTTATTGAGGAGATCCTATTGATGAGATGGAGCTCCTTTTTTCTCCCATATCCTATTTAAACTTTTCATTCCTTTAAACTAAATTGACCTTTCATCTTTCTTTCTCACCCTCTACTTTAGTGCAAACCTCAGTGTGTGCGCAGGTGTGCATCGTGACAACACTCTACAACCCAGTGAAAGAGTAATCAAATTTTTTGCCCTCTGGAATGGTGATGAGTTTTCTCGGACTTGTGTGCTGCTGAGCGATATGCTCCACTGTCAATCCACTCCTGTCATGTTTTCCTCTTTCAGTTTAAATCAGTTGCTCAGTCTGAGAGCTCCAGATGGGTACAGTTGTGCACAGTGACATCATCATAGGATTTTCTGTTGAGGCCAGACATCAGCACCTCATGATTCAGCAAAGGGTTAGGATTGTAATTGCTGATTAACTTGTGGGTGATTAATGTCTGATTAATAGAGCTGACCTTGTCATGATAGATTAATAAAAAAAAAATAGTCCTCCTTGAAACACCCCTTGACTAAGCCAAAATATTACAGCGGTTTTCAGTTGGGAGGCTCTCGGCCTGACTTGGTGTAATGGCTGTAAATGAGAGACGGATGAGAATGATTGATGACTATGCACACACTGGTTGGCTCGTTGTGGGAAAATGAGCTGAGAAAATGTTTGTTTAACACTCAAATTCCCTCCATGAAAGCTGCCGTTTACTCTGAGCACAGATTAAATTTACAGCTCTGCTGCACTGTGGGCATTGTGTAGCAAAGAGTTCTTCCTTATTCTATGTTGTCTTGTTTTCACTTCTCAAGGAGAAAAAATGAGCAAAGGAGTTACAGCAAAGTACAGCAGGTTCACAGAACATTCATGTAGGAATTTTAGGCATTAATAGAATGTTGAACACTTTTTTTTGCTGGTAAAACAGTAAAGTATAAAACAACTGAATTTTAGATGTAATGTCCTCCAGGGTAGTGGGTTCAATTCCCACCTTAGGTGTCTGGGTTTCCTTCTGGTTTCTTAGTTTCCTTCCCCAGTCCAAAGGTACTGTAGGCAGATTAGTCTAAATGGCATTTTGAAATTCCCTAATATCATGTGTGCTTGTGTGCCCTGCAATTGATTAGTAATCAATTGGGGGGGGGGGGGTATATTTTGTTAGTTGTTGTAGGTCTTTCGGTTGTTGTTGAGTTCTCTTTCTCTCTTACACACTGTCACGTTCTGCTATGGTGTTGGACTGTGGGCTTGGTGTTAAGGCATAAATGCAGAGGGGATGCAGTGAAACAGAAAAGAGTCTTTAATGAGAATAATAATAAACCAAACAAACAAAACATGAACAAAGGAAGTTGGCTTAACCTTGGAGCATAAGAAACAGAACTAATAAACACTTAGACATAAGACTAGGGATTACATACATTGATACACAATACAGACATGGGATACAAACTGGACAAGACACACGAAACAGCCTAACGGACTAAACATTAGGGACTATGCATGCAAGGGATAAACAAACACAAGACTTGGCTAGGTCTATTGGCTGAGCTGCACATTAGCTGCTAAGCTAGCTCATAGCTAATCAGACTAATGGCTACACAGACCAGTAGCCTGAGACCCAAGGGAATGAACAGACAAGGTACACAGCAGACTAGGTATGAAACAGACTAAGAACTCTAAAGGTTAGTGGCTAAAGATGTTAGTACCTAAACAGACTAAGAGCTAAGTAGACAAGGAGACTAGACAGACTAAGATCTAAACATGTTAGTATCACCCTCATTAGTATTTAAACAGACTACTAGCTAAACATGCAATGGGGGTTACTTACACAAAAGGCGAATTCTCCTAGAGGCTAATCCTGCTAGGAGACACAGAGACAAGGACATCTTAATATAAACAAACTTAACTTAAAGTACTCCTGAAACCAAAAGGCCAACCATACTGTTAAACTAAAACAGAACAAAACAAAACCCACATAACAGAAATTAATGCTCGACCCAGCTTCCCAGAACAAACAGGTATTTATGCTTATACTAATTGCATCCTCGGTTCAGCTGGGCATCTGCGTCAGCTGACCGAGGTGCCTTCTGGGAAACTGGGTCTACAACAAAAACTACAAACTAAAAACACTGCCCTCTAGTGGGCAACCCTCACACACACACACACACACACAAACACCCTGATACACTTAGAGCACTGGATAGTTACTCTTTCTAACTCTATTTTAAGGCTGGTATGTAGAGTAGATTAGCTTACTGAGTTTAAGCTAAAATACAAACTCATCTCTGGCTCTGTTGATCAATGGACAGTGAGTTGACTGGATAAAGGCTACAGACAAAAATGACAGATGTGGTTCCGGGTAATATAACAGAGATGTCAAAACTTTCAACATTCTCTTTCAAGTCCTGTGTTGAGGAGAGACCTGTCTGTGTTGAAGCAGAAGTTGTTGCTGCAAGGAGCGGTGGTGGCATTAATGGTTCTGGAGTGATGGAAGAATAAGTGAATCAGGTATGAAGAAGCTGGTTTTCTACAAGGGCATCGTTTAAAGCATGTGCCTGACTTATTGAGCTTTTCCTTCATAGTGGGATTTAATGTTATGTGTTTTGTTTGATTAATAGTTAAAATATATGTGAGATTTGCAAATATATTAAAATCAAATGTAATTAATATTATAGTATATAATAGTATAGATCCATAATACTCTATGTGTCACATATCACATCAAATCAGGTATTTATTTTCAGTGATTTGAGTCCTGCATATTTTTGGATTCCTAGTTCAATAAGTCCAATTTTGATATAAAGTTTATTACTGCATTATGATAAACTAGTTGCTGAGATATGGAATGCCTTGGAAAAATATATCAAAATGTTATATTTACAACATAAATGAGAATTCCATGACATATAGTAAGAAAAGAGGGAACCCTCATCCTCATTCCCTCATTCTACCTGCGGCATGTCAGAAAAAAATGACAATTGGAATTAACAGATGGTGTTCAGTAAAGTGCTTAAAAATAAAACTTTCTCAATTCTGTTGAATTATCAATAAGATACAGCATTCATCAGCCAATTTTTGGCTAAGTTGAAAATTTGAAAAATTCACATAATGCACTCTTACCATATCAGAAAACTGAGTTACATATGGCGGCGCGGTGGTGTAGTGGTTAGCACTGTCGCCTTGCACCTCCAGGGTCTGGGTTCGATTCCCCGGCCAGGCTCGATTCCCGTCTCTGTGTGCATGGAGTTTGCATGTTCTCCCCGTGCTTGGTGGGTTTCCTCCGGGTACTCCGGTTTCCTCCCACAGTCCAAAGATATGCAGGTTAGGCTAATTGGCGTTCCCAAATTGCCCGTAGTGTGTGATTGGGTGTGTGAGAGTGTGTATGTGTGTGTGCCCTGCGATGGATTGGCACCCTGTCCAGGGTGTACCCCGCCTAGTGCCCGAAGTCTCCTGGGATAGGCTCCAGGTCCCCCGCGACCCTGAACACAGGATTAAGCGGTATAGAAAATGAATGAATGAATAAGTTACATATGAAGAGGATCCTTTTACAAAAAAAATACAACAGTGTCTTACCACTCATTATTGTTTCATCAGTTGATTTTTTTGGCAGAGTAAGGGAAAAAATTGACTTTGACCATTGCATGTTTGTTGGTGTTAGATTGGCAGGGTTGAGTATTTCAGAAACTGCTGATCTTCAGATTTTTCAGCCTTTTGTCCTTAGACCTGTGTGAGGCTGGAAAAAATACAAGTGAAACAGCCTGTAATGCACTACTGCTCAACATTTTCTCACTGTTTAAAATTTCCAATAGATCTGTAAAGAAGCAACCGCTATCATAGTGCATGCAAACTCACATCTCCCTGGGTTTAAATAAAACCATCAAGGCCAACAGTGTTTTTCCCCATCTGAAGAGTGTGACTTAAAGTCAAGTGTAACGAACCTGTGTAAAAATGATTCCTCATGCTTCCAGAACCATTCTTGAATAGGACTCCTTTTTTAAGTCCTGGGAAATGCCTGTGAAACCAGGGAAGAAAACATATATATTGATTGGATAACTTGGTCATTAAGTACATAACATTGCTGAGTCTAGACTTGTACAGTACATGATGGGAACATCACTTTACGTGCTCCCCTTCCTATGCTGACGTGCCCAATACACTGGAATAGGGTAAATATGGGTATAGTTCACTCTTTATGCTCCCTAGCAAAATTGAAGTCTTTTTTCCTGTTGAGTCTCACTAGTGAGTGAGTTTCTTAAGGCCACACATCTTTTTAGTCCCAACTTTGTGAGTTCTTGTTGCATGGGTTGCATGTAGAAAAGCTCTTATTTTCAAACAGTGATTTCTATTGTTGATTTTTTTATAACAATGTAATTTGACTGGGGATTTAAGTGATCTCCATTCATTACTTTTTCTGATCACATTTCTTTCATGATGTTAACAGTTCAGCACTATCCTTCCAGTTATTAATAATGTGTGGGACATGTACAGTATTAACCAAATTCTAGTAATAATCACAGTCTACTGTATCTAATTGTTTTCATTACTTGATGCAGATCCGTATTCTGACCCTTTTGAGATAACAAACTTTTTTGTTTTTATCGGCCAGGGCTGCGTTTCCCAAAAGCATCGTAAGCCTAAGTAATTCGTAAAAATGATCGTACGAATGATCTTAATATTATGGTCTGTTTCCCAAAACCATCGTAACTTAAGTAGCACTTGAAAATCTTTGTAGATCTACGAGCGCTCTGGAGTAATTGTAAAGCCTTACAGTAAGTGCATCGTAAGGAGACAGAATTATGAAGGCGCCTGCTGGACAACCGGCAAATTGCACCTAAAATTTACTTCTCTTCAAAGTAATTTTTCATTTTATTTGTACGTATATTTTTATTCATTTCTATTTTCTACTTATTACACAATTCAATATAGAAATTAAAATGAATAAAGAAATTAAATAAAAATGACATAATAAATGTTAGAATAAAAAAAAAATACACTGTGGCATATGGACTTTTCGAGGGTACAGTACAAATGTATTTAAAATAGTTAATGTGCTTTAAAGATGACGCAAATAAAGGATGACTTGCTGGTGTGCATGAAACCCAGCCATGTATTGAACATGTCTTGGTTGAGCTTCATGAAGTCTCATCTCGACTGCATTCTCTTCTTGCTCTTCATCTTCCTCCCTGGTGTCCAAGGGCATTCTTGCCCTCACTGCAATGTTGTGCAACGTAGCTGTTACTGTTATTACAGCACAGCACTTTTGTGGCACAAAGAGAGCTCCACTTCCTCTAAAATAATATTAATTTCTTCTTTTAGAAAAATGTCTTTTCTTTGTTTTTTGATTTCAGCCATTTTGCTAATTTCTCCATCCCTGCGTATGTGCTTATTTAAAATTTTCTCCTATTAGCAAATGCACTTCAGGTGAAGATAATTATCTTCAAGGCTAAACTTTTAAAAAATAATTGTAAGAGCTTATTTCTTTATGTACTTATTTATTTATTTATTTATTTATTTATTTATTTATTTTGATGTGAGATAAGCAATTGTTGGTAAAGAAATTGATAAATAATTACTTAAATAATTAAGGTTTCATATAAATATAGAAAATTATGCTGTTAGAACTGTTAGAATTTGGGTTGTTAGAATCTGTTAGAATCTGTTAGAACCTAACCCTAGATTGGAGCAAGACACTAACTGTTAGAACCTAACTGTTAGAATCTGTTAGAACCTAACCCTAGATTGGAGCAAGACACAAAACGACATTTCCAGTTTATTTATGTTTTTAAACTTGCTCAAGAAGAACGTACAGAACTTTTTATGTTATTCGAGTTGAATATACATTCACACAAGTAGAAAAAATGGAAATCAAAGCTTAGATGGATTGCTAAAACAGCATGTGCAACAATGACGAGCCATTCTACAGCGTGACATTTCAGCATGTGACCAACAGATATATCTCTAACCCTAACCCTAGTGACTCCTACGTAGCACTTAAAGCAGGGCTACGTGCAATTGTGTTAAGTGCATGTTTGGGAAACGCACGTGAAACAATAACAATATTCGCAAAATGACTCGTAGAAAACGCTCTAAAGCGCTAAGATCAATCGTTATCGGGAAACGCAGCCCAGGCTAGTACATTGTATACGTAACTACTAAAACATCCCAGCTGTGGGAAAAGACTGCTTTAAACTCGAAGATAAAAGATTACAGTGCTTTTAAAGTAACCGTTTGAATGGTTTTGAACTGATTTTGAGCTGAGATTAGAGCCTTTGCAAATCTGTCAGTCATAGATCTTGATGCTTTTGTATGCTTTGACCAGCTCTTCTCTGTTCGACCACTGGTGTATGCATAATGCAACAATACAACTCGTACAGATGGTGAGTAAGAACAGTCATTTGTATCTTCAGCAATCTCGGATATCTCTCATTTTCCTATTCTGTCTTCATCTCTGTCTGTATGTTTGTTGAGTGACATATTGTACAGCACCCAAGGAGTGTTGGATTACCATATTTCAGTTTTTAGTCTCTGTTGGAGCTAGTGCATGACAGCTGTCTGTCAAGTGCTGTGTTTTGACATTATCCCAGTCTTTCATGAATGAGGGATGAAGTAGCAAGCTGAGGAGAGCTGCCTAAATCCGATTTAATATGATAGCTACAGTATAGCTACTTCTGTTCTTAATTTCATAATATCATTCATTTTTCATTAATTTTCTATATCGCTTAATCCTGTGTTCAGGGTCGCGGGGGACCTGGAGCCTATCCCAAGAGACTTCGGGCACTAGGCGGGGTACAACCTGTACAGGGTGCCAATCCATCGCGGGGCACACACACATACACACACTCACACACCCAATCACACCCAATCACACACTACGGGCAATTTAGGAACGCCAATTAGCCTAACCTGCATATCTTTGGACTGTGGAGGAAACCGGAGTACCCGGAGGAAACCCACCAAGCACGGGGAGAACATGCAAACTCCATGCACACAGAGACGGGAATCGAGCCTGGCCGGGGAATCGAACCCAGACCTGGAGGTGCAAGGCGACAGTGCTAACCACTACACCACCGCGCCGCCTTCATAATATCAAAACCGAATATTAACCATGGCAATGTATTATTTACACTATTTTGTAAGTGTTTTGTGAGTGTAGGTGTTTTGTGAGTGTGTTTCTTCTTACACTTTGCATGGAAAAATCATTTTGTTTTCTTTATCATACACATAAAGAGCATATCAGTGCAACATAATAAAATCAATGTGACAATAAGAAAAATCAAAGACAGTCAGTGTTCTGCAGACAATATACAGGACAGAGTGCAATGCAGTACAATAGCAGAACAGATGAGAAGTGGGATGGAGGTGAGTGTGCAGCAGCTGTGACTCTGACTGTACAATATAGCAGATTTTAGCAGTTTTCCTTTCCCCCTCTCACTAATTCATCAAAGCACTAAGGTTTTATCCTTTATCTATCTCTATTTTTTTTAAGAGAAGGGAGAGAGAGAGATTATATGAGGCCCTTGTGAGGTACTGTAGCTTGTGGCCCTTCATGTACATTTCATGTTAACAACTTGTGAATGTACAGTACAAGGGATTTGTGATGACATTTCTGGTGTGAAAGGAGTGAAAATAAAGGCATTTTTACCGAAGACTTCAAGCATTGTAGAATGATGAGACTTTTAGCCCCATTAAAGCTTTTGGATAGTGCAAACGTTTTAAAGAAGGTCGTATGTCCATGATTGACCAGCCAAGGTGGCTCAGAGCTCACTGCAATCGTTCCCATGAACATTCAGCGAGTGGAACACTTTAACCTTGAAAATCAAGAGATAACTTGGCGCCAGCTTGCAGAAGAGACGCATCTGTCTGTGGGAACTATTCACGAACACCACAGGCACATTTCAGGAACTCGGCTGGGAGTTGTTGCCGCTATTCCTGATCTCACTCCAATTTCCACATGTTTGGGCCATTAAAGGCATTCCTGGGAGGCTAGCATGTCAGATGTGGAGCAGGCAGTCCAATTATGGCTCTGGTGTACCAAGAAAAATTTCTCGGGCTAGTGCATTATTGTAGCGGGGGATTATATAGAGGAATAAAGGTATGTTTTACTCTCTTAATTGTGTTCTGATATTCTAGACAATCAAAGGTTTCAGTTAGACTTCAATGTTTCAGCTTACTCTAAAATTACACATTTGAACTCATGAGTAAATACAGTAAATGATAAATAAAAAAGTCTATGCATGAAAATGAGTGGAACGTTAAATTAACATTAAAAATGTATGTATTAGCTTGGATTTACCAAACTAATACATAAAGGTTAAAAATATAATAACGAATGTTTATCTTAAAAATTCTGACAGCATAGGAGCAACCTTGCTTATATATACTTAACCATTTTAAATAAACAAAAAAAATTATAAATATGTGTTTAAATGTTTAATCAGAAATACATTTTTTAAATGAGTATTAATGTTTTATAAAGGATATAAATTAATGAATTTGATTAAATTCAAAAATATATTTAAACGTCTAACCAACATTAATCAACTGGGTCAAAATTGCCCTAATGTGCCCATAGTAAAGAGGAGTCAAATCTGATTAGGCCACTGTCTCGTAAACCCAGCTGACTGTGAGTTCTGTGAGTCCAGTTTTTCTGAGATATTAGCATGGCATTATCCAGGCTCACATGAGGGTGCGTGTTATTAACAGGTTAATAACTAACTGAATGCTGTCTAGTCAATTTGCTTAATAACATGATCCCCTTATGGAAATCCCAGAGGGAGTCAATGATCATGAGTATTTAATTCCCACAAGGTTGGTGCTGCCAGAGACGCTTCGGATTGAGAAGCATGACAAAGACGGGGTTAAATCAGTTAGATGATTATTGATAAAAGTACTATAACAATCATTTCCTTAAAAAGAACCGTTTTTTCTTTCAATTTAAGGAGGTTATGAAACTTTTCATGCTTTTCATTACAGATCAATGATAAGTATGTTTGGTAGTTCAGTGTACATAATGGTAAAGATATTTGTCATCATCATCTTTGTATGTACACTGAACTACAGTAGAAACGTATGCACACTGTACAAACAGGAAATCCAAACTGGCTATCATTTGTATTTAACATTAATATATCACTATTCTGAAATTGTTAGAATTTATTTAAATATACACTAATGACCCAAATGAATATGGCCATAAGCTGTCATCTAGATCCAAGCTCTATTTCCAAATTGCAGCAGGTATTTCAGCTATAAGTATGCATATAAACATACTTATAGCTGAAATACCTGCTAAAAATAATTGCCTGATTGCCGTTTGAACTGTGTTATGTATGGTTTTATGTGCATGATTAATTTGTATGTATAGTAATAATAATAATACTAAAAAGCAGAAGAAAAAGGAGTGTTTGAACCCATAAAAATGCCCTATTATTTAGTTATAACAGTGATATAACCTTCTGCTCTAAAACATCAGAGGGACTATATTGTCATAAACCTCTCTGTCATTAATATGTTATAACATGTAACAGTGTTGCACACCCATGATTCATTTCGGAATTGTGTTTCCCAAACGTACTGTACATCTGATCATTCTCCTCACAGATTCGAAATTTTCTCCAATCTCCAAACAATTCGAAAGATGCATTGACAAGCAGGGAACTTAAACAACTTGGTACCAACAGAAAAACCCAGTGAGGAGCCTGAATCATGAACTCAACTTGAATTAAATTCTTAGGCATTATAGTACTGTATTAAAAGAAAACAATTAACTGTAATTGCCTTGGGTAATTGACGAACCCAGATTGCACCAGCAGGTAAGAAAGAAACATTCAGGATGAAAAGGGTATAATTTATATCCTGAGTGTTTTGATACAGTGTGTGCCCTGCTGCTGTCTGAGTTCATTAACAATTGGGCAGTTGGCAGCTTTGTTGCACAGCATCTGCAAATCCTCTCCTCATTGTTCTTTTTGTGGTCAAAGCTGCAGGGCTCATGCTGAAGATCTGCATTGATTTTTAAATAATTCACATCCTTGTATTTCAGCTCCTGATCTTTCTCTTGTGATTTGACGGTTTTTGAGGGGGCTGTGTGCTTGGTGATGGGAACATATGACCTATTTTTTTTCCCTCTGAGGTGCTAACTTGCTGAAGGCTTTAGTCTGCTTGTAAAATTCTGTGTACTCCAGGCTAGTACACAGGGTACAGCTCTCATACTGAAACAAAACCCCTGACCATTTGCCTAAAACATATCGTTTATTCAAGTTAGCATCTACTGTAAAATTTTATAAAATTCTTAGTCATTTACAAGCTTCACATATTAGTCATTATCCTCAATGGTATATTTCAGGCGTACAGTTTACATACGATTATATACCATTATATACTACTATTATATGTGGTAGAAGCCTGACAGAGATAGTGGTACATAGTTAAAGCTAAGAAGGGCATACTGTATATTCTACACCCGGAGGCTTTGCCATCAGTGCTTCCTCCTTCCTGCAATCACACGCAACCTGCCATACAAGTAGGAAATGTAACAGATTTTCCGAAAGTGAGAAAGGGAATACGAATGTTATGAAGAAATGTGTGAGTCGCACATATACATAAAGAACATTTAGAGGGAAGCATCTTTTTGAAAGTGATTGGGTAGAGTCTATAGCGGTTTTCCTCTTTTTTTACGCCCCTAATTCAATTCTCAGTTGATTGAAGTTAATGATCTCAGGGAGGGCTTTCCAGATCCTAATGATATTCTGAAAAATTTGAGTTATTCACTGACTGACCAGACAGTCACCGCACAGTGTTGCAGTGTTAAGGGTTGCTTTCTCACTGCTCCAGGGTCTGTGGTTTGATGTGAAGATTCTCATGCCTACCGGTCTACACACAGGTTTTCTGGTTTCTTATACTGTATAACAAGGTGAACAAGGATCGAAATGTGTGCATGGGGTGTCACAATGGACTAGTGTCCCATACTGAGTGTGTCCCTGTCTCACAATGTGAGTGTTCCTGAAATAAGCACCGGATCTCCCGCAACTCTGTTCATGACCAGGATGGAGCGGCTACTCAATATGAATGTGCGACTGAATAGAAACATCTAGGAACAACCTGGACAACCTTTTGCCACTCTGGCCTGTCATCTGACTGAAAGACTGACTGGAAGATCTTCATATGTCTTGATCTCATACTAGCATAGTCTTTTCGTCACTACACAGACTTCGATGTTTGGAGCTGGAAATGACCAGCTGTTGTATAATGAGGGCTGAAATGTGGTGAAGATAAAGACAAAATGACTTTTTATCATCTTTCATCTTTCATTATGGTACATTTTAGTGATACAGTAAGTCATTGAAAGAGGACTTGCAGTGAACGGTCAAGTCACCACGCAACTGACAAGAGGGCAGATTTTTCTTGACCTTCAAAATACTGTATATGAGCAGCTAGAATGTTTCTGAGGAATGTCCTGCTAATGACATACACGCTGCTTGGTATTTGAGGTCCATGTCAGATAATTATAAAGCATGATATAGGTTTCATTAGCTTCATACATTTTAATTTTGTGTAGTGTGTAATGGTGACATTTTTCGCCACAGACTGAGTTGTGAGGAGATGTGTGTAATGACTGTAAGAGCTAGCTCATGAAGAATGGGGGATGGGGAGAGAGCAACGTATTTAATCAAAGGGGCTGAAGAAAATGGGGCGGTTCTGCTTGGTATGAAGATGTCCAATTCCTCCAAGGTCAATGTGGAGATTATCAGAGAGAGCATGGCAATGAGCCGGACTCCTCCCATTAACTATTCATTATAGCAGAGGTGGGAGAGAGGGGGCATGGAGAAGTCTGAACCTGTGCACCCAGACGTAGCTCCAGGGGGAAGCAGTTGTGTCTGTGTTTATGTGTGTGGTGTGAGACCGGCCGGTGTACAGAAGGCGGCTGGAGGAAAAGGTGAAGTGAGGTCCGACGTATTCCTTTATTTGCAGTGAGGCACAGCTGTAGGCATGTCTACTAAGAAATGAATTGTGTTCAATGAAAATGTATTAATATAATGAACTCAATGCACTTCTGGTGCAATATCACATCTTATCTCTCATGTACTCCTGTTTGTTGATGTTTCCCCTGGTCTTTTCTGTGCAAATTTCTAAATAATCCAATAAAGTGTATTTCAGCTGTTGTGTAGAGCACTATGAGAGAGGGAGTGGGAGTGACATAAAAACTGATGAGTGCAAGAAAATCAAACATAGATTAGGGATACAATGGATTTGTGCATGTGTGAAAGGGAATTTGCTATTGTGGGGCAAAGAACGTATCCACACACACACACACACACACAAACACTCTCTCTCTCTCTCTCTCTTACACACATCTAGAGAAACAGTAAGATACCTTCCGTCATGCTCTAAGAGCTTTCTTGGATTTTAAGGCATTAGGAATCCAGGAATTTGCAGGTGATGCAGTCCACATGTCCCATGAGAGTAAGAGGTAGGGTGTGTGTGTGTGTGTGTGTGTGTGTGGGAGGGGTGAGAAGGTGGGACAGAGATATCAGAAGGACTCGCCCAGACAGCCCAAGCACGCCGCTCCGGGTTGCCATGGTAACACCTAACGAATGAATGAATGACATCATGGCGACTGGGAGGTGAGAGAGTGTGAAATTGATTTGGTGGAGAAAAGCAGAGGCGTACGCAGACGCACGTTTTTCTTCATCACTCGTGCATGCTTTCTCTCTCTCTCTCCCACTCTCTCTCTCTCTCTCGCACGCTCTCTTACTATCTCTACACTCCTTGCTTCACCTTCTCCTTCTCCTCTTCTGAGGACGGGATCTCTGGTATGTCACACTCTTTTTATTCTCTCTTCATGTGTTGTGTCTCAGAATTTATTTTGTCATTCCTAGGTGATGTTCTTTGATGCCCCTTTGGGATTATTAGTTGTGGCTTTAGAGCCAGATACTCATTATTGTTGACATGTATGGGTTTGAGCATGAACAGTGTGTATGGAGAAAGTGTAAGAGCGTGCATGCATTCTAAGCTATGTATGGGTATGTAGCTACCACATATGCAGTCGGGTCCTCTCTATGTGTAATGCTGTCCATGTAGTGTAAGGGAGTGTGTGCAGGAGGACGAGTATGAGCAATTCAGTTCGAGTTTCTAACGTGCATGAAAATGCACATTGGTTCTGCTCTTGTTCTCCTTTTCTGTCATCAATCTCAGCATGTTAACAATCTGTCCAAGGTCGCTGACATGATGATGACAAATGGGCGCCTAGTCACCGCCTGCACTTGTGAGATTACGTCTCTAATGCTCATCTGGACTTGAACCAAGTGAAACCCCATTGGTGGTGACCACATGACCGTGTTTGTGTGTGTGTGTGTGTGTGTGTGTGTGTGTGTATGTGTGGGTGTGCACAAGACTGTGTTTGATATACAAGTACAGGTGTGGTTGTGTGTTTTTCTGTTTACTCACTGTGTGCATGATTAATTCCTTTAATATGAACTCACCATCTTCCCACATATTGTTTAAGACTAAAACAGTGTAGCATCACCGTGTCAATGCCATATGTAGGATATAGAGGCTTGTGTGTGTGTGTGTGTGTGTCTGGAGGAGGGGTGTGTTTAAGATTTGAAATTATGGAGGTCTTATATGTAGTCTCCTTCAATGGAATGTTTCGTGTTAAACCATGGCTGTGCTTTCTCCCAGGCTCTACGTATATGCGCCATGTGTGATTGATGCCAAAGTGACCTGGTGACCTTTCCCAGACACATAGTGAAAGAGGGTTAAAGGTCATGATAGTAGGATTTTAATTGGAAGCTCGGTGCAGAAATATGCGTGTGCCGATGGTCTGCACGCTCACAGCAGATGCTCATGCTTTTTTTTTTTTTTCATAAACAGATCCATTTTCGTATCTTTGCCAGTCGGCTTTCCGTTGAAGATCTGCATATGAGAAGGAACGAGATCAGCGATTCCACTTCAGCGCAATCAATTATTCATCCTTCTCATTATGCATCTGGGTTCATTAAGCTGCTCATTTAAATCTATACAGATCGTCTCCGAAGAGGGCAGTCAGCTCAGGCATGCATATTCCATACAGTCTAAGTTTGAGTGTAAGACTCTGCTGATGTAAGAACTGACATCTCCCGTCAGCTATGTGTCAGGCTCGGTTTTCTGCTCGGTGCATTAAGGAGAAACATGTGGTTATTTCTACGGCTTGTAAGACTTGTCCGTTTTCGAAAACTGAGACGGAATAATGAATACCTAATGAGTTGGAAATGTGTGTAGTTGCTGATTGAGGAGAGTGGGATATTGCGCCGCTTAATCTGGCTGTATGTAGCGCACGACTGCCTGACTGTACTCTTGATGTGAACAGATTGCCCCCATCAGGTGGCTTTATGGAATTACAATTGTGCTGTCTATTTTAACACCTCTCTCTCTCTCTCTCTCCCTCTCTCTCTCTCTCTCTCTCTCTCTCCATACAGAATAGTGTATTCCACTAAGAGAGTAGGTTGCTTAGACACGGTTTTGTTTACATCGCAGAAGATGATGCAAATGTGTGTGTGTTTGTGTGTGTGTGTCTGTTTATAATCATCTGATGTGCACGTCTGTGTTCAGATCCTGCTTCCCTTGTACGCTCTGTCTCTGGGGAGAAATGTACTGCCACCACATGGCTCATCAGTGTTGTGTGTGTGTGTGTGTGTGAGAGAGAGAGAGAGAGAGAGAGAGAAATCTGGGCCTCCCTGGCTCTAGGGATGTGTCTATCTTGTTTCGAGACAGGAGGGATGAAAGCATGTTTAAGACCATCTTTTCGCTATGTAGTGGACATCTGGAGAGCACATTTGGACTGCTTACAAAATTATCGCTTTCATTTTTACTTTATTGCGGTTTTCTAATATGAGTGACCTAATCCAAAGATAAATGCAATAAATTATATTTGTAGCAATTTTGTGGAAAGAAAATGTAAAGGCTATATATATTTTCACTAACCTGTTTATCCTGGTTTGGTTTGGTTTGGTTTGGTTTGGTTTGAGGAAGGATATGATCAGGATAGATCACTGAACCATCACTGCTGAAACACACAAACAGACATGAGGAAAACATGCAAAACTCTAAATAGAACGTCACCCAGGGTCAGAATTGAACCCTGAGGATTGTGAAGGAAACTGTGTGGCTAAAACATGAAACCTTTTTATCTTTATTGCAGTTCATTCTTGGATTAAGGTGGCACAGTGGCGTACAGTAGCAGTTAGAATCATGGCCTTGCGTCCAGGGTTGAGGGTTTGAGTCCTGCCTTGTGGTCTGTTTGCATGGAATTTGCATGTTCTTTCGGTTCTTGGCGGGTTTCCTCTGACTACTCTGGTTTTCTTCCACAGTCCAAAGGCATGCAGATTAGGCTAATTGGCATTCCCAAATTGCCAGCATGTGTGCAGCATGTTCCCTGCAGTAGGTGCCCCAAGTCCCCTGGGAGAGGCTTCAGGCCTCCTCCAACCCAGTACAGGATAAGCAGTATAGAGAATAAATGAGAAATTAGATACACAGTTAAAAAAATAACACATAAGACATACAGAAAAAATCTGATTTTACAAAATTAAAACATTTTCATAGATGTTCCAGAGACTACCTCATTTTATTGAATGCAAAAAAAGTTAATCTTTTTGATTTTGTCCATATGTTATCCATTTATATTTGTTTCCATTTCTAATATTTCCTTCATCAAATGATTGATGGTGGTCTTATATTGATGCTCTTATCACATGCTTTAAAGCTGAATCAAATATTTCCTTGCTTACTTTGTTCATTTCTGTTGCTATAATTTCCCACATATCTTTGTCTACCAGCATATAATTTCCTTTTCTTTTAATAAAGCCTTTACTTTGCAAAAGGTGGTGACAGAAGCAAAAATGCTAGCCTGTAGTTCTCTACACGTCCTACTGTATACCTGAGGAACTGAAGTGCTCCTCGGGTCATTTCCTATTCTGTTCAGGATCTACAGAACATTATTAGATCAGTTGTCTCTCGCTCTCTCCCTCCCTGCGATTCGACTGGGCATGAGCAGCTCGCTTTTCAAACAGCTGAGTGCATGAGGGCAATGTTTGGGAATGTGGTGACTGCAGTGGGAACAGCTGTGGGTGTGTGCACACACTCTCCTCAGTGTGTATGAGAGATACAGAAACAAGTAAGAGTGATGTGTTACAGGACGCACCCTCGGAGAAAGGCGTCATTTGTAAGGTAAGCCAAGGACACAATGAATGTGTTATATACTTATACTTGCTGCCTAGTGTTTAACTGTAGTTGTTTATGGAAACACAGGCATTCTTCCATTTGAGTTGTGTTATTACACAGAGGCAGAGGTGCGGTGGGTGAAGTAAATGTTGCAGGATTTTATGCAGTGGAAAAATTGAGAAGTCCAAATGTTAGTCTTTGCTCTCTCTCTCTCTCTCTCTCTCTCTCTCTCTCGCTCTCTCTCGCCCCTGGCTATAACATTTAATGGACTATATTAATCACTGATCTTTCTGTGTGATTTGTCCTGTGGCAAGTTGTGTCCTGTGGAGAATATGTGTACGTGTCTGGCTTTGTGGGTAACTGTGAATGTAAATGAGAGTGCCGTAGAGAACTCGACTGACTCAGGAAAGAAAAAGACAAATCAAGGCCAACAGATTAAAAACTTTCAGTTTTGCTTTGTTTCACAACAGTATTGGCAGGGTCAGGATGTGAGGGCAATAATCTAATATCCACTTATCTACTTGATAATGGAACAATTAAGGTTGAGGAATGTATTACTGTACATCATAAGGGCACAGTGATGGTGTAGTGTGAATGAAGAAGGCCAAAGTATTACCAATGTGCTTACCTGAGTTCATGATTTTGACAAGGTAAACAGAACATTGTAACCATCTGCTTTCAAATAATCATAAATAAATAATACTAAATGTATGGTTTTATAATTGTGTGTGTGATTGTATGTGTGTGGGTGTGGATTTGTGTGTCTATTTTTCACTGATTGGACAATATACACATAATCGATTAATACAATTATCTATTTATCTATTAATACTTTTACAGTAGGTTGCCTTTTAAGGGTCCATCTTTATCAATACTTTTAGGTCCCCCACTTTCAGGTTCTCATGCCTTATGCACAAAAAACTGAGGGTATGGGGGGGGGGGGGGGCTGGGTGCGTGCATAAACTGTATAAACGTCTGACATGACTTTTGACTGACAGGCTGCCAGAATCTCAGCCTGCATGAATCTGGTCAAAGCAAGGAAGAAATCAGGCCAGTCTTGCTTTTTAATACCGTTCTGTGCATTTTTACTGTATTATGACTGTTCGTGGCGATGTAGCTGTTGATTCCATCAAAAGTTTTTTTTAAATACTTAAACGTACACCTTACATTTATGTTTTTTATTTATGAAAGACAGAGGGGCTTAGTCCTGCTAGCCAATTAAATGGATTTTTTTTCTAAAGTAACATTATCATATAAGCACATGAACATAAGTCTTTTTATGTTTTTTTAATTTTCCTGCTCTGCAATTTATTGCTGAGAACGTGAATACTATGTAAGTAATCAGGACCAAATTCCACATCCTTTGTTCCATGCAAAAATTCTTTCCATAGTTAAGCTGAGCACATATGAAGCTTTCTCTGGAACTACTCATATGGCTAACTGGAACTAGCCACACCGGGAAAGAAAAGAGTTTTTTGTTTTCTGAGATTTTGTAATGTATACAGTACACCATATCTTTGAAAGATATCAACTGAATTCACCTCAGTGATACTGCAGAAGCTTCATATGAGCCTCCGCTGAACATAAAAAAACAACAACAAAAAAATTTTTGCATGGAATGAGGGTTGTGGAATTTGACCCCAATTTTCTTACATTGTATTCATGTTCTGAAGTTCACAGTCAGTGAATAATATGTAGAAAGACTAAGGCCTATGGTCATAAACTTATAAGCACCTCAATTTAGAATTTTTAAACTATCCATTTAATACCTGTCTTTGTCGTAACAAAGAAAGTCCAGCTCAGCTTACAACTGAACAAAATGTTGAAATCACTTTTAAAAACTTGCATTAAATTGTAAGAAATTATTAAATATTAATTAAAAAAATTTTATTAAAAATTTTTTTAATTTTACATTAATTTTGATGGCAACAACACCTCATTTAGGCAATGGTTCGGGATTTATGTTAGGATTAATAAATAAATTTTTATTTCACCTCGATAAGGAAAGTAGTACATTTGACTAAATGCCATTCAATTGCTCTGGAAATGTCCTCGAACCCGTTTCACCAGGAATGGAAAGCTAAAATAGATTTGATCTTAACTGGCAACAAAAAGAATTCCCACATGTGTACTGGTTAGAGAGCCACTGTAGCTAGCCATTTGCTAATGTAAGAGCCTGAAGACAGGCAGCACTTTCAGTTGGCTTTTCTGAAGGTTATATGTAACAGAAATCTTTCCTGCTGTCACATAATGACATGTTTGTGCTGTTCAGGTTTGCTGGCCAGTAGATACAGCTACTCTGTGCTTTTTAAGTAGATTTAAACTTAAACACTTTGAAGTCTCTCCAGTCTAAAAGTATTTAGTAACTTGTTGCTCTTATATATATAAATATAAAATCTGAGATGAAAGTGACTCAAATCTGATAAAAAAAAAAAAGCATTAGATTTATTCAGACATCTTATAAAAATAAGATCTGTGTCACATCAGGGTAAATTGGATTTGGGTCACTTTAGGCTGGTAGCCTCTGACATGCAGATGAGTAAGGCATAGCCAGCTGTCTACTGTCCACTAAATATAAAACAAACTTTACACAGATTTAAATCTTTATTATTACTAGCATTGTTCCCACAACATGAAATCATTATTTCCGTACTAAAAGCTAACAAAAAATCCTAGGTGCAACAAGTCATTAGAAAAGTTGGAAAGACAGTATTTATTTACAGTATAAATCCTCTGCTTTCTTTAAGTGGCTTCGAAACGGAACCCTATCTGACAAAGCTATACTCTGCTGTTTCTTTCTCTATTTTGAAGGTAGAATGTAGAGAATTGTGAAAAAAATCTCTCCAGATGTCTGTAACAAACATCCGTCACACATTCCATGAAACATTTATTTATATTTATATCACTTTATACACTCAGAAGACAATTCATCAACATTATTTCTCTCTCTTTGTGGTGTTAGCAGTAACTGAGAGAAGCTGATTTACTTTAGCCTCCAGGTTCTCTGAGCCGGGGTGGTTAGTTTTTCACAGTTTATATGAAACATGCTTGCCAAAGGCTCTTTTTTTTTTCCTACTCCCTCTATTCTTCCTGGTTATTTCACATTCTCTATTCTTTCTATGTCTCTCTCTCTCTTAAACACACACACACACACACACACACACACACAGTGCAGTGATGAACTGTTTCAGAAGGCCTGGATCATGCTGAGTGATCACCGTACCCTGTGTAATCACATCGCTGGCTGCCTGGTGAGCTGGTGAGTGGGTGTGATGGAGTGGAGTAGTAGGAGTGTTTATTAAACATTCGCCGCAGTAGCAGCTCAAACCGACCTGCCTTCAACTCAGCTAGGTGAACTGCAAAGGGATTTTAATTAGTATCGTTGATGCTTCAGTTGAGACCTCAAGTCAAGAGTCGAGTCAGTTGAGACCTGGGGTTGTGGGGTTGACTTTCAAGAAATTCTGTGAGTTATATGTTGGATGGTCGTGCATGGCTGTATACAGTATATCTACATGGTGGGTGAAAATTAACTAGGCAATATTTAATGGCTGTAGAACTTGTAGTTTCACTGGACCACCACCCCATGGTGCACCACCCCATTTTGCTCTTAATCTGCGGACGTGGTTAGACCAGCATTTTCCAGGATGTTGGCTGGGATGACGCGGACCTCATGAATGGCCTCCAAGAAGTCCAGATCTCACTCCATTAGATTCTTTTCCTGTGGGGCTAGGCAAAGGAGGAGGTGTACAGGACAAATCCCACTGCACAGGACTTGGAGGCACGGATTCAGGAGGTTCTTAGCAATATCCCAAACAACCTTATTCAGAAGTATGTGCATTACATCCCTGGCCGATTGAGGAAACTGGTTGACGCCACTTGTGCCTATATTGAAATTTCAAGATTTGCTTTCATTTTCCAATGTAATAAAGTACATGTACATGTACAATTCGTATGGACTTTATTACCAATTTTCAATGCCTAGTTACTTTTCACCCAACCTGTATACTGTATGTTTCTATATCTACTGTATACATGGAGATGCAAGTAAATAGTTTTATGATCAAATGTTTGCAGCATAACTTGTTACACTCTCTGAGCAAGCAAGGTTCATCTATTAATACTTTATTAATACTTTGTTGATGTTCGTTTAACAGCTTTAAGAGCAACCACTTACCTAAGTATAGAATGAGAAGGGTTATCTCAACAATTTTTCAAACTGTGTAAAGACGTCATTCAGAAAGCCCAGGTCAAGCAGGTTATGACTTTAATGATCTTTAAATCTATAATTCTGCTAAAAGCAGAAAGTGCTATTTCATGGGTGATAACTATTTGTCTTTGGCACTGTCCACTCTCTGTCCACTATTATTATTATTATTATTATTATTATTATATATTTTTTTAATTATGTCTGCCTGCTTGAAGATGAGTACATTCCAATCTGAAAATAAGAAAACGAACAGTAATCATAACCAATGGCAACAAATTGGTTCACACAATTTATTATAAAATCTATTTGCCTTCCTTTGTATCCATGATATATGTATATATATTTGGGTTCTCCAGTCAGTGGCACTGTTCTGTTGGCAGAAACACATTGTTGAGGGAGGACAAAGAAGAATTGTTTGGCCAGACTTTGAGCTGCCTGGAATCATAGCCACTTTTTACAACTGTTGCGAGCAAAACAAGCATTGCAGAACAGACAATATACTGAACCTTGAGGCAGATGGGCTACAACAGTGAAAGAACACATCAGATTCCTACACTGTCAGCCAAGAACAGGCACCTGACAAGTTTTTTTTTTTTAACAACTGTCCAGTTTCTGTTCTCACAGACAAATGCCAATGAGTACACCCTGTCCTACACGTTGTACACTGTAACAAATTGATGTAAATCTACAGGACTTTTTTTTTTACACTTTCCGACTGTTTTTTTGAAATACTGCACATTACTGTAAAAGAAACAGCATTACTGTGATTTACAATATTTAACTGTAAATATTGTATTTACAGTTTAATACACTACAGTATACAGTATTTAACTGTAAATTAGATAATCAACACACTTTTGAAAACAATTACCGTTCTGTCGCACTTTATTGCAGTTGGTTTTAAAAAAATACAGTAATTAACTGCAAATTGCAAAGGATTTTGGGATCTTCAGTGATGTGGGGACTCCATGCTGCCAGGATCTGTTCATCCATCATAATCGTGGAAATTTTGTGGAATCTATGGATGTTCTAAAAATCAAATGACTTGTTTCATGCTTGCAACACTGGCACTTTAAAAACCGACCAGAGACGAAAAACTGTCTTTAAAAGTCAGTTTAGATATGTTGAGCCAGTTCCTATTTTTCTTGGACTTTCTTTCAAAGTCAGTTGGTCATGCAACAGTCATGTTGCTATAAACAACTAATGAAATCCTCATCTAGGCCAAAAGACATCTTGGAAGACATATGGGATGGGAGCAACATTGCATCAAATGCAATTTTTCAGTCAGATGACACATTGGCTTTGTACCAGGATGCATTTGAAGTGGTTCCACTAGGGTCTGGAAGGAAAAAACATAAAGTGCTGGCTGTTTACTTAACTCTAGTAGACATACCACCTCATAACAGATCAAGTGTGGATCAAATGCAGCTGGTAATGCTTTGTTGACACCAAGATTATAAATATTTTGGATCAGAGACAGCCTTTGGGTCACTTATCACTGACTTGAAGGACTTAGAAGTAGCTGGCATACCTTTTCAAGATGGACACACATACTGAGCCACATTGTGTGCTATTGCTGGAGATAATCTTGGCTCACACAATATAGGGGCTTTAATGAAAACTTCAGTAAGTGCAAGTACTTTTGCTGAATTTTGGGCCTCCGAGTGGCGCAGTAGGTTAAAGCGCCCGCCCTATCATCCGGAGATCGCAGGTTCGAACCCCGGGTGATGCTGAATTGGACACGACTAGATTGGGGAGAAAATCGGGGGGAAAGAATTGGGTAGGACTAAAAATTATAATTTTTTTTTTTAAATGCTGTTAAAAATACAAGTTGTCCAAATAATTATTTACCACTAAATTACAGTAAACAGTACAAAATCACAGTAATAAACTGTATATCAGCAATTTACTGTAGTCTATTTCTACAGTACAAATACTGTAATAAAACACCATTTTACTGGCAAAACTGCTGCCAGTAATTTACTGTAATTTTACATGAAAATTTTTTACAGTGTAGTATTTCCAACTTGAACACACTTGATTAGCTAATCAGCAAATCAACAAGTAAATGGGTGTGTTGGGAGCAGGAAAACTGTGAAAGACATACTGTAAACTGAATCTGTAGGTGAACAGGGTGTTAAAAACCTTGTGAGTTAGGATATTTCTTACACAGTGTGAGTTAGTACTTACACATTAGAGAATGATGCATGTACTGTAGTTACTAGTGTGTGTGTGTGTGTGTGTGTGTGTGTGCGTGTGTGTGTGTGTGTGTGTGTGTGTGTTTAAGCATGAAAATCCCCTGAATATATAGGAAAAACAGAAAAAACTGCAAGCAAGATTGTCCTAGCGACACATAATTTTTAAGGTTATAAAAGGTTAAGGGTAAATAAAAATGTTCATTGTGATTACTGTAAGTGTACACATTTCTTATTGCAAATAAATGATTTACCTATAAAAAAGAATCTGTTTATATATACAGTAAGTACACTACCGTTCAAAAGTTTGGGGTCACAAATTTTTTTGTTTTTGTTTAGTGATTTATTTTCTACATTCTACAACAATACTGGGGATTTCAAAACTATAAAATAACACATATGGAATTAGGTAATTACGTAACAACAAGAAAAACAACAGTTATTTGTTATTTTAAGACACAGACACCTTTCTGTAATAGTTCTTGCAAGAACAGTATTGTCAAGTGAATTTGATAAATCCGTCAAGCACTATAATGAAACTGGCTCTCATGAAGGCCGTCCCAGGAAGGCGAGACCAAAACCTACCTCTGCATAAATAAAAATCAGGAACGATCATGGAGTAAGAAAGTGATCTAAAACTTTTGAACAGTAGTGTATATAGTACACACATGTATCTGTGCATGAACATTATTTTTTATAGGTAAATTATAAACAGTCATCTTCAAAAGTTAGTTCTTCCCTTCTTAAATAAACATAATAAATAATAATCTGATCGTAGCAAATCTTTAGTAATCAGTATTAGGCAAATACATATATCATATAACATTTTTTTCACCAATAATTATTTATTTAACGAAAAAAATGGCAAAATGAAAAAAAGAACTGTGGGCAATACTGCAATACTGTGTACCCTCTTACAGCTTCTACAGGATTTAAAAGGGTAAGTTGCAGCCAGGTGTTGCTAATCATCAGCTTTTGATTAATTGATCATCAGCAGGTGTGCAGAACTCTGTAAAAGCAGAAGTTTTGGTTTACTGGTCTAGAGCATTCAGGTGTGTGTTAACATGATGCCAAGAGAGAAATGTACACTTGTCTTAGAACATTAATTGTTGAAAATGTTTTTGTTTTCGAAAGGATTATAAAACCATTTGTAATTCATCATTCTACAGTGAGAATGATTATTCATGTGATAAGCATTTAAGACAGTTGGCAAGTCCAGTAGCCGGTAGTGGACATCCCAGCGCATTCACCCCAAGGACAGATCATGCAATGCTCAGAGAGCACCAAAAAAAAAAAAAAAAAACATGAGCTACATCTCAGACCCTATAGTGGCCTCAATGAGCATGCTAATGTTAAAGTCCATGGCCCGGTTTCTCGATAACGCACACTATTCGCGCGCTAAGAAGACTCTTAAGATATATCTTACTTTAAGTGATAACTTTTCTAACTTTTCTATTTCTCGAACTGTCTCTTAGGAGTCTTCTTAAGTCGCTGCCTCTTACGTCCGTTAAGGCGCTGTCTACAGTGAAGGTCCTGAATTAGCGGACATCGGTTGCTCAGGAATCGATTTTTCACTCCTTTTTCATGACAGGGTTAAGAAAGACGGCACTTTCTATACAAATTAAACATTGCACTAAATTCTTTTAATAGCGTTTATTTCGACATGGGTTAACTTATCAATAACATGCCATAATAGACAAATATATAAATTAAATCACCAAACTGTCGCTAATATTTTCATGTAACATGTGGCCGTGAAACGAACCGGGTTTACAATCATGGTTGATGAACAAACAGCTGATAACATTCTTCACCAGCTTCAGAAACAATGTGAAACAGAACAGAGAGGAGAGCGGATGACGGGGGGCAGGAGCGGAGAGGGGAGGAGAGGGGATGACGGAGGGGGGCGGGGGGCGCAGAGCACAGTTCACCTCTCCCAAATGAAGCGGACAACACTTCGCCCTACCCTAAAACCGCCACTGCCACGCTGTATCGCTGCCAAATTGTTCGTCACCTGTTTAATATTAAAAGTGATTGGCAATTTTAATGCATTAGTCACATTATGAAATAGGCTAATTAAAAGTCACTCTATTAGTTCTGATATCAAATAAAATAACATTCTTAAACAGGTCTACAGTATATTCCATCATTAATACGACTTTGATAACGTGCCATAATGTGTTTGCATACACCGCTGGTTTATAAAGACTGCTGCTCAGTGGCGGCGACTAGCGTCTTGAGCTGAAACTACGCTAAGTATGAGTTAAGGTTGGTCCAGACCAACCTTATGAACGTGTGACTTAGCTAAGAGATACTTAGCGTAAGAACGTTTCGGGAAATGCGCCATAACGTTAAGAGAGAGGTTAAGGTACAACTTAAGAACTACTGTACTTAGCGATAAGAAGCTTTCGAGAAACCAGGCCCTGGGCTTTAGGCAAATTGCCAAAAACCTCTATTAACTTAAGCAAACAAGAATGGGCCCAAATTCCTTCACAATGATGTAAAAGACAGTCATACAGATACAGTAATTATTTATTCACGTTATTGCTCTTAAAGGCAGATTTACAAGCTATTAAATTTTGTATGTGTGGGGGGTACTTAGATTGCACACATGTTTTGTTTTGCCTTCTTTTTTGTTAAAAAATATTATAATGGCACAGTAAAAAAAGGTTGTATGTTCGAAGTCGTGTTGATTTTTTAAATAAAAAAAAAAAATTTACATTATGTTTTATGTGTTTATATGTTACTAAGCTTAGTATAAAAGTACTGTGCTAACCTTTGTATATACAGTAACTGTATATTGTAGGTTAAACGTATAAACCTATATGTATAATTGAATGTCACAAAACCTGGTGTGTGTGTGTGTGTGCGCGTGTGTGTGTGTGTAAGAGAGAGAGAGAGAGAGAGTACTGAACCATTGTCAAAACTGACATCCGTTCCTCTGCATTACTCAGAATAGCATGGTGGCCTTCGGGGTGCTCACTAAAAATAATCTTATTCTCTCTTTACCTCTGTAAGAAGCATAAAAAGCATTGCTAAATGCCCCAAAAAGACATTCTCAGTCATTCTTTCTGAGATAGAATTCTGCAAATTATTTCTACTATATTTTTTTCCTCAAAATGTATACATTATAGACCAAGTGTACACAAGAGAATACCTCTAGGGTTAATTGAAAAGCAGGTAAAATGATTTAAATAGGCATATTTGCATGTTGTTTTTGTTACATAAATATTTACAGTAACAGTGACCTAATTGTAATATTCAACAAAAGCTGGAGCTTTGAGTGGGGTCCTGATTTCTGTCTGCCAGAGCCCATCATAAACGCACATGCACACGCATACACTGACACACATATAAACAGTGCTATAGATATGCATTTCTGTAATCCTTTAACCAATTGCACTATGCCTATAATGTACACATGCATTTTTTTTTTTATAAAAAGAGAGACTAATGTTGTGGCCACAGAGATTAATTTCCACACTTGTAATGCATGCAATTTCATTAGCCCAATTCACTTGCAGAGTTTTAAGACTAATTTGGTTTATGCAACTGTTATGTCTATACAAGAAATAAGCGTGATTGATAAAAAGTCTCTCTGCAATAATAAGATACAAATTCACACAAAGCCTGTATATTCTGCCTGGCACCTTAAAAAGGTCCATTTCAGAAGGGTGAAATTATTGATCTGCATCAAACAAAGAAAACAACTAAAAAGATTAGAAAATTACTGGAATTGTTTTATAAACAGTCCAACACATTATTAAAACCTGTAAGGAGAGTACTGGAGCATCAACTTTAAAAATGTGGTTTGAAAAAGCATCTTGGTGAAGTTGGATCATAAAAAGAACAGAAGTAGAAATCACAGCTATTTTTAATAATACTGTATATTATTCAATGATAAATCTTAAAATAAATGTACATAATTTAAAAATTTTTGAACCACAGCAGACTATCTCATACAATATCTGCCTCAGGCGACATTAGTGGTAAAAAGAATTGAGTGATTAGACACTGTACTTGCATATGAGTATAACCTGCTGCATGCTTCTTTTTGATAAGGATGTATCCTGTCTAGTACCAATACATCAAGAGCCTTGTACAAAAAATTTTAATGAAAACAGCATGATGGAGTTTCCAGGGTGAATAAGTTGACAAGTAAGCTTATACATCATATGTACAGAGGTGGCCAAACGTATTGAGACAAATGCGACGTTCCAAATTTTTTTAAGTAATGCCAATCAAAATGATCAGAAGAATTTCTTATTTTATGCAGTCAAACTGCAGTAGTATGAAGTCCTATATTCATCAAAACCTGCTGGATCCAACTAGCATAGAGCCAAAAATGTGTCTATAGTACTCTGGTGTCACTTGCTCAATCCATGCCTGCTTGATTGCTTCCAGAAATGAAGTACAGAATATAATTTTATGATTGATACTGTCTTTTTTGCAGTTTTCTGTTGGAGTTAGGTCTGGAGATGACCCAGGCCTTGGCTTTGAAAGCTAAATGTTATTGTCACATAACCAGTTTTCATAACCAACTCTTGACTCTATGTACATGAACATATTTGTTTTAATACTTTTGGCCACCACTGCACAATCTTTGACAGATGTTGGAAATTAAATTGGTTTTAATTTATAGAACTATACTGTATGTATATAGTATAACTATACAGTACATATTAGGGCTGCACGATATTAGAAAATATGCGATATGCGATATTGTTGTTGAATATTGCGATAACGATATTTCTTGCAATATAACATTTCCCTAGAGAAATGCATTTTTTTATTATTATTATTGCCTATTTTTTTATTATTTATTTATATGTAATGATCATACTAAAATAAACAGGTAATAGATATTTGTCTGATGTAATTAAATCTAATTCAGGCTAAAAAGAAACTATATGTTAAGGAAGTTGCAAATATTTAGACTATGAATGACTTAAAACCCTCAGCAGATATTTTGACTTCTGGTTTGCTGTTACTATAAACCTGCCAACACAATATGAATTACGTTCAAACATTACTTTTTATTTACATGTAACCATACACTCATCAATAGTGTCTTAAAACAAGAGCATCTTTTAAACAACATATTCTCTTTGGCTTGCCTGTTTTTTTTTAATAAAAATAAATATTATGAAAAAAAAAAAAATACTATTTGTCTCACACACACACACACACACACACACACACTTTCGCTCCGCGACCGGCACTAGGACCCGGAAGTAATGCGGGCGCGAACCAGGAAGTATAAGAGGAGTAAATAAACCTCATACAGCTTAGTCACTGAGTTCACGCATGTCGGTGCAGATTGTTTACTTTCTGATTCGAGTGTGTGTTTATAGTACGCGGGTTAAATTTGTGTTTTTCCCTTGCTCCCCTTCTGTGAGAGTCCTTAAACTAATTCGCGTGGTTATCCTGCCGACTCGCTTGCTTCCGCGTTTGGGTTTACCGTCCACGCTATAAAGGGCTAACGGCTAATCGCTAAGTCTTCTGATCATCCGGGCTTAGTTCGCGACAGAATGAAGTATAAAGATATAAATAATATATATATAAAGATATAAGCGGGTATAAACATAGTAAGGGCCCATCTGATTGGTCAAATTTGGACACACAAATGCTTGGCAAATAAAGTATTTATTTTTGCGATATGGTTATCGCGCATGCCATTATCGCGATAACGATATTTTTTCGATATATCGTGCAGCCCTAGTACATATATATATACATATACATATATATATACACACACACATATATATATATATATATATATATATATATATATATATATATATATATATATATAGTGGTTAGCACTGTTGCCTTGCACCTTCAGGTCCTGGGTTTGATTCCCATGTCGGGTCTGTGTGCATGGAGTGCATAGTTGGGCCCTAGTTGGAATACACAGGTTTCTCGATGGACGTATGGATGCTGTACAGAGTCATGCAAAAAAACCTTTAGGAAAAAGTACACAACTTTCCTGTGCATATAATTTTTTTGGCTGACACAGTACTGTATGTGTGTGTTTATGTCAAGACGTACATCCATATATAGTATCTACTCTACCAGCAGTTTTTCATCCACATAAATGTTTTTCCCTGATTTCTTAATACGCTTTCTCCTTGCTAGAAAGTTACTCCATCGCTGCTGCTATGTCATGATAAATTGACCACAGAGTGCCTTAAAGCCTCACAATCTTGAGGTAATATATTTTTCCTCCACTGTCTTGGCTCTCCCCTTGAGTAGTGCCCTAGTACAGTAACTCCTTATGTGGCATCACGTCATTTTGTGCCTCTGCCTTGCTCCCACAGCAGAAATGAATTAATGCACACATGCATCTCTATATAGGAACGACACAAACAGGCTTTTATAAAGAGAGACTTGTCCACTGTATTAATTAATTGTGATACAGTACAAATTGTATAAAGACAGCACTGGATTTGTTCTTTGAATTTTTTGTGAAACATTACCCTAAAGTATGAAATAACGTAATCCAATATTGTATATATGCATGCCGCTTGCTCAGAAGGAACGTGCTGAAATTCTGTGACAGTATTGGTATTGGAACAATGCCATTGATTTGCCATTGTGAAAACACTACTTTTTTACTTTTCAAAAAGGAAGCCTTATTTCATATTTTTGAAGACTATATACAGTATAAACCTTCAGGTGGAATGGAAACATAGTGATTGTCACTGTATGAGTACACCTTTGGTTGATTTGGATGATTCCCACCTCCGGTCTGTGAGCATGGAGTTTCTTCTCCCCGTGCTTGATGGCTTTCCAACAGAGGTTCAGGTTCCTCCCACAGACCAGAGACACGCCGATAGGTTATTTGGCATTTGTGTCCTGTGATAGATTGGCACCTTTTCCAGGATGTACCCTGCCTCATGTCCTGAGTGCCCTAGGATAGACTCAGGCTTAATGGAACACCACCATGGGTCCTTTGTTAGTACAGAAACGATAATGAACTAGAATAAGCTACAGTAAATAAAACAAATCTTCTTAAAATCACTTTTTTTTTTACTTTTTTTTTTTTTTTTACATATGTAAACAGTTTCTTATTGCTTCTGTACTAACAAAGTACACATGGTGGATGTTCCATGTTCCATTAATTTAACTGTAAATGGTTAAAACATACAACATGCCATTTTTTTTGTTGCCAAAACTGCATAGAGGAATAA